>VDFB02263771.1:0-36789 GCA_007258455.2 Sequoia sempervirens
TAACATGAGGTTTCTAAAAATAGAAACATCTTAATAAATCATTAGAATACCTCCATATGAACACTGAAACCTCAAAAAGAAGCCAACTGCCAACTGGGTAACTGTTGTGAAGACCCTCTAAACACGCTCTATTAGCCTACGAGGGCCACTAATAGGCTAATCATGTCGATATATCAATGTCTAGCTAGAAGGGGACATTACATCATGCCATGAAAGATATGGACATCTCAACCATCATTATTTAGCCAAACTAAGTGTTGTGACCTTTTTCACACATCGCCCCATTCAAATGGGGACCCCTAATTTTTGTTCCATTCTGGTCTTTTGGCTTTGGTTTTTGTGTCTCTCTCTCTCCGTCTGTCTCCTTTCTATGGTCTGCTTTCTGGGGACGTTCCCGTCTGCAAGCTTCAACGTGAATTTGGCCAAGTCTGAAATTAGGGTTTCATCGTTCCTGGTCAGTCCGAGGTTGAATAAAGTGAATAACTTGAAAACTGAGCTTAACGTTGTTGTCAGTGTGTTTCCAACAGGCTTTCAGCAGATTTTTATCTGATTCTGAGATACTTACTATTTTTAGTAAGTGTAAAATTTCATGCAATTCGTCAGCATTTTCAAGATTCCGACAGTCACACTGCATTCAGAGTATATCAGGCTGCTCGCGTGCAAAATTTGAGCGAAAACAGACAACTTACTATTTTTAGCAGTCAGGCTTAAACCTGGTACAGGGTTCGGATGCAAAGTTTTTCTTTGCGTAATACGCATATTCATCACAGGTTTTCGAGACCTTAGCGATGATATAACATGCAGTGAGATGGCCCGAAACTTCCGAGAATTGACCTTAGAGGCTATTATTTTAGGGTTTGCATGTCGGGGTTTCTTTTGCATGTCGGATGATTCCTGATGGGTTTTTCGAGAGCTTCGCGATGGTGTGACATGCAAACGGAGATACTCACTCAGTAAGGAACTTGCTATTTTTAGCAGGTGTGTCCCGGCAGCCGCCTCCCAGCAATTCAGAATCACGAGCTGATCGCAGTGCCACAGAAACAAAGGGAAACCGAGTTTATTTGATATACATGCAGAGTAAATTAGGGTTTCCAACTTCGGAGCCTAAAAATAGGCGTAAAAAGTCAGAATTTTCAAAAACCGGTGTAAACCACCGCGATCAGCGTCCTTCAGGCTATCTGCTGGTGAAATTTCAAGTCAATCGGAGCACTTACTATTTATAGTAAGTCAATTTGGAAACAAGCTAAAAATAGTAAATCAACTGCATGCGTTGATGTCAGCCAGCAGGTCATATGGTGAGGAGCGCCTCATTCAAATTTCAACTCGATCAAGAGCAGTGGAACTATCAGAAACATGAGGTTACTATTTATAGTAAACCACCTCCAGAAACAAGCTAAAAATAGCAGGGTGACTAAAAGTGGCAGTATTGACAGAACAACAAAGCTATAAGGATGCAGTGTGCGAAATTTCAGGTCATTCCGAGCTTCAGAAGTGCAAAAATGAGAAGGCTTACTATAAATAGCAGGGCACGTAAGCTGGTGAAAAATGATAAAAAATTCTAACTATGGAACTTCATCCAGCAGGCCTAGTGAAATGCGCCAGGTGATGAGGAGGCGTGGAAAATTTTTTTGAAAATGAAGTTCATCCTTCACACAAGGCAAAATGCGCCCAAACTGGAGAAAGTCAAACGGAGTCAACATCATTTATCCTTCTGCCTAGCTCAAATGCGCCCCAGGTGAGTAAGCAAGCTCAAGAAAAATGCTAAGTATGAAGTTCATCCTGCTCAGGGGGTAAAATGCGCCCATCTTGAGAAAGTCAAACAGGTCAATGCTTTTCATCCTGTAGCTGGTCTAAAATGCGCCCAAGGGAGGTTGATAGCATGAAAAATTTTCTAAGGCATGAAGTTTATCCTTCACCCTTGCCTAAATGCGCCCATACTTCAAGTTTCATCCTCCTCAAGGCAAGAAATGCGCCCAAGCTAGAAATGGTCAAAGCAAAGTCAAAGCATCTTGTCCTCCTCCACTAGTGAAATGCGCCCATGCAAAAAATAAGCCAAGAAGAGAGTCAACGAGTCAAAGGAGTTCATCCTCCTGCATGGGTAAAATGCGCCCAAAATGGGCCATGTAAGGACAAAAACTGGAAGTCCAAGAGTCACATGAAGGCGTTTGAAAAAAGTTTATCCTCCATCAAGGCTGAAATGCGCCTAAGTTAGAACCAAGTCAACAAGGTCAAAGATTTTTGCCCTCCTCACCCCTCCAAATGCGCCCAAGTTAGGATGGTAAAGGTAAGTGCAAGCTGGTAAGTGAGGTGAGATGTGATTAATGGCGTGGTTAAAGCTTGATAAATGCTAGGCGCCCAAGATGATATTCCAAGGGTGTGAAAATAAAATGCTAAGTGCTACATGCGCCCAAGATGGCAAAGTGTTAGAGATTTTTTTTAAGGCATGTGAAGTGTTGAGAGTAAAATGCTGGGGCATGATTTCCCTCTTCAAGTCTAATGTGTGAAGTGGTGAAGAAAAAGTGCTAAGGCGTAATTTTAAATTCTTCCAAGTATGTTAGGCGCCTAGGGTGGTGAGTAAGGAATTTCCCCAAAGGCGTTGGAATATTTTCCTAGTGTGAAAATAAAATACAAAACGGTGGCTAAAAAAAAAAACAAAATGTGCCAGGCACCTCCATGAACAAAATTTTTTTTTTTCTAAGTGAAGTTGGTGTCTTTCTCACAGGCCAAAATTTTAAGGTAAAAAAAAAAAATTTCTAAGGCAAAATTTTCAAAGTGATCAAAATTTTCCAAGGCGTGAAGTATTCTCTTCCTCTAGAAAATACGCCTAGACTCCAAGGTGGTGGAATTTTTCTTGAAGCGTGATCAGAATTGCTAGAGGAGAAGTCAGTGAAAGCCAGCTGCACGGGTTGATATAAAAATTTTCCAAGTCAGAGCAACACAGGATATTCACAGATGTGAAAAATGGATTTAAATTTCACAGGGAAATAATTTTCTAAGGTTCAAAATTCAAAGAAATAAAATGAACCCGTTCGTTGTGCACCCATGGGTTCGATGCGTTCTGGAGAAAATTTTCTTCTGGGTATTGAAGTTTATCGATGAGGAGTTGATTTTAAGGTCTTCCACGGCTTGCCGAGGATTTTGGGGTGAAGATTTTTGATGGGCACCAGGTTGATGAGTTTTCCTAAGGGAAATTTGAAGATTTTCTAAGGCAAAATGAAGAAAATGTGTTTTCAAGGTGAAATTCTCCTGGACGATGAATTTTGGAAATGAACCAGGAATTCGCCTAAATTCTTCTGGATGATAGTTTTCTTGAGCCAGAGATGAATAAAATCAAAGTTGTCAGAGCTCCAGCAGGTGAAGTGAATTTCTTGAAGATGCAGTTGAAGTAGATGATACGCCCTTGAGGAAGATGGGTTGAAAATTTGGCTAAGGCATGAGGAATTTGAACGCGAAGAAGTGAATTCTTGGAAGTCAAAGCGCGAAAATCTTGGTAAGTAAATTAAGTTTACATTATGAAGTGTTCTAATGCTTCTCTCCTTGTTTTGCAGGATGAGCGTGGAGGCTAGAGCACAATGACTTGAAGTGACGAAGCACAATGATATTTCAACCTCGAAGGAAGAAAGTTGCGAAAAATGGCTAAGTGTTAGCTCAAATGACAAAGAAGTTGAAGAACAAAAGTCAAGAAGAAGATCGAGAATGGTGTGAATGCATCTACAAACGGAATCTTCTAGAAGGATGATGGTGGACATTATGGCGCATTTATTACCCCACCCTCCTTTGTGGCGGTTTTTAGGGCAAATCTTGTTTAGGGCTGAGGTGGCGCGATTTTGGCCACTCTATTGGTTGTAACCCTAGCCGTCTTTTGGGACTTGGCTAGCTATATAAAGGGGGAGTCCCCCTCATTTGTAATCCATTAGATTAGAAGCAGAGCTTAGAGGAGTAGAGAGAAGTTCATAGAATAGAAAGTAAAGTAGTGTAGATTGAAAAGGAAGGAAAGTCTTCCCTTTGGATACTTTGTAAGAAGTTGTCATGTATGCATTCATAATAAAAGAATTTTCATTGATGGTGAATTCTTCTTTGTTGTGAATAGTTGTTGAGGCTTCTTCGTCCTTCTAATTCACGTAGCATCTTTGAAGTAGCTTAAAGTAAAATAGTTTTCATTATCATGCAAGTAGATGTTAGTTGTGGACTTGTGGTGTTAATTGAGACAACTTCATTTCATCCATACCACTAGCGGCTTGCTGACGGCAGGTCTGCCTTGTGTGGTCAACTGGAAAATTTTACAAACTTAACTTTGATTGTGATTCATGTGTTTGTATGCGTCGTTCTAATGGTGCTTACATGTTGAGTTATAATTTAAAAACCTCTTGCCACTCCCTTGAAGATTGCACCGACTTTGTGTAAGTTGTCCAACGTGAGGCGGAGCAGAGTCTGGTCGAAGTCTGTCGAGATTGATCCCACATTCCATCCTTAGATAAAAGATTAACTTCTTAGGCCCTACACCCCTTTTAATTCAGTTCATTTCGGGTTAGGATTAGGAAACTTGTGCTCATTTGCCAAATCATTCGAATTACACGCAAAGCCCTTAGTCTACTGTCTGTTGTCAGCTATCGAACAATTGTGTAAGTCCCCTCGTGAGAACACAGCAACTCACATCAAACCAATCAGGCATTCCCAAAGCATCTAACCTTGAGTTGAAAGCACACTGGCCTCACAATTCAGCATGCCGGTCAATTTCGTCTTCCAAGAGGATAGGGTATCCGGGAAACTTTATCTGCAAGCAGCGGTCTCAAAGTCCAATGCCAACACTCAATTACAACTCTCAGAAATTCCAAAAATAATAGGCTCCCCGTCGAACCTGCTCCTTCCTTCGAGATTCTGGACCTTGAGTAATTTGTTTCTTCCTGCTAGTAGTGGGTGTCCTACGATCTCCCATCAAATTGTAGGTCAAGGAAATTGGCCTACTCTTCAATCTGCTCACATGCCTATCAACCCACACTCTGGTGAAAGTCATGACTGGAATGCAAAGGGTGTCCAAATCGGCTATCTCAGGCTCTGACCAATCTGGTAGTGGAAGTGGCGTGTCTCTCACTGCCTCATACTCTAGATGGAGAACGTTCATGTCCTCATCCACCTGGTCCGGTACCGGAATGACTTCGCACTCCCTAATCATACTCAATGGCAACCTCGAGAACATTCTCTTCCTGAATTTTGCCTCATCTGATGTACCAGCCCAGTAATCCTCAATGTTTGCCTTATGCTTAAACTCTTCTGATAGTATCCCCCTGATATTGCTATGTGGGTCATAGTGCTGTCTGCTGGTGTGATAGGAAAAATGAAAGAATTGAAGCTCACTTTCAGCTTCTTTAGCTGCCTGAATTGAAAGACACACTTCGTCTGAATTACCCATGACAATAGGGAAGTCAACTCCCCCCTTCTTCTTTCTCTTTTGAATCTTATCGTAGGCAACCAGTTGCCTAGATATCTCTAACATTAAAATTCTATTGGTTGGGTACTTAGGCAGCCTATATGGATATGAAGAAAAACCTTGCAGCCTGATATAAGAAAACTTTGGAAACTGTATAAACCAGCACCCATACCTTTCTATTAATTCTTGAACTTCCCTCGAGATCCTATGATGTGTACGCTCCTGAAGTGATCTCGTGATGTGCATGGTAAAGGCATCATTGACACGTTTGTAATGAGTGGTACTTGTCAAGTGCAACTGTGGACAAACCTCATAGATTTTGAATTGATGAGAACCACAACCAACAGGCTCCTTATATGAAATCCCTCTATACTTTGTCATACGAGCCAGCATGTAAATAAGGTAAGAGCCCATATAAAATGTCTTCGTTCTTCTCAAACTCAGGAGCTGCTCGTGCAAGTTATCACTAATCATCACAGCCCAGTTGATGTGTTCCTTTCCTTCTAGCATGAGGTTGCTGTAATCAAACATCCATGGTTCAAAAATAAACGCCTGAGGGCAGCCACCAACTCTACTCAGCATCATGATGAGGTCACAATACTCCTGCTTCAAATCATCTGATATAATCTGTCTTGGAAACTTTGTATGAGAGGGCTTGGGCTTGTTCATCTAGCGAGTGTTGATCACCTCTGCACATCTCTCGAATGTAGAAGCATACATTCATTCAGCACGCTCTCTTGATTTGTAAATCATCTTCTCGTGTGTTGGGATTCCAAAAGCTTTGCCAATAGCTGCAAGAGTGAGGTTGGCGAATACTTGACCATTTGGTGAGACAATTTGACCTGTGATCAGCCTCATAGTAATTAGCACATTCCATCATTAGCTTCGAGCACTGAATAGCTGGTGGAAAACCAACAACTGCAAATAATCCACTTCGAACAATATTGTGCGAAGTGACTGAAGGACAGTGACTGCCAACTCCCATAATCCGGTTTTTGAAAGCCTCCAAGTTGAAAGAACCCAAATTTGTATCAGCCAGCTTGCTCAACTTCGAAGTGAATTTTGACTCCGGCAGGAAAGGCTTGCTTAGCTTCTTGATAACTACCTGCCTGGATGCGCCATTGTTGTCTTTGTCAGTTGCTCTTACTTCAGCCATCCTGCAAAATAATAAACAACCATCAGCAAATTAACCTAGAAAATAAATAAAATATCATGCAGGGGCTGCCAGTCGACTTTAAAAACTTGAGAAGTTGTAACATTCTATTCATTCGCAAACCTCAACTTCTCCTTCACAATTTCGAACTTTCGACACTTAGAAAGTTTCAGCAAGTAAGCAACTTCGACTCTAAGCAAATTTCCAAGTTGGCTGCAACAACTTTACACTTGAGAAATCGCCCAACTTTACTTCAGCAATTAGACTTTTTAAAATTCGTACTTCAGCAACTTCAGACTTAGATTTTTGAACTTCAGCTTCAGCCACTCACTTCAAGTCGCACTTCTTCAACAACCTTCAGCTTTAGCAATTCTCTTCAACACAACTCAATCACTCACTGCAACTTCAAACTCAGAGCAAAAAACGAACTTCTTCAACTGTGAAAAGAATGAATGAACTTTCAGCTCATATAGGCAATTCGAATTCTAGAAGGAGGCCAATTTTAGCCAGTTCATTAAGTCTCCACTACTTCCAGCAGGAATTCGAATTTCCCTCCCTTGCCAATTTCAACACTTGTCTCCTGACGCCTGGAATCTTGACCTTCTAGAACTTCAACTTGACTGGCGTACTTTTAGTTTACTTTCGAAAATATTCACTTCAAATTCACCCTTTGACAAATTTCATTTACCAGTCGGAGCTCTGTTATTCAACTTTTAATTTTATTTCTCCCTTGACGCTTTGGAAGATTCATCTCACGGAGAATTCGAACAAAATCATCTAGGCAATCCATTTCAAATTCATCGTCCGGAAAATTTTTATCTTGAAAACGCATTTTATTCACTTTGCCTTAGAAAATTTTAAATTTTCCCTAGGAAAATTCTATAATTCAAGTGCCGATCAAATTCTCCATCTGAAAGCCTTGACGAAGTGCAGAAGACACTAAAATCCACTCCTTGTCGACAATCTTCAATACCCAGAAGAAAATTTCCCTCAAAACGCGTCGAATTCATGGGTATACAACGAACGGGTTCATTTAATTTTTCTTGAATTTTGAACCTTAGAAAGAATTATTTTCAACAAATTTGTTCTTGTTCTTCATTCCTGTGAGTATTTTGTTTCTCTGACTTGAAAACTTCTAATCAACCTTGCGAAGTTATCATCCTCTGCCTTCTCACTGGCAATTTTATTCACATCTCAGGAAAAATTTCATCAGTCTAAGTCTAGGCGTATTTTTCCTAAGGAAGAAATTTTTTGCCTTAAAAAAAATTAAAATCACTTAGCACTTTTTGAATTTCGCCTTAGAAAATTTTAATTCATCTATCTCCAATTACTTATTTTTCCTGTGAAAAGATCTTAGCACAACTTGCTTTTAGAAAGTCACCCCCCTACCTTCGACGCCTTAACAATATTTTCATCACCCTATAAGCTTAGTATTTCCAACGCCTAGCAATATTTATTCTTCAATTTCACCTTGAGGAGGACATCTTATTTCCACGCCTAGCATATTCACTCTTCAATTTCACCTTGTTTACCACTTTTCACTCCACACTTACTCTTTACATGGCGCATATCTCATAGGCAAGAGGATGGGCGCATATCACATGTCATGAAGGATGAAACTCTCAATGCGACCTTTGAGCTCCCTTGTTTTGTCTTTACATGCCTTGATTTGGGCGCATATTGCATGTAGTGAAGGATAAACTTTATTTCCATAGCATATTCACTCTTCAATTTCACCTTGTTTACCACTTTTCACTCCACACTTACTCTTTACATGGCGCATATCTCATAGGCAAGAGGATGGGCGCATATCACATGTCATGAAGGATGAAACTCTCAACGCGACCTTTGAGCTCCCTTGTTTTGTCTTTACATGCCTTGATTTGGGCGCATATTGCATGTAGTGAAGGATAAACTTTATTCCAACGCCACCTTTGACTTTCTCTTCTTCTTGGCGCATTTAGCACTTAGAAGAGGATGGGCGCATTCTAGGCATGTAGGAGGATAAACTTCTTCAACGCCTTTGACTTGTGGACTTCTCCTTTTCATGGGCGCATTTCCTATGGTGAGGTGGATGGGCGCATATGACATGGTGTGAAGGATGGGCGCATTTAGGGGTGGCAAGTGGATATTCAACACTTAGAAAAAAAAATTCAAATCATCTTGCTTGTGAGGGCACATTTTGCCTAGGGAGCAGGATGAAGCTTGTGCCTTAGAATTTTTTTATGCTTCTACATCCTTCCTTGAGCATATGTGTTGACATGGTTTTGTGACCGCACCAAACAGCAGAACGAAATAGTTTAGGGCTACTCCATTCTCTCTTGATCAAAGTATTCCGTGTGCTAAGATTGCGAGATAGATCACACGTTCAACTCCAAGGTTCCTTTAATGCGAATAGACCCAGTTCGGTTGATGTGTATTTGCTGTGTTCTTACGAGGGGACTTACACAATTGTTCAGACTTCTTGCAGTTAGCAGTTGGTATGTGGTTTGAAAGGGATTCTTGTGCGTATGATTTGGCAATATAGTTCGTTTTCCTAAAACTAATCAGAAATGTGCGGAAAATAAAAGAGTATAAGGCCTAAGAAACTTATGTTCTATTCTAAATGCAGGATATGTGGGGCTCCGTTTCAATAGAATTCAACCAAATTTCACCTAGCCTCATGTCGGACAGCCTCAGTAAAATCGGTGCAATCTTCAAAGGGATAACAAAAGATGTTCAAATTATGATTCAACATGCATACACCATCACAACGACGCATATAAGCATACCAATCACAATTGAAGTTAAACTCAAGATGATTTCCAGTCGACCACGCAAGGCAAGCTTATCATCAACAAGCTGCTAGTGGTATGGAGTAAAGCGAAGCTATCTCAATAAAACACCACACATCAAAGTAAACTACTTGCATCAAATTAAGCTACTTGGATTCGAAAGGAAGAAGAGACCTTGCTAGCTATTCATGACAAGACGAATTCCACCATCAATGAAAAGATCAATTATCATAAAAAGTGTTACACAACAATCTCCTCAAAAGTTTTCAAAGGGAAAACTTTCTTTCTCTTCCACACTATGCTAAGCAAAATGACCTACTATACTCTACTCTCTAGCTCTGGCTCTAATGCTAATGTCCAATCTCTAATTTCCTGTTCTAATGAATTACAAATGAGGGGGGCTCCCCCTTTATATAGCTAGCCAAGTCCCAAAAGACGGCTAGGGTTACAATTAATAGAGTGGCCAGAATCGTGCCACCTCAGCCCTAACCCTAAAAACTGCCAGAATAGGGAGTGGTACATTAAATGAATCAAAGATTCCCACTCACTCCCAAAATAGTAAAGGTAATAAATGTCCCCATTCAGTCTTCTAGAAGATCCTCGTCCAGTAGTGCGTTCCCACTTGCCTTCTCTCTGACTGCCAACTCAACAAATCTGCCAAGTACAGCCCCAACTTCCTGAACTGAAATCGGTGGAACACAATCTAGCTCAAACTCTAATACTGTGACTGAATGCTCATGCCTCGTACAAGATTTTCTCTAAGCCATCAAGGAGTCCTGCGTGTTCTGGATCAAAGTGGAGAAAGTAGCAGTATTCTCGAAATCATCTTGTACAAAGGTCCTAACATCTGCGAAGAAAGGCACCAGCAAACCCCTCAAATTATCAACACTTATCTCATCTGGATTCAGCCGCCTAGAAAATATGGCCTCAAAAGTATTCTGAACTCCATCTATGATATTGGCCATAGCTTTATGTACCCTAGCTGAATCTGCCTGTGCCGCATCGAAGAAGCCACGCCCTGTGATAGCCGAAGAATACCACCTAGAGAAATCATACCTGTCATTCTCCTGAATGACACCTACATCAATCAACAATCGTAGCGGAACATGTCTCAATGCCTCAAGACGCTGGATCACCTTACTCTGATAGATAGAATCATCTCCCCAAGCATGGTCCACCGCCTCCATCCGTGCTAAAATATTAGAGGCCTGCTGAAAAGCAAAAGCAAGATCCTCCATAAACTTCTCCGTCTCAGCACGTACTCCTGTGACCCATTTATCTGCCTCCTGTGCCATCCTTCCCAACTCCATCAATCCACTGATTGACTCTCTAGGTACATCTGCTGGAGGCTCTATCACTAGAATATCTTGCCCTTGAGAACGAGACAACTGTTGAACATATCTGATTAAAGCCTTGTGTTCTCTTTTCAGCTTCTTATACTTCCCTTCTTTCTTGAACAACCTATCCTTGAGGGCGAGGAAGGAGTTATCACATTCTTCTACAATCTGCGCACCAGTGGGGCATCCCAAATCTAGAGTTGTGACCACATAATTTTCTGGCACTGCTTCATTCCGGTCACACTCAACTCGTGGCACAGCTACATGAAGGGTACGAGAGCCATCCTCCTCAGTGGATATCTTCGAAAATTTCCTTGCTTTCTTCTTTTGTGGAGGTGCACTGATCCTGTTCAAAAACTCCTCCATCTCAACCGCTGGATCAAGCTCCTCACTAGGGCTTCTTCTCATTCTATCCTTAAGCCAATCGGGCACATCATACTGTATGTCAAAGGGTTGTTGCTCTTGTGCCTCAACTTCTCTAACCTGCTCAACCTCTACATCATTCTGGTGAGGCTCATCATCCCCAAGTGGCTGAGTGTCACCTGACACTATATCATCATCATTCAAGGCCGCCTCTAACTCCTGCTGAAACTGAGGGTCAGTAATAGTCCCCTCATCATCCTGCTGATCAACCCTAACAGGTGCGTTGACGCTCTGGCCAACTCACTCTCTCCGTGGAGGCTGAATATTATCCTGTACTACTTGCACCTGATTCAATGCAATCCTCTGATCAGCAAATAAAGAGACCTCCTGTATGCTTGGAGAACGTGTCTCCAATGGTGATGCAACTGTAACTCGTGGAGGCTCTGGCTGAGTAGGCTCCTGTCGAACTATTTCTTTCTTCCTGGACTCTGGGCCTCGTGTGATCTGTTTCTTCCTGCCAGTAGTGGGCATCCTGTGATCTCCCATCATATTGTAAGTCAAGGCAATTGACCTACCCTTCAACCTGTTTACTCGCCTATCAACCCATGCTCTAGTGAATGTCAAGACCGGGATAGAGAGCGTGTCCAAATCTGCAATCTCAGGCTCTGACCAATCTGGAGGTGGAAGTGGAGTATCTCTAACTGCTGCATAATCCGGACGAACAACATCCATATCCTCATTGACCTGGTCCGGAACCGGAACTACCTCACACTCCCTGATCAGAGTAATAGGCAATCGAGAAAACATCCTTTTATGATATTTATGATAAGGAGATGAACCGGACAAGCACCCTATTGTTTACGAGAGTCGGAAACTCAGAGGACCAGAGAGGCTCTACAATATTTATGATAAGGAGATGCTGGCCATAATGCATGCCTTGGCCAAATTTAGGCAGTATCTCGTGGGCAGTAAGTTTTGCATTAAAACTGACCACAACAGCTTGAGGCATTTCCTGGGGCAGCGAGATCTCAATGATCGTCAGCAGAAGTGGGTTAGTAAATTGCAGGCATATGACTTTGATATCTCTTACATCAAAGGCACCCAGAATGTAGTAGCTGACGCTCTCTCACGCAGGCCTTATCTGAGCTCTATGGTTCACATTACAGAGGATTGGAGGCATTTGACTGTGGCAGAGTATGCCAAGGATACTTGGGCATTCAGTATTGTTGAGGGATCGAGGGTTGACACCAGATACACGCTTGTGAATGACTTGATCATTTACAAGAACAGGATTTATTTGATCCCAGGATCTGAGATGAAGAACACTATTATGCGAGCCTTTCATGATGTGCCCACAGCAGGACATCTGGGGTACTTCAAAACGTACAGACAGATTCGGGAGAGATTTACATGGAAAGGACTTAAGGCAGATGTTCTTCAGTATGTGCGTGAGTGCCCTGTTTGTCAGCAGAACAAGCAGGAGAACACATACCCGGCAGGATTATTGCAGCCACTTCCGATTCCTGAACAAGAAGTGGGAATGCCTGTCAATGGATTTCATTCGGGCTTGCCCAAGCCCAAGGGACGAGATTGTATATATGTAGTTGTGGATCGGCTGACGAAGTATGCCCACTTCTTTCCGATTACCACCACTTATCACAGCTACACAGGTAGCAGAGGGGTCTTCTTCCGTGAGGTATTCCGGACCATGTGGGTTGCCTCGAGCATAGTGGCAGGGATAGTCCGGTTCTTGAGTCACTTCTAGCGGGAGGTGTTCAAACTTTGTGGGACCGAGCTTACACCGAGCACAAGTTACCACCCGCAGACTGATGGGCAGACGGAGATAGTGAATAAATGGGTGGAAGGTTACCTCAGGAACTACATTGCAGGGCAGCAAAAGGCTTGGGTCAAGTGGATTTATTTGTGTGAGTATTGCTACAACACGACATTCCACATGACCATTCAGATGTCCCCTTTCATGGCGTTGTACGGTTACGAGGCGCCGAGCTTTCTGAATTTGCTACTGAGTGACAGTAGGGTGCCGAGTGCTAGAAATTTGTTGCAGGAGAGTCAGGACACTATGAGGGCTCTCAAGGAGAATATTGCTAAGGCACAGAATCAGCAGAAGCAGTACGCAGATCAGAAGAGGATAGAGAGGTCTTTTGAGGTGGGTGACATGGTTTATCTTATGCTGCAGCCCTACGGTCAGTCTACTCTTAAGAAGAGTGGTTCGGAGAAGCTTAAGCCACGATATTATGGTCCTTTCAGGATTCTGAGGCGTGTTGGAGAGGTGGCTTACGAGCTAGAGCTTCCTACGGATAGCAAGGTCCACAATGTTTTTCACGTGTCACGTCTCAAGAAGGCATTGGGACACCGTGTGGTACCTTCAGCAGTTTTACCTCCCTTAGATGATGAGGGAAAGTTGATTTTAGTACCTGAGTTTACCCTGGAGTACAGAGAGAGACAGTTGCGTAGGAGGACTATCAGGGAATATTTGGTGAAATGGAGAGATTTGCCAGTGGAGGATGCTACGTGGGAGAGCAAGGATATTTTGCAGCATCCCGAGTTGAGATTGCTTGAGGACAAGCAATTTCAAGAGGGGCGGACTGTCATGTCCCCTTCTAGTTGACATCTCTCAGAGCTTATGATTAGCCTATTATGTGACCCTCGTAGGCTAATAGGATGGATAGAGGGTCTTGATGGAGCTTGGCTTGGCTTCGGTTGTTAGAGTTTTACCAGTTGGCTTCGTTCGGGATCATTCGGACACCATTTGCTTGAATTGCTATTTTTAGCAGTAATGGTCATTCAGCGGAGTACCCCTGCTATTTTTAGCAGTATGGTTTGGTCATGTGCAAAATCAATCACTCATTCTCCAGCTTCAGACAGTTCGTTAATCGGACGTAAATCGAGAAAGATATTAATATTTTAATTGTTTAATTAAATATTAATTATTCGAAGCTTATATTATAAAGTTATAATATTAATTAATATTGTAACTTAAGTGATTGCCTCAAGGGGTCGACCATCATTGAAGGGGGCCACTTTTAATTATAATTTATAATTAAAAGTGAGATTTAGACTATTGAAAAATTAAAAAGAAAAGTTCGAATTTATTTAAATGATGCCTAATTGAGAAAAGTCGAACTTTTGAGGGGATATAAGGGTTTTCATTGGGATTTGAGCTGATTATGCTTGAAATCGAAATTTTGACAAGTCCTTCTTCTGAGAAAAGAGCCAAGGGTTCTAGTTTTCAACTTGCATTGGAGAATGTGCCATCTTCAGTGTGTGCAGTTCAGAGGCTCTGGAATATCAGCTGATTTATTGCCAGTCAGAGAGATAGCTTCATTCAGAGGTTGTCACAGAGCTTCACAGTCAGAAATATTATCAGGGTTTTGATTGGAAACTTTACTGGGAAGGGTCATTCATTCTAGGCGCCCATTTTCCAAGCTTGGGACACATCTTTCAAGGCCGTACAAATTTCTTTTGCTGCTGTTACAAATCCGTACTGTCATTTATTGCTGATTGAGAGTCGTACCAGCTACAGAGGAAGGCGTCCTTGCATCTTGACCAAAACGCCTCTTCTTTAAGTCCTGTCACTTCATCAATATTGGCACCCAGGCAAGTGGAGGCATTTCAGGCGAATACAGGCAGAGGAAAGACATTGCTGAGATCTGGCCGTACCATTCATGCTTAATCCATGAGGCTGCAAATCAGATTTTTGAAATGATATTTTTATATTATCTTTGTCTGCATGCCAGAGATCTTCTATTGTAATCATCTGAAACGAATAATAAGATCATAGATTAGTCATTTCAAAGGTTTTATGCTTCAGTATTCATTTATTTGAATTTATATGAATTTCTTTCAAAATCACACCTTTACTATTGTATGCAAAAACCACAAAAAAACCAAAAACTTCAAAACAAGCAAAAAAACAAACAGATTCAGAGAACGATGAGAACAGGGGGTTCTACAATATAACTCTATGAACACTCGAAAAACTTCTTATATTTTGAAATTTTCATCTCTAAAATGCCTGGAAACTCAAACTCCATTAAAGCCAATGTGTTTCCTGAATGAAAACACCCAACCAGCTAGGATGGATCTTGCACCATCGAAACTAGTTAATATTGACGAGGGTCTTCGTCCTCAATCAACCCCTAGAAGAACTCAATGTTCACTCCGATATCATCCTGTTATGGGTGAAAACTTCAATAATGCAAATAAGCACCCCAAACCTCCTTTAATAGCATTTTTGTTGCTTTTTTGAAAAATGTTTTGTTGTTTTTTCGTTTTTTCGAAAAAGCGCTTTTTACATTTTCATTCTGTTGTGACCTTTTCACACATCACCCCATTCAAAATGGGGACCCCCTAATTTTTGTCCCATTTGGGTCTTTTGGCTTTGGTTTTGCGGCTGTCTCTCTTTGTTCCCTTTATCTTTCTGGGGATGCGCCCGTCTTTGAGCCTGAGTTTGAAAGTTTTGGCTAAGTCTGTGAAATTAGGGTTTTCATTCTTCTAGCTAGTTTGGGGTCAAATTGATTGAGCAAATTGAAATATGAGCTTTCCACTGCAATCAGAAGACTTTTAGTAGGTTCCAAGCAAAATTTCACTGAATTCTAGCAACTTACTATTTTTAGTAAGTACTCAATTTGAGGCATTTCTGCTAGGACTTTTGAAATTCTGACTGCTACACCACGTTTAAAACACTTCAAGGTACTTGCATGCAAAGTTTGAAAAGATTCTGACAACTTTCTATTTTTAGCAAGCTCTGGCTTCAGAAGCAATTTTTAGGGTTTGCATGTTGGATTTTTCAACACATGTCAAGATATTCTTTATAGGTTTTTCGACAGCTTCGCAACGACGTGACATGCAAGACAAGTTGATCATTTTTCAGGAACTTACTATTTTTAGCAGGTACCCACATGCAGACCAATTTTCTCAGTTTTTCTCGGTTTTTTTGAGATCTCTCGAGCAGTATGACATGCAAACACATCCGAGAGTCGGTTGACCACATTTTCAGGCACTTACTATTTTTAGTAGGTCCACTCCAGCAGCCCCCAGAGCTTTAGTTTCACGAGCAGAGCAGTCCAGATCAGAAACGGAGTCAAATGGAAGTCATTTGAGGCACATGCAAGTCAGATTAGGGTTTCCAACTCCGGGACTCAAAATGAGGGGCAAAACTCGATAAAACTAAAAAACTGATGTATCCCATCGCGATCAGCATCCTTCAAGCTATCCACTGGTGAAATTTGAACACAATCCAAGTACTTACTATTTATAGTAAGTCACCTCCAGAACTGGGCTATAAATAGCAGGTCAGCACGAAGCACCAATGTGAACAGGTCAGTTAACCCATGAGGATCACGTTAGGCGAATTTCAAGACAAACAGAGTTGCAGAGGTTCGAAAATCTAGGGGTTACTAAAAATAGAAAGTGAGGGCAACATTGGCTAAGAATTCAGGGGTCACCCTCGAAAGTTTCCCCACCTCTCCAGATGCAGAAGAACGCCTAAGGCAAGGTTGAATGGCAATACCCCTCTTGATATGCGCCCATCTAGGAATGAAGGCATGAAATTTTTCTAAGTGGTGAGAAATTCCTCCACCACCCTCCAAATGTGCCCAAGTTTGTGAAGGAAGCATGAAAATTTTCTTAGTGTTCAAGAATGGCAGGAGAGGGGGTCAAATGCGCCCAAGGTAGCAATGAAGGAGAGATGAAGATTTTTCTAAGTTATGAACTGGCAGTACCCCCCATGAAATGCGCCCAACTTGGAAGGTGATGTAGAAAAATGCCTAAGTCATAGAAAATTCCTCTACCCTATCTCAAATACGCCCTTGATGAGATGTTGCTTCAAAATTCTTCTAAGTGTTTGCAAATGGCAGGAGACCTACCTAAATGCGCCCTAGGTGGTATGGCAAAGGTTGGAGAAATATTCCCAAGTCACAAAATGTCAGCAGGACCCCCCATATGCACCCAAGCTGAGGAAGAAGTTGGAATTTTTTTTTTTAGTACTGAAAATGGAAGAGCACCTAGTCAAATGCGCCCAGCTTGAGGAGAATGAGTTAGAAAATTTTCTAAGTGCCAATAGAGGAAGTTGACCCCCTCATATGCGCCCTCAAGGTCGCCTGAAAGCTTCTAAGTCAAAATGGAAGCTCAACCCCTAATATGCGCCTAGAGCTTGATGGAGATAACTTGAAAATTTTCTAAGTCAAGAAAATTCCTCCACCACCCCTAAAATGCGCCCAATCTTAGGAGGAATAAGGTGAGGATTTTCTAAGTTAAAACGAAATTCCTTGGCTACCCCTCAAATGTGCCCATGTTAGGTGAAGTGACATCACAAGATTTCCCAAGTTATAAATTGGAGGTTAGAAGGGTTAAATGCGCCCTCAAGATGGATTGAATAAAATGGAATTTTTTTCTAAGTTATAGACTGACAGTGGATCCCTCAAATGCGCCCATCTTGAGTAGGAAGGCGTTTGAGATATTCTAAGTGAAGAAAAATTACCTGACCCCAGCTCATATGCGCCCATGAAGTGAGAGAATGTGGAATATGCAAACATTAATGATAAAATATTTTCAAGGGTAAAAAAATATTAAATGAACCCCTTCAAGTATACCCATAAGTTATGAAGTTGACAAATATTTTCTAAAGGGGAGATGTTTTTTTTTAAGAATCTGGGGGTCTGAATAATTTTCTAAGGAGGAATTAATTTTGAAAAATATCACACCTTGCCTGGTGATTTTAAAATAGACGTTTGGCTTATAACGGATAAAATTGTCTAGAGGAGATAAAATTTCCTAAGGCACAGATGGATAAAATTTTGTAAGGCATAGAAAAGAAGGCAGAAGGGGTCAAATGCACCTAAGCTCAAGATGGGTTGATTTTTGTCTAAGTCACGAAACATGAAAGAAGACTCCCTCGGGATAAAGTGAAACTCAAGCGTCAAGCTCCTGAGAGAAGGACAAGATAGGTGAACGAAATTGCCTAGGCAAGAAGATTAAAACATCAGGATGTTAAACGCGCCCGTGATGAAAAGTTATGAAGGAGGCAAAAGTTGTGCTAGAGAAAGATGATGAATTTTATTAGATCCAGAGATCAACCTTGGAGATCAAAACATGGGGATTAGGTAAGTAAAGTGAGTTTATATTATAAAGCGTTTTGATGCTCTTTTCTTTATTTGTTTTGCAGGATGGACGTCGGAATCAAAGCATGATGACTTGAGGTGATGGAACAAGTACTCCAGAACAATATTACAACCTTAGAAGGGGATAAAGCTACATGTTTCAAACTCCTCCATGAAGTCTCATTTGCGCCCAAACCATGAAGGGAGATGTTGGAAGAAATGGCTAAGTGTTGGAATTTCTCCACAAAGATCTAATATGCACCCAACTCGGGAAGGCAGGTGGCAAGGAAGAAATGATCGAGTCCAAGACTAAAAAATCCTTCAAATTCAAGAATGGAGAAATAATGAAGGCCCAGGCGTTAAAAATCACCCTCAAGCACTTCAAAGTTAACAAATGACAGCAGGATGGATTGAAGAACAAAGTAGATGAATTCTTCTTAGGTATGAAGTCCTCCGACAGTGATTCAGAAAGTGTTTTCCAGCATACTT
The DNA here is from genome assembly GCA_007258455.2 of Sequoia sempervirens. Taxonomy (NCBI): domain Eukaryota; kingdom Viridiplantae; phylum Streptophyta; class Pinopsida; order Cupressales; family Cupressaceae; genus Sequoia; species Sequoia sempervirens. The sequence continues at coordinate 18,666 of VDFB02263771.1, forward strand.
CACCCAACCTAAAATGCAATGGCATCAACAAGGAAAATCATCATCAAGCAGGACAAAGAAGTTGTAGTCTTGGAGTTTCAGATTGAGAACATGCCTGCCATGCCAATTCAAGAAGTTGAAGCTATGTTGGCCAGATTCATCGAATTTGCAGTCAAAGAGAAAGAGAATGGAAACGCCCTTCTGGATGATGATCTTCTAGAAACTAATGGTGGGCATTAATTGCCCATGATGTTTCAGGTGTGAGTGGGAATCTTTTTGGCTCATTTATTACCCCACTCCTCTATGTGGTGGTTTTTAGGGTGAATCTTGTTTAGGGATGACGTGGCACGATCTGGGCCATCCATCTGATTGTAACCTGAGCCGTCCATTGGACTTGGCCAGCTATAAAAGTGGCATCCCCCCTCATTTGTACTTCATTAGACAGCTAGGAGATAGAGCATAAAGAGACAGTTAGCATAGTTTCATAGCATAGCATAGGTTGAAGAGGAAGAAAAGCTTTCTCGTTGAATGCTTTGTAAGAAGTTGTTGTGAACACTCTCATAATAAAAAGAGTTTTCATTGATGGTGATTTCATCTTTTGTTGTGAGTAGCTAGCAAGACTTTTTCGTCCTTCCGAATCACTTAGAACTTTAAAGTAGAGCTTAAAGTAGCTTAGAGTAAAATAGATTTCATTTTATTCAAGTAGATGATAGTTGTGGAATGTGGTGTTTGATCTAAGCGAGCTTCGTCTAATCCATACCACTAGCAAACTTACTGATGGTAGGTTTGCCTTGTGTGGTCAACTGGAACCTGTTGAACCTAGCTTCAATTATGATTCACATGTTGTCATGCATCGTTGTGATGGTGTCTTTATGTTGAATTGTGATTTGAATACTTTTATCCACTCCTCTGAACATTGCATCGACTCCGTGGAAGCTGTTCGAAGGGAGGAAAAGCGAAGTCTGGTTGAAGTTTGCTGAAGTTGATCTCCACATCCCGCACTTGGATTAGAATATAGATTTTCTAATCCCTGCAACCATTCAATTCCGCACTTTTTTGGTTAATATTAGGAAACTTGCACTCCATCGACAAATCTCTCGAACCACGTGAAAATCCCCTTTTCTCTTTGGTCTATTGTCTGTTGTCTGCTGTTGAACAATTACGTAAGTCCCCTCGTGATACTAGCAAATCACAATGAACCAACTGAGACTATCCACTGCATAAAGGAACCTTGGAGTTGAATGCATGATCTTTCGCAATCTTAGCATGCAGGAGATTTTGATCAAGAGAGGATAGAGTAGCCGTTGGGAAACTTTTTCTATGTTGGTGCGGTCATGTTGTGACCTTTTTCACATATCGCCCCATTGCAAATGGGGACCCCCTAATTTTTGCTTCGTCTCGAACTTTTGGCTTGATTTTAGTTAGTTTTCCTGTTGTCTCTCTCTCTCTTTCTGTCCCTTTTCTAATGTCTGTCTTTCGGGGTGTGCCCGTCTAATGTGGGATTTTGGCCAAGTCGGTAAAATTAGGGTTTCTATCTTTCTGGTCAATTTGAGATCAAATGAAATGAATAAATTGAAAACGGAGATTGGCGTTGTTGTCAGTATGCTTCCTGCGGACTCTCAGCTAAGTTTCATCAGATTCCGGCAACTTACTATTTTTAGTAAGTGTGCAATTCCGGGTGTTCCGTTAGCATTCTTGAAGTTTTAACAGTCACACCACACCCATAACACATCAAGCTGCTCATTGGAAAAATTTGAGCTGAAACAGACAACTTACTATTTTTAGCAGTTCAGCTTCCAGAGCAAATTTCAGGGTTTAGGTGCGAAGTTTTTCAACGCATGTCTGGAGATTCCTTTTGGGTTTTCAGAGACCTTCGCGATGGTGTAACATGCAAACTGAGATAACGACTTTTAGAGTTCAGCCTTCAGAGGCTATTTTTAGGGTTTGCATGTCAGGGTTTCCTTTGCATGTCTGCATATTCTTTATGGGTTTTTCGAGAGCTACGCAGTGATGTGACATGCAAACGGAGATAATCACTCATTCAGGAACTTGCTATTTTTAGCAGATGCATCCCGGCAGTCGCTTCCCAACACTTTAGAATCACGAACTGATCGCAATGCAACAGAAACAAAGACAAACAGAGGTCATTTGATATGCATGCAAGATGAATTAGGGTTTCCAGCTTCAGGACCCAAAAAGAGGGGTAAAAAGTCAAAATTTTCGAAAACTGGTGTAAACCACCGCGATCAGCATCTTTCAAGCTATCTGCTGATAAAATTTGAGGGCAAACGGAGCACTTACTATTTATAGTAAGTCATTTTAGAAATAGGCTAAAAATAGCAAGCCAGCAGCAGGCGCCGACGTCAACAAGCAGGTCACGTGGTGAGGAGCACGTCATTCGAATTTCAAGTCAATCGGAGATGTGGAAGTATCAGAAGCAGGCAGTTACTATAAATAGTAAATCACTTTTGGAAACATGCTATTTTTAGCAGGCAGGCTCAGGATGGCAGTGTGAACAGGCTGACGGAGTCATGAAGATCCAGCGTTCAAAATTTCAAAGCAATCTGAGCTTCTAAGATATGAAAATTAAAGGACTTACTATTTATAGTAAGGCATGAAGAAGCTGGCAAAGACGAGGAAAATGGCTAAGTCTGGACTTCATCCTTCACCACCTTGAAAATGCGCCCTCATCAAGTTGGCAATTGATAAAAAAATTCAAAATGTTGAAGATATCCTGCAACTACCCCAAAATGCGCCCTCCTCACAAGCATGAGATGAAAAATTTTCTAAGTTTGAGTTTCATCCTGCAGGCCCTAGGAAATGCGCCCATCTCAGCTGGAAGTCATGAAAACTTTCTAAGTGTTGTGTTTTCATCCTCTTGCCACCTCCAAATGCGCCCAGCTTGCATTCAAGGTGTTTGAAAAGTTTCTAAGTATAAAAAATATCCTCCTACACATGCTAAATGCGCCCAAGGAAAAATAGGGAGATAAAAAGTTTCTAAGTGTTGAGGTAAATCCTCCTCAACATGCCAAATGCGCCCTCATCATCCAGCATGCAAGAAGAATCTAAAATCTGAAGTTATCCTCCTCTCACCCCAAAATGCGCCCATCCTTTAAGAGCAGTCAAAGCAAGTCAAAGGTGTGGGAGTCAAACTTCCTTCTCCACCCTTTGAATGCGCCCATGAAGTTATATGCTTGACATTGATGCTGAAGTCCACCTCCCTATGTAAAATGCGCCCAAATGGGGCTGAAGACAAGACGTGTGCATGAAGACAAAACTATATGCATGCAAAAGAGGAAAAGGACAAAATGTATGCATGCAAGGAGGGAATATTCCAAATGGGTTGAAAAGGAAAGTTTTAAAATCCACTTCATAATGCAAAATGCGCCCAAGTGTAGAATAAGGTCAACAAGTCAAAGATGTTGAGGATGTTTCATCCACCTCCATGGGTAAAATGCGCCCATCCTTCATCAACCTCTAAATGCACCATGCAAGCTAGGAAGAAGACAAAGGGATGTTGACTTTCCTCTCTCCCTTTTGAATGCACCCAAGGTGGGGTAAATAAAGAGTGAATGTGCTAGGCGTAGGAATCTTCATCCTCCTCAAAGTATAAAATGCGCCCAAGATGCATAAGGTGGTGAAATAAAATAACTAAGGCATGGCTAGTATCCTTTTGCAAGTGACAAATGCGCCCAAGGGTGAAGTGAATAATACTAGGCGTTGAAATTTAAAATGTCCTCTTCAAACATAAAATGCGCCTAAGGTGATGAAGATGAATATGTTGGGCATTGAGAAAGGAAAATATTTTCTTCATGACATGCAAGATGCACTCCAGGCATTTGAAAGAAAATTGTGATAAGTGAGTTGATAAAAATTTCCTCACCACAAACAAGATGATTTGAAGACGAAATTGAAAATTTTCTAAAAAAAAAAATTTCAAAGTGCTAAGTGATTTAAATTTTTTTCTAAGGCAAAGAAATTTTCCTTAGGAGAAATACGCCCAAGTTGAAGTATTGGTGAAGTTGACTAAGATGTGAGCAAAATTGCTAGTGAAGAAGTCGGATAATGCCAGCTGCACAGGGTCAATAAAAAAAATTTCAAGTTAGAGCAAGGAAATACTCACAGATGTGAAGAACAGGAATAAATTTGTTGAAAATTATTTTCCAAGGTTCAAAATTCAAGAAAAATCAAATGAACCCGTTCGTTGTATACCCATGAATTCGACAAGTTCTGAAGAAAATTTTCTTCTGGGTATTGAAGATTTCCGATGAAGAATGGATTTTAAAGTCTTCCACGCTTCGCCGAAGCCTTCAGGATGGAAATTTTTGATGGGCACTTAAATAATGAATTTCCTAAGTAAAATTTTGAAAAAATTTCTGAGGCAAGGAAAGAAATGTTTGTGAAGATAAAATGCCTTGGCGTATGAATTTGAAGTTGAGAGCCTAGATATTTTTTGATCAAATTCCTAATGAAATCATTTTTCTCAAGCCTGAGTTGGATGAAATATCAGAATGAAGTATGCCCAGGCAGAATGCAAGATGGGTTGGAAATTTGGCTGAGGCATGAAGAATTTGAACGCGAAGTTGGCTAGTGAAAACAATGAACCCTTGGAGATCAAAACATGAAAATCCTGGTAAGTAAGCTGAGTTTTTTATGAAGTGTTCTAATACTCTTCTCCTTGCTTGTTTTGCAGGAGGAACATCGAGACCAAGCGGTGATGACTTAAAGTGATGAAGAAAGTAATCCAAGATGACATTTCAACCTCGACGGAAGAAAAATTGCAAAAAGTGGCTAAGTGTTAAGACTTAGTGACAGAGAACAAATGTTTTCAAAACTCAGGGTGGAGAAACGGATGGAAGCTCGAGCAAAGTTGAAGAACAACGTCAAGAAGAAGATCAAGAGCAGTGTGAACGCATTTCAAAGCTGGAATCTTCTAGAAGGATGATGGACATTAATGGCTCATTTATTACCCCACTCCTCTTGGTAGCGGTTTTTAGGGTGAATCTTGTTTAGGGCTGAGGTGGCACAACTGGGCCATCCAGCCGATTGTAATCTGAGCCGTCCATTGGACTTGGCCAGCTATATAAAGGGAGTCCCCCTCATTTGTATCTCATTAGCTTAGAGTTAGACAGTAGACATAGAGTAGAGGGACAACTTAGAGGTAGCTTAGTATAGATTGATAGTGTAGTTGAAGAAGAGGGAAAGTTTTCCTTTGAAAACTTTTGCAAGAGATTGTTGTGTAAAACTTTCATAATAAAAGATCTTTTCATTGATGGTGAAATTCGTCTTTGTTATGGATAGCTAGCGAGGTTTCTTCATCCCTTCTACTTCAAGTAGCGTAGAGTAGCGTAATTTCATTTTCATGCAAGTAGTTGTTAGCTGTGGAATGTGGTGTTTGATCTAAGCAACTTCGTCTATCCATACCACTAGTGTATTTGCTGATGGTGAATGCGCCTTGTGTGGTCAACTGGAATATCATGTACTTAACTTCGATCATGATTTGTATGTCTATATGCGTCGTTGTGATGGTATTTTCATGCTAAGTTGTGATTTGAACACCTTGAACTACTCCTCTGAAGATTGCACCGACTCCGTGGAAGCTGTCCGAGGCGAGGCAAAGCGAAGTTTGATTGAAGTTTGCTGAAGTTGAGCTCCATATCCCACACTTAGAATAGATTTAGACTCTCTAAACCCTGCAACCACTTTAAATTCAGTACTTTCTGGTTAGAATAGGAAATCCGTGCTTCATTGATAAATCTGTCGAACTGTGAAAACCCCCTTCCTCTGCTGTTGAACAATTCCGTAAGTCCCCTTGAAATACCAGCAAATCACATCGAGCCAACTGAGACTGTTCGCACTAAAGGAACCTTGGAGTTGAACGCACGAACTTTCTTGCAATCTTAGCATGTGGAATACTTTGATCAAGAGAGAATAGGGTAGTCGTTGGCGACTTTATTCTGCGTTGGTGCGGTCACGAAAAACACATCAACAGGTCATAAAACACCCATCAACACATTGCTTTTTCAAAAAAACACTTTTTTGCTTTTTTCAAAAAAACGCTTTTTGCTTTTTTAAAATAACTTTATGTCTAAATCCCCTTTTCCTGTAGGCATCCACTTGAGGGGACATAACATAACTTCATTAAATCAAAATATTAAAGTAAATATTATAATGTTAACTTTATAACTTTCGTGTAATAATTTAAATAATCCAAACCATTTTGCGGAAAGCACCGTCAAGGCATTGAAAACCAAAACTGATCACGCCAAGAAGTTGAAGAATGATGGTGGGTGCAAAAATGGGCACTTACTAACTTACTAAAAATAGTAGTGTTCTCCAAGAACTGTGGACAACAATCCAAAAGGCCCAAAACGGTACAAAAAGCATCAATGAAAACCTAAAAGCCAACCGAACTCCACACCACCATTGGATGCCAAGAAAACCTTAAATTGAGCTCTCCAAGAATGTTGGAACTTGGAACTCTCCTAGATTAGCTAGTTAGCCTCCGGAAGACTTGGAAATTGGCTAAATGTGCACGAATTTGCTAAGCACCAAAAGGGGACATAACATGGATTCATGCCAATATTATCTTGGTAGAAAAGGACAGAGAACCCAAGCTGGTACTATACTTAAGAGATTGTCCATAGGATAGAAAGTAGGAGACCAGTGTTTCATAAATAAACCCGATTTGTTGGGGGACTAAGCTCCTCCTTGAAAGATCATGTCCTATTCATAATAATGTAACCGTTTGGAATTATAAAAGATTCTATTGATAACACAAGATGCCACTTTTCTTGGATCTAGGCTTTAAGGGTCTAGTGGCCATGATATGCTCCCACAAATTTTGATATGAGACCACTTTGATTTTGAAGGTGCACAATCTATGCTCCATTTAATCAATTGTGAAGGTAACTTTAGGAAGAGGTCATTTTTAAGATAACATTCATCCTCTTCCTTTAAAGCTAATATAGGTTGACAATAGGGTGGTGCACATACTCTTGCAAGAAATATTTCCATTCAAATTTGTTGACAAATATTGAACCATTTGTGAGAATGCAGTTGAAGTTTGGAGCTTGCAATGGTGTATGCACAAGTGAGGAGGAGGCTATGGCATTCTGCCCCTGCCCTCCTCCAGGCTTCCATTCTCCTGCCCTCTCTCACCCCCAGAGGGACTAGAGGATACAAACATTTTTGTATACTAGATGGGTGATGAGAAAGTGATTGGTTACTAAGGGCATAGTTCAGATCTGGTTTGGTAATGGCTGAAACATGCGACTCTCCTTTCTTCCACAATGGTTTTTACTTATTGAAAAAGCACATAATAATGCAGATCAACTTTATAATATGAAAAGAAAGTCCCAAGTCCAAAACCATATATCATAGCTTAACACAAAATGCTCATTATGGAAATAATACCAGCCACCTCAGCTTCTCCAGCGTTATCAAAGGCATCCACAAAGGAAATGCATACAGAGGTGCCTGTCTCTTCTAGTCTTATCATTCTTCTCTGCAAAAAAAAGTGTTTTGTGGAATAGTTCCATCCTTTGTTATAGATTCTTCATATGTATCCTTTGTACCATTTTATACATTTTTCTTAGCATCCATCAGTAGAATTGAAATTTGAAATTCTTTACAAAATGTCAAAGGGAATAACAAAGAATAATTAAAATTGGAATACAGACATGTAGGTATCTTTCAACCAGAGTTCTCAACTAAATTTACTTGAAGACCTAATAAATGCTTTAATAGTAAACAATCATTGAGATTCGTTTAAAAGTTTTCCAACCATGAGAAATTCAAGGGTAATAAGATATGTAGAACTGATATGCAGAATTCAAAAGATATTATGTTTCAAAGATAGAAAAGATCAATACTTGCAGGGTCAAGTAATTGTCGATACACTTTAACCAATCCATTTTGGCGAGAACATTGGGCAAATAACTTTGATGCAAGATTCTTCACTGGTTCGACCTTTGGACCACATAGTGATTTCAAGAGGTTACCAGTATTATCATTTGACACCTGCAAACATGAAAAGGTAAATATAAATGGTAGAAGCACAAAATATGCCATGAAATGACATAAGAAAATTAAACTGATGTAATGGATGACTCTTGTTCTTTATAATATTAGCCAAGAACCATCCAAAATATTTGCAGAACCATGTAAGTTTTTTGTCACATGAAATCAACAAGAAAAGATTTGTGTCATGATGTACATATTGCTCCATCTAGAAGGGTCTACTCATTATAAAGAAAAACTCTAGATGAGCTTAGGAAATCATTCCCAGTCAGATGGGAAACTAAGAAGAAACTCTTTGATGCAAGTTACAAGGAGGATCCAAGAAGACACAAAAATCTTTGTCTAGGAAGAAATAGAAACGTGAACTAATTATATGCACGGGATAACATGTATCTATAGCTACCAATTGATTGATATATAATCATGCAAACGGTACAATAAAATCAGGTATAAGTTCATCTAACAGCTAAAGGAAGTTAATAAGGGTTATTTTAACCTTCTCAGTAATGCAAAGGCGAGGTTTCTTGGTTCTACTTCTGAAATGTAATCACTTTAAAATAAAGTTGCAGGTAGAATTTTAAAAAATGCAATTTGAATCAAATTTATGATCCCAAAAAATGTTAAATACTTCAACAACAACTGTCCCAGAGGACTTCCCAAGAAGAGGCTGCAGTGCTAAAACAGAGAGAACTGCATCTGCATCAGCTTCATACCTAAAATTCCAACACAATAGGATTTTCATGTTCTAATAAAACATTTCAATTTTTTTTGGTAGAAATTGACATAAAACTTAATAAAATGATACATTGACCAAGTTCAAAGATAAATCATTTTCATTACTAATTTCAAGGATGCGTGATAAGATTTGAATCACTTCAACTATAACAAGAATGCAAGCATAGATAAATTATATAAATTTAACAGAATACAACAGGTTACAACTACAAATGCATGATATTAGTCAATGATCATGATACCAACTGTATATGAGAACCCCTTAGGACCTTATAATGATGTGTCACCTGTGGATTGCTTTTCACATTTTCGAGTTGTGCTTTGTGACTTCAGATATAACTAACCCTAGGTTACCTCCTTGATTGTATTCTGTTATGGACCTCACCTGCATACCTGTCTTCACATTGGGACCTAGCTTTGTTTCTTGTGTGTATTTATTAGATGATTGCACACTAGGTTATGTGGTGATTGATTTGGATTCACAAAGAGAATATTTAGCTTTAAGGATGATGAGGATACGTGCAATAGTTGGAAGTTTTGGCTTTAAGAAAAGATGAAGAATTCAGAATCATTGGCACTAAGCGATAATTGAGGCTTTTGGGAACAAAGTAACATCATTGTACACTGCAATAAAGAAGGTGGATTTGCGGAGATACAAAGTAAGACAATCATCAATCTTGGTGATCATCAAAAAGCATTGACCACATCACAAATTTGTAGAAATGCTCCTCCTAGGAACCCTTCCTTCCAAGGCAAATGACAAACTTCCCTCCCAACCCTACTAGAATATCTATTAAAGTATTATTGTAAAATTTTCATGGTCATCTTAGTTGTTAGTTTACTTTTGTTAATTTTAGCAACATTCAGTTTATTGTTTTAGTTCACAATTGTTTCTTTTAGAAACATCATCTTGTAATAAATTTATAAGGAGTATTCCTCTCCTTTGTTTATTAACGATCAATCAATTACCATTTCATGGTGTTAGAGAAGAGGTTATTTTTTCGCGAATTTTTTGGGCAATAAAATTCATGGTATTTTGTAATGAACAGGACTAATTTTTTTATTTTTTTTGCAATGCAATTACAATTCAACACGCACCCGTTAAGGTTAGCTCTAAACCAAAACGATGCGGAAAGTAACCCTAACCAGAATGTACACCAGGATCCCGATGTGGGCAACGTGTGAGCATTGGTCAAAGGATCTAATGCAGATGCAGAGCTGGAAGGGAACTCTAACCAAGAATGTGTCTAGAACAGACAAGCATATGGTCAGAGGATCTAATGCAAAATGAGTTGGAATAACTCTAACCAAGAATGGCGTCGAGTGATGGCGAGCATGTGGTCAGAGGATCCCTACAACTACATACTGAAAGTAATAGGCGGCAAGCCAGCCTCTTCCACTTATTCAGTGGGTAGTACAATAGAGTAGATGAGAGATAAAGAGGAGAATGGCTGATAGTACTACTAATCAGCTTACAATATATCAGAAAGTTAGCTAAAGCCCAGAGATTCAAGTTCTTCAATGCTGCAATGTTAATTAAGACTCCCTCAACATTTAGTAAACCCTTCTAAACTCCGACTCCTCACAAAATAGCTTTTCTCTAGGACTGATATGACAGACCAGCAACCTAACAACTCACTCAAATGCTCATATCTTACCCAAACCTCACTCAAAAGACATGAAACCAAGTGCAGATTACTCTAATGATGATGGCGCCCAAGATGCATTCCTGAAACCACCCCAAACAACCATTAATTATTTTGCACGAAATCCAAAGCAACCCCAGAATGGTATGGCCCAGTTGTAAGGGCGATTTTGCTCTATAAAATCAAGGACACTTTAGTAAAATCTGCAAATTAGCTAGAATGTTCGCCCCTCATAAACATAATGATAGAAACAATACCCAAAACAATAGCATTTTTATTTCAAGAGCTATGAGCAAACCTTACATTCCTCAATGATATTCAGCAACTCTGTTGTGACCTTTTTCACACATCGCCCCATTGCAAATGGGGACCCCCCCTAATTTTTGCGTCGTTTCAAACTTTTGGCTTGATTTTGGTTTGTTTTGCTGTGTCTCTCTCTCGTTTTGTCTATCTAGGGATGTACCCATCTTTGAACGTAAATTGGGTTTTTCACCAAGTCTTTAAAATCAGGGTTTGATTCCTTCACACCAGTTTATGGTCGAATGAGGTGAATAAATTGAAAACAGAGCTTAACATTGATATCAGTGTGCCTCCAGCAGGCTTCCACTGAAGTTTCGTCAAATTCTGGCAACTTACTATTTTTAGTAAGTATGCAATTCAGGGCATTCTATCAGCACTTTTGAAGTTTCGATCGTCACACTGCATTCAGAACACATCAAGCTGCTCACTGGCAAAATTTGAGCTGAAACGACAACTTTACTATTTTTTAGCGCGCTCTCGCCTGTGAGCAAATTTCGTATTCTGGATGCGTAGTTTTTCAACGATGTCCGGAGATCCTTCGCTTCAGAGACCTTCGCGAATGGTGTGACATGCAAAGCGAGATAACGACTTTCAGAATTTAGCCTTCAGAGGCTATTTTTAGGGTTTGCATGTCAGGATTTTCTTTGCATGTCGGCATATTCCTTGTGGGTTTTTCGAGAGCTTCGCAGTGATGTGACATGCAAACGGAGATAACCACCTATTTGGAACTTACTATTTTAGCAAGTGTGCATCCTGCGAACCGCCCCAAAGACTTCAGACCAATGGCCGATCGCAATGCAACGTAAACGAGGGACAAAATCAGATCATTTGATATGCATGCAGAGTAAATTAGGTTTCCAAATTTCGGGTTTGAAAAGAAGGGCAAAAGCTCCTAATTTTCGGAAACCGGTAAACCATCATCAACATCCTTCGTGCTATCTCGCTAGTAAAATTTGAAGATAAACGAGCACTTACTATTTATAGTAAGTCATTTTGGGAAAACAAAGGTAAAACAGTAAATCAATTCGTACGCTACCGAGGTCAGCAAAGGAAGTCACGTGGTGAGTGAGCACGCCATTCAAATTCCCCAAGTCAATCGAGCTATGGAGGTATCGTATAAGCGCTACTATTTATAGCAAATCACCTTCAGAAATGGGCTAAAAAATGGCAGGCCAACTAAAAATAGCAGTGTCAACGAGGTAACAAGGTTGTGAGGATGCAGTGTTTAAAATTTCAAATCATTTTGAGCTTCGGAGATGCAAGAATTAAAGGACTTACTATAAATAGCAGGACATGGAGAGGCTGGCAGAGGTCAGGAAAAATGGCTAAGTATTAGACTTCATCCTGCAGCTACTTCAAAATACCAAGCACCGTGATGTCAAAATTTTATAACCCGACAGCCCATCCCTACAGCCCATGGCAAAATGCTACCAAGTTGAGGAAGATGAAAAAAAAAAAATTCTAAGTATGAAAGCTCGTCCTCCTGCCTAGCCTAAATGCGCCCAAGAAAAGCTGGTGAAAGTTGAAAATTTTTCTAAGGCAAAAAGTTCATCCTGCTCTCATGCCAAAATGCGCCCAGCTCAAGGTAGTGGCATGCAAAAAATTTCTAAGTATGAAGCTTCGTCCACCTCACATGCCAAAATGCGCCCACCTCTCAAGAAGTCAAAGGAGTCAAAGAGTTTCATCCTCCACACATAGCAAAATGCGCCCAAACCAGGGCATGTGAAGACAAAAAAAATGAAGCTCAAGAATCACAAGTAAAAAGCGTTGGAAGCTTATCCACCTCACTATAAGAAATGCGCCAAAGTTAGAAGAAGAGGACAAGAAGGTTGACTTTCTCCTCCCTCCTTTGAATGCGCCCATATGAAGACATGTAAAGACAAACGCCCATGCAAAGTTGGTATTCATGCAAAATGAGTTAAAGAAATTCGAATTCATGCAAAGGAGGAAGAAGACAAGGCGTTGAAAGTGCTAAGTGATGAATAATTTTTCCTAAGGCGTGGTTATTATCCTTCTTCAAGTGTCAAATGCGCCAAAGTAAGGTGAAAGGTGGCAATGATAAAATATGGGTGGCGTTGGAATTAAAATGTCCCTCATGACATCAAAAATGCGCCCAAGTGCATGAAGTGTGAAATGAAATGTGCAAGGCGTTTGAAAAATATTCTCCTTCATGTGTCATTTGCGCCCAAGGTGGTAGGATGATAATTGCTAGGGCATGGTGAAAACAAAGTTGATGCTAGGCGTTGGAAACTTAATGGAAAATATTGCTAGGCGTGGTGAAGTTTAATATTCACCTTCAAGTTGGATAAGCGCCCAAGTTTAAAAGGAAGGCAGGGCGTTGAAATTGCAAGGTGGTGAGTAAATATTGCTAGGCATTGGTTTTAAAAATGTTCTCCATTGCATACAAGTGTGATCAAGGCATTAAAATTTTCCAAGTGAATTGATTTTCTCACCACAAGAAGATGATTGAAGATGAAATAAAATTTTCTGAGATGCTAAGTGATTTAAAAAAAAAAAAATTTCTAAGGCAAAGAAATTTTCCTTAGGAGAAAAACGCCCAAGTCTGGTGAAGTGATGAATCTTCCTAAAGTCCAAGTGAATTTTGTCAGTGGATGAAGTCTGATGTTGGCAATGCAGGAACAATAAAAATTTTCCGAGTCAGAGCAAAGAAATACTTCAGGATTGAAGAATGGAATCAAATTTGTTAAAAAAAAAAAAATTTCTCCAAGGTGCAAATATCAAGAAAATTAAATGAACCCGTTCGTTGTGCACCCATGAGTTCGACGCGTTCTGAAGGAAATTTTCTTCTGGGTATTGAAGATTATCGATGAGGAGTTGATGGGCACTGGATTGATGAGTTTTCTTAAGGAAAATTTGAGAAATTTTCTAAGGCAAGGAAAAATGTGTTAAAAATGCCTTGGTGGATGAATTTGAAAATGATCGCCTAGATGATTTTTGATCAAGTTCCTGATGAAAACATTTTGCTCGAGCCAGGGTTGGATGAAATGTCAGCCGGAAAAGTGAGAAAGAAGCGGTTGAAGTTAACACTTTCGAAAGATGATATGTCCTTGAGGATGATGAAATTTGGCTAAGGCATGAAGAATCATGAAGAAGACAGAAGTTGGCTAGTGGAGGCGATGAACGCTTGGAAGTTAGAGCGTGAAAATCAAGTAAGTAAAGTGAATTTATATTATGAAGTGTTCTGATACCCTTCTCCTTGCTTGTTTTGCAGGAGGAACGTCGAGACCAAGCGGTGATGACTTAGAGTGATGAAGCAAGTGATTCAAGACGACATCTCAACCTCGAAGGAAGAAAGTTGCAAGAAAATGGCTAAGTGTTGAGACTTAGTATAACTCAAGTGACAAAGAATGGAAGCTCCAGCAAAGTTGAAGAACAACGTCAAGAAGAAGATCAAGAGCAGTTGAACTCCAGATTCTATCAAATTTTATTATCTGAGAAGGCAATCTTAGAGTCTCTTTTACCCTCCCCCAAGCAATCAACAGAATTGGCTGAACGCGAACAACAGAGCAGTGTGAACGCATTTCAAAGCTGGAATCTTCTAGAAAATGGTGGCCATTAATGGCTCATTTATTACCCCACTCCTCTTGGTGGCGGTTTTTAGGGTGAATCTTGTTTAGGGCTGAGGTGGCACAATCCCGGCCATCCAACCGATTGTAATCTGAGCCGTCCGTTGGACTTGGCCAACTATAAAGGGGGGAGTCCCCCTCATTTGTATCTCATTAGAAATTAGAAGTAGAAGTTAGATAGTAGAGATTAGAATAGAGAGACAGCTAGGCGATAGCTTAGAGTAACTTAGTATATATTGATAGTGTAGTTGAAGAAGAAGGAAAGTTTTCCCTTGAAAACTTTGCAAGAAATTGTTGTGTAAAACTTTCATAATAAAAGATCTTTTCATTGATGGTGAAATTCGTCTTTGTTATGGATAGCTAGCGAGGTTTCTTCATCCCTTCTACTTCAAGTAGCGTAGAGTAGCGTAATTTCATTTCATGCAAGTAGATAGTAGTTGTGGAATGTGGTCTTCAACTTGAGCAAACTTTGTCTATCCATACCACTAGTGTGTTCGCTGACGGTGAATGCACCTTGTGTGGTCAACTGGAATATCTTGTACTTAACTTCGATCATGATTTGTGTGTTTATATGCGTCGTTGTGATGGTATTTTCATGCTAAGTTGTGATCTGAACACCTCGAGCTACTCCTTTGAAGATTGCACCGGTTCTGTGGAGGCTGTCCGAAGCGAGGCAAAGCGGAGCCTGGTTGGAGTTTGTGAGAATTGATCGCCATGACCCACACCTTAGAGTAAATTAGAGCCTTATTAACCTTACCCCATTTCATTCAGTACTTTTTGGTTAGGATAGGAAACCCGCGCTTCATAGACAAATCTTTTGAGCATTTGAATTCCTTTCTCCGCTGCCGAACAATTTCGTAAGTCCGCTTGAAATACCAACAAATCACATTGAGCCAACTGTGCCTATTCGCATTAAAGGAACCTTGGAGTTGAACGCACGAACTTTCTTGCAATCTTAGCGTGCGGAATACTTTGATCAAGAGAGAATAGGGTAGCCGTTGGCGACTTTATTCTGCGTTGGTGCGGTCACGAAAAACACATCAACAAACTCCAAAAATGAGATAGAAAATGCAAACTAGAACTCCAAAATGCAAGCACACAACTGCAAATGCAAAACAAACCTATTACAAACTAACTCTCAACTAGTTGCTATCTTTCAAGTAAGAAGATGAGCCATTGCTAGGAGGTATGCTTTCCTCGAAGCGAGTGCCTGAAGTCAATCCAGCAACATAACAATAAGGTAGACAAAAGATAACCCGAATAAAGAGAGGAAGTCTCCTTATATAGATTTTGGAGAGAAACTCATGCAGCTTCTAGAAAGTGCGCCTGTTGATGTGTTTTTCGTGACCGCACCAACGCAGAATAAAGTTGCCAACGGCTTCCCTATCCTCTCTTGATCAAAGTATCCAGCACGCTAAGATTGCGAGAGAGTTCGTGCATTCAACTCCAAGGTTCTTTAAATGCAAATAGGCTCAGTTTGGCTCGATGTGATTTGCTGGTATTTCAAGGGGACTTACAGAATTGTTCGGCAGTGGAGAAAGGAATTCAAATGCTTGAAAGATCTGTCTATGAAGTTCGGGTTACCTATTCTAACCAGAAAGTACTGAATTGAAATGGGGTAAGGTTAAGAGAGTCTGAATCTATTCTAAGGCATGGGATATGGAGCTCAACTTCAGCAAACTTCTAACCGAACTTCGCTTTGCCTCGCATCGGACAGCTTCCACAGAGTCGGTGCAATCTTCAAGGGAGATGACTAAAGATGTTCAAACCACCTCTTGACACGAAGATACCATCACAACGACGCATACCATCATTCAAACTGTGATTGAAGTTAAGTGCATGATATTCCAGTTGACCACACAAGGCGCATTCACCATCAGCAAATACACTAGTGGTATGGATATACGAAGTTGCTTAGATCGAACACCACATTCCACAATTAACATCTACTTGCATGAAAATGAAATTTATGCTACTCTACGCTACTTGAAGTAGAAGGGATGAAGAAACCTCGCTAGCTATCCATAACAAAGACGAATTTCACCATCAATGAAAGATCTTTTATTATGAAAGTTTTACACGACAATCTCTTACAAAATTTTTCAAAGGAAAACTTTCCTTCTCCTCCAACTACACTATCAATCTACTTCTAAGCTACTTCTAAGTTGTCCCTCTACTCTAATTCTACTCTGATCTTCTCTACTGTCTACTTTCTAATCAATTACAAATGAGGGGGACTCCCCATTTATATAGCTAGCCAAGTCCCAAAAGACGGCTAGGGTTACAATCGGCTGGGTGGCCCAGATTGTGCCACCTCAGCCCTAAACAAGATTTGCCCTAAAAACCGCCACAAAGGAGAGTGGGGTAATAAATGAGCCATAATGTCCACCATCATCCTTCTAGAAGATTCCGCTTGCAGACGCGTTCACACTGTCCTTGATCTTCCTTCTTGACTTTGTTCTTTGACTTCTTCCACCTGAGGATCTTCATCTTTGTCACTTGAGTTAACACTTAGCCAATTTCTTGCAACTTTCTCCCTTCGAAGGTTGTAATATCATCGTGCTCCACCACTTCAGGTCATCACCGTTTGGCCTCGATGTTCTTCCTGCAAAACAAGCGAGGAGATGAGTATTAGAACACTTCATAATATAATCTTAACCTACTTACCAAGATTTTCATGCTTTGATCTCCAAGCTGTCATCGTCCTCGATAGTCAACTTTGCTTTCAAATTCTTCATGCCTTAGCCAATTTTCCAACCCATCTTGCATTCTGCCTGGCGCACTTCACTCTGATATTTCATCCAACCCAGATTCGAGAAGAAATTCTTTCATCAGGAATTTGATCAAAAATCATCTAGGCGATCATTTTCAGATTCATTGTCTGGAGGATTTTACCTTGAAAACACATTTTCTTCATACTTGCCTTAGAAAAATTTTCAAATTTCCCTTAGGAAATTCATTATTTGAGTGCCCATCAAAAGTTTTCACCCTGAAGGCCAAAGCAGAGCATGGAAGACCTTAAAATCAACTCCTCATCGATAATCTTCGATACCCAGAAGAAAATTTTCCTCAAAACGTGATGAATCCATGGGTACCCAACGAACGGGTTCATTTGATTTTCTAGAATTTTGAACCTTAGAAAATATTCTTTCATCAAATTTATTCTCGTTCTTCGATCCCCTCTAAGAATTTTGCTCTGACTTGGAAAAATTTTATCAATCCTGTGGAGTTGGCATCTTCTGACTGCCTCACTGGCAATTCCACTCGGACATCAAGAAAATTCATCACCTCATCAGACTTAGGCGTTTTTCCCACGGAAGAAAATATTTTGCCTTAGAAAATTTGAATCCCTTAGCATTTTTGAAATTTTTGCCTTGCCTGCGAGGAAAATTTTATTTCAACTTCGATCACCTTGCCTGCGAGGAAAATTTTATTTAAACAACTTCACTTAGAAATATTATTTTTATTATCCTGGGCGCATTTTATACCATGAAGGACACTTTTAAAAAAAATCTCCAACGCCTAGCAATTTTTATTTCACCACCACACACCTTAGAACTTTTTCCAACACCTACCACCCTAGGCGCACATAGCACTTCAAGAGGGATATTGCCACGCCTAAGGAAATATTTTCAACATTCTTTAGCATTCACCACCCTTGGCGCATTTCACACCTGAAGAGGAAATTCAAAAATTACGCCTAGCATTCATCCTTCCTTTACCACGCCTTGAAACATTCACTTATCTTTCACCTTATTTACCACCTTGTTTTCACCTTTTACACTTTCAACTTGGCGCATTTTGACATGCAAGAAGGATGACCCTTCAACTTCTCTGTTTTGTCTTCACTTGACT
>VDFB02263772.1:0-48470 GCA_007258455.2 Sequoia sempervirens
TGATTGTATAGAAGACAACCATTTGCCAACTCACCACCCATCACCATCTCACATGTGTGTGCCAATGCAATCATTGTTTGGATGACTACACTCTCTACCCCAACATCGTATATGTAACCAACTAAAATGATATGAGTTTGCTCACTTGAATTCTAAATTACACCATCATTTTTGTCAAATAGGTGGCATTCCTTTATTCCTTGCATTTTTCCCTCGAGTTGCGATCACTGAATTCTACTATTATTCATAATTCTTTTCTTATTCTCATCTATAATCAAATCGGATCTTCCCCTTGGCCAGTTGTACAAGTTGATGAACTTACCAACAATAATGATATCAAATTTATTAAAAAATTTGAATCTTCATATACCTCAAAATATCACTTGGATCCCATACCATACTACATAACTACTCTTGAAGAAGGTAATTTTTCATTTATGTATTTTCTCTAAACAAATTATTATTCAGGACCCAAATTATTATGCATACGTGCTTTTGGATTTGAACCAAATGATATTTCTTCTCTTCACTACAAGTTATACCTTTCATTATTTGCATCTTCTTATAATGTCTTCCATGATGATAAGAATGAGATGACTACCATAAATTTGTACTCTTATTTGAGTTGAAACCATAGGGTTACCTATAGAGCTTACCTTTTTTAGCTAAGAAATTTACTTCAATACAACCATGGGGTGGAGGCTCAAACTTTAGAGGATTTTTTCAATTATAGAAATTTTATATTCAATTTGTAATGTCTATTTCTTATTGACTTCATTAATGCAAACATTTTGCTTGTTAGAAGTTACTAGCATACCTTTTTCTATCAAGAACCCTTTACCTTTAGCTTGTATGATAGATTCTTTATGTTCTTTCTCACTAACTTGTTCCTTCTCAATTTTCGATAGCTCTAGTTTCAACCTTTCTTCTTTTATCTTATGCTCTACAAATTCTTCATCGTCCCTATCTTGTAATTTTGTCTCCGATGTATCTCACTTGTTTCAAAATCTTCTCCATCTCTTTATTTGATTTTTTGAATTTGTATCTAGTATTACCTCCATAATGTGAATTTTTCCTTTGTCTCAACATATACGACTTTACTCCCAATGTTCTTTACATGAGAAGCAAAGTTCATTTCTTTGGGGTTCATTTGTTCTTTCATCTTCATTTCTTGTGATATGGGAATTCTTTTCTTGTTGGCTTGAAAGATGTGTCTCAAGTTGGATTTTGCTTCACAATATTAACAATAACAAACTACTTTTCTAATTGGTTTATCTAAAAGGGCTAGAAGACCTCTTGGAATCTATTGATTTGTGTGGTCCTATGACAACTCTTTCAATAAATCCAAGTACTTCCTCACTTTTATTTATGATTTTTCATGTAAAACTTGGATATACTATTTGGCTAAAAATCATAATTTTTTGAGTTTAAGAAGATAGTGGAAAATGGTCACTACATAAAGGTCATTGGGTCAGATAAATGGAGGGCAAGTTTAGGTGATTTTTTTTTTTTGTATTTTTGTAGACAACATGGGATTCAAAGAGAGTTTACTACTTCCTTCACTCCATAGCAAAATGGTGTTGCTAAGAGGAAGAATAGGACTATTTTCGAAAAGACTAGAAGCATGTTGAAATAAAATAACCTAGATAAAAGTTTTTGGGCAAAGGTAGTCACTATAGCAATCTATTTGTTGAATAGAAGTCCTACAAAAGTAGTTCATGGAATGAATCCTAATCAATCTTGGTTTGACATTATGCCATCAATTGCTTATCTAAAAGTGTTTGGATGTGTTGCTTATGCACACATACTAAGAGAAAAAGGGAAAAAAATTGGATGGTAAGCACCTCAAATGCATTTTCATTGGTTATGGTTTTGAAATCAAAATCTTGTAGGTTTTATAATCATGTTAATAAAAATATAGTAATAAGTAGAGATGCCATCTTTGGTGAAAGGGCATAATATGCCCCTAATGAATGATGTAGGAGAAGACTCTCATACAATTGTGTTTGATGAATTAAAAGTAATTGATAATACGAAAACTAAAACCTCAAATGTACGAACAAGGAGATATTAGAAATATCAAAGAAATTTTGAAATAAATCATTCTCCAATTCTCATGTTGGACACTAGTTTTGATAAAATGACAAAGTCCCATGCCAAAGTCAACAATGCCCTAATAACTTGTCATGCAAACTAATGATTCATATAATTTTACTAAACTTAGTGAAAAAAGGTGTGTTACAACCATGAAGAGTGAAATGGAATCCATTGAAGAAATGACACATGGGATTTGGTCAAGTTTCCCCTTGATAAGGAAGTTGTAGGTACAAAATAGATATATAAAACTAAGTATAAATCTAATGGGAGTATTGACAAACATAATTCTAGATTGGTTGCAAAAGGGTACACTCAATAAGAGGGTATTGACTATACTAAAAGAAATTCTCATGTAGCAAGGATGGATATTATCAAATTAGTTTTGTCTCTAGTTGCTCAAAGTAGTTGGATTGTTAGTCAAATGGATGTTAACAGTACATTTTTTAATAGTTATATTGACGAAGAGGTTTATGTCACTCAACCTCAAGGTTTTGAAGTACTTTCCAAAGAACACTTTGCTTACATGTTGTAGATGACCTTATATGGTCTTGCATAGGCACAAAGGGCATGGTATTTTAGATTTATCTCTTACCTCTAGAAAAAACGGTTTTTGTTAAGAGTCAATCAGATCCTAATCTTTACACCAAGAATTCTAACAAGGATATTCTTATTATTGTTCTATATGTGGATGATCTTATTTACACTAGAAACAATTCTTCTTTGTTTGCTGAATTTAGAGCACTATGATTTCAAATTTTGAAATGACCGATTTAGGACATATTTTATTTTATTGGTCTTGAAGTTTGGTAACATGTAAATGATATATTTTTGTCTCAACAAAAGTATGTTTTTGATCTTCTCTTGAGGTTTCATATGAAGGGTTGCAATTCAATGGCCCCAACTATTGAAGTTGGACT
Source organism: Sequoia sempervirens (assembly GCA_007258455.2). Classification (NCBI taxonomy): domain Eukaryota; kingdom Viridiplantae; phylum Streptophyta; class Pinopsida; order Cupressales; family Cupressaceae; genus Sequoia; species Sequoia sempervirens. The sequence continues at coordinate 3,015 of VDFB02263772.1, forward strand.
TAATTTGTCCACTTCTAATAATTTTTCTTTATTGAATCCCACTCTATATAGACAATTGATTGATTGTTTAATTTATTTGAGTACTACTCGACCTACTATTCATGTTGTAAGCTTGGTATCTAGATTCATGTTAGAACCTAAGGAGACACAATGGAGTGTTGCTAAGAGGATTCTCAAGTATCTTTGAGGGACATTGCATTATAGTCTTTAATTATAGCATTCAAAGGAGAGTAGGTTGGTTGGATATAATAATTTAGATTGGGTAAGTTCTATAGATTATCAAAAGTCTACTTTTGGTTATACTTTCAATCTTGGCTCTTCAATAATTTCTTGAAAGTCAAAGAAACATCCACTATCTTTTTCTAATGTAGAGGTTGAATACAAACATACTACTTTCACTACTTGACAAGAATTTGGTTGAGAAGATTGTTACAGGATATGTGGCAAATCCGCAATGGTCCAACAATGTTGTATTGTGATAATCAAAGTACTATTTAGATGAGTAAGAATCTAATGTTTCACAATAGGCTTAATCATATTGACATTTAGCACCACTACATTTGCGAGTTGGATCAACAAAGTTTGGTTGAACTTGTTTATTGTCCTACAAAGACACAACTTGTTGATATCTTCAAGAAGCCCTTGTGATCAATTTCAGATACTTTGAGATTTGTTTGGTGTTCTTTCAAATGTTCATTATGGGGGAGGGGGGAAATGATAGAACAATGACCATTTTTTTCAATGTTCATTATGGGGGAGAATGTGGAGTAATGAACACTGTTTATAGTCTAGGTTATTTGTTTGTGGTAGTTGTGAATTCTAGTTTCTCTATTTAGTTATATTTATGTACAATGTTTCATTCTAAAAAATAAATGGCAATTTGAAAATCCTTCCATATTATTTGCATTGCATGATTATTATTGGATGATCTATAGATCATCATTCTTTTATTTTGCCATCTATCAAAACCTCCAGTCTTGAAATTCAAGGTGATTATGATTATGCCATTTATAGGGAGATATTGATATAAGTATGCATTTAAAGATATTTTTTGAATAAGTTGCATTTCATTAGTGCTTGAATGCTTGTATCAATGTGCAAAACAATTCTTGTGCATATCTTTCAAAGGATTATTTCTAAATTTCTAGCAACATACCTTTAATGTTTCTTTAGAATTATTCCAAAATTGGCCCTTGTAGTTGCACATATTGAAATATTCTACAGAAATGATTTGCTCACATAGAGATGGTGTTCATCATTTGCTAAGAAAAGTCTCAAGATTTAAGGTTTTACCAATCTTGGCTTCCCATAACAATTTCAATTGAGAATGGAAAAATAGAGTCCAAGAGTGAGAAAGGGAGCAAGAGTGGAAGTGAGAAAGGGGTTTTGAACCAGGCATAGAGTAGGAGCGAGTTTGGAGTGGATGAAGGGGGTGATGGTGGTGGTGAGGACGAGCCAAATCTAGACAAGTGTTCTATCCCATTTGAGGATAACAATGACGAGTCCCTTATGGAGTTGTGGTTGGAGGCATAGAGATTTGCATTGTAGGCACGATCATTTTCTAGGAGGTTGTCTTTGTTTGGGTTTATGATTGATGACCTTAGGCATGCTTTAATGAGAGGATTTTTGCTTCCCTCACCTAGAATAGGTGTGGCCACTAATTTTTGAAAACCTATTGTTCCAATTGAGGTTCCTTGGATGTAAGAGATTCTCAAGAAGTGTCTCTCCGCTTCGGAAGCTAATGCATCCACAACCATGAATGGCTTGTGTTTGTAAGGTGTGATTTCCTATGAGTTGGTTGTGAGTGGTGTCACTATGGACCAATGCCCTAAGGTGGTTGGCCCTTTAGCAAATGTTGCCCATGTTGCTAGTGGGCTTGATGCTTAGGTTGCAATGGAGGATTTCCTTAATTCCTCCTTGGTTGAGGAGCTTCTTCTTGATGACCCTCTCAAGATCTTGCCTAGTGTTGTTGTTCCTTCCCTAGCTTTAGGGAAGGGTTGATTTATCAAATTGCTAGTCCAAACTCTCATTGAAAGTTTTGTTGCTTGGCTCAAGAGTTTGCTTGTTGGAAGATTTTGCAGTTATTGTCCCAACATTGATGTTGTCAAAAGATTGGTGCTTCAAAAGTGTTAACTAAGGGGGCAAGTTGAGGTAATTGCTCTACTAAATATATTTTTCTTGTTTTCATTTACGAATTTGGATGATCACTCAAGTATCATTTTCAAAAGGTCCTTGGTTTCTTAGGTAGAGTGGTCTTTGTCTAAAAATTTGGTCTCCAAGTTTTAATCCGATGAAATATAGCATCAACAAGTTTCTAGTCTAGGTTAGATTTCCAAGGTTGCCATTACAATATTGGAATGAAGAGATATTTATGAGCATTGCCAATATTTTTGTAGTACATTGTGGCCAATGTGGTCACAAATTTCAAGAAATGTTTGTTGTTTGCAAACTTTTGTGTTCTTGTAGAGGATGACAAGGTGCTCCCCTCAGGTATTACCTTATCATCCAAGCTAGGTAGTTGGGTGTAACAAATTGAATTCGAAAAGTCATCAACTATTTGCCATTATTGCTTCAAAGTGGGTCGTGCCAATGGTGTTTGCTCGAGCAACAAGAAACACTATTTCATTTGGTGTGAAAAGGAACAAGCACCAATTGTTGACAACAACACCACCATTGAGGATTTGCAAGACAAAATTAGGGGGAGTGCTCTTGAAAACCATAGAGTTGTGATAGAGACCCCTTTGACAGAGGTGCAAAGAGGGGCTTTAGGGTTGGGAATTGGGATGCCATGTAGCCCTCTAGAATGTGCTCTTCCAAAAAACGAAGACTTGCACAGAAGGATCTTAGTATTAAGGATAAGATGGTTGTGGTTAATCAAAGATCTTTAGAACAATTTGGATTAAAACCACCTTGATGTTGGGTTGGTCATTTGTTGAGTATTATATTGCACTTTGTTAGCTAATTTTTGTTATTGAATAGTGGTTTTGCTACTGGTGTCTAGTGCTTGTCCTTTGTTGTTTTGTTGAGCTTTATTGCTTTATCTTACTACTTGCACAAGGATTTAGGCCCTTTCAAAATCTCTTTTTACCTTAATCAAAACAATCTTTGACTTCCCTTGCTTAGATGTATATGCATGTATATATATCTACGTCAAAATCCACATTTACAAGCTTATATATATACACATACATGCACCCATCCGTGTGCATGCCATATAACCAACTCTACTTTAAGGAAATAATATCTCAGAAAATTGCCTCTGCCTACTTTAATTGAGAGAACATTTGTTATTCGTGCAAATCCCAAAAGAATCTCATTATAATTGTAAACTAATACAAACTAAAGGAAAAAGAAGGCAAAGGATTCACAACACAAAAAATCTGCAGTCTAAAAAAATATAATTGGATGTCCACAAAATCAATTGTGCAGAGCTTAAAAACCATCACTAATTGATATTGTTCATTTGAATGGTTTACATCTCACCGGCCGAGGCACTTTATGTTACAGCCCACCATCGCCCCCTGTTGATCCTTCTACCCCACACACAGGGCTTCAGAGTGTTGAATATACATCTCATCACTTCAGAATAATGTTATTCCCTTCAGAATTTTTTTAGATTTGATTTGTTGCTGAGAATACCAATGATTCAGTCTGACACTCTCAACATTCATTACAGCCAATTTTTCACACCAAAGTGTATCAGAGGAGCAAAATATGCTAGAGTTGAAAAGTAATATGAGAAGGATTGATCTTAAAATCTTAATCATAACAAATAGAGCAATATAAAAATTGATTGACAATATAAACATTTTTCTCCTATCCAAAATATCTATAAAATTGACCAGGAATAAACGAAGTGTTCATTCTTTCCATTTGAATGGTTTACATCTCATCAGCTGAAGCATTTGACATCCTACCCCTCGCCACACGCACACGCATACATATATATAGCTTCAGAGTGTTTGAATATACATCTTATCACTTTTGGATAATGTTATCCCCTTCAGAAATGATTAGATTTGATTTGTTGCTGAAAATACCAAAGCTTCAGTCTGACACTCTCAAACATTCAATACAGCCAATTCTTCATGCTAGCTGAAGTTTATCAGAGGAGCAAAATATGCTGGAATTGAAAAATAAATGCATAGGATTGATCTTGAAATCTTAATCACAAGGAGAGCAACATGAAAATTGGTTTACAATATAAACATTTTCTCCAATTCAAAACATCTGTAAAATCGACTAGGAATGAAAGAAATGTTCATTTTTCCCAAACTCTCACAAACAAATAGCCAAGACTCATTTTATAGTTAAATGCAAAGGGAAAATCCTGTACGATGCAAAATTAAAATAAAACCTATCCAGAATCTCCAGCACTGAAATCAGGCTCTGAGGGTTTTTTGAGTTCAACTAGATGTGTCGGTTGTTCTGATTTCATAGTACGCATTCTGTGCATACCATCAAGAGCATCCGTGGCAAAAAAGGATGCATAAAAAGCTGCTTTTTGGCTGGGGGAATCAGTTCCATTGTTTGCTGCCATAGCAGTCTCCAATTTATGCTGCTCTCTGAGAAGAAATTCAGCATCCTTCCTTTTATAGTGACGGCGCCAGGTTGCTTGAATGAAACAAGCAGCCCATGTTCTCCACTGCTGGGAGTGGAAGCGAAAGGTATGTTGAACCTGTCTGCTGTGCAAGCGCCTGAACTGGGTTGCAACAAATTTTATATCTTCTGCTCTTAAAGAGAATGCCTCTACCTCTGACAAAGCTTTCACTGTTCTAGTTGATGATGGAAGTTTTGCATCAGACTTTGGATCCAAAGCCCATGTCAGTAGTTCCTCCCCACAGAAATCTCCTTGTTTTAGAACACCACAATTGAAAAATCCACTTCTCCCTCCATTTGTTGTCACACTCTCTATATGGCCTCGAATAATAAAAAGCATCTCATCCACAGGTTCTCCTTCTCTTACAATGTATGCATCTTCTGTATAAAGGCATGTCTTAAGATGCTCACACATTGCATCCAATAAATGATCATCCATATTCTTAAACAAATGTACCTACAAAATAGCAAATCTATTCAAGGCAACATCCAAATTACAGATTCAAACAGAATGAATTTCTCAGTACTCATCATGAGTGATTCAAACATGATGCAGGTTTGAAAGTTACAACCCGACATTGAAGGGAATTGTTGAAAACCAGATAGAAGAAATTGTGTGATAGATGTCACTCACCCGCCTGACTAAGTCTAAACAGAGATGCCGCTTGATATCACGCCTGAGATCTTTTGGAAGGCTCTGAATTAACTGCTCTTCATCAACTCCTCTGGTTTGAAGCCATTTGTATTGATCATGCCGACGGACACGATCTCTAAGATCTTTAGGGAGCAAGCGATGGTGCATCCATACCTCTGTATCAGTCCTATTTACTCTCATTTCTTCCAGCCTGATGGTCAAAGATCGCAAATAGGTCTGCAATAGAAAGAAGACAATTTATAACATTTTTTCTGAGCCCAAACATTTTGCATTAGAAAAGCCAATTTAGAATGCAAACTTGGAGGAGACAGTAAAACAGAATACATTACACTACAGGGCCCACATCAAATTTGTGAACAGAATGTTACAAAGCTTCTGATTTAAAAGACAATGAAAAGGATACACAGAACTTTTCTACTGCCTTCCCACTGAAAACTTGCCATACTGATATCAGTAATAGATATTCAATACCTGTCTTGAATATATTAATCTTCAAATGAAATTGGTGACTTTTGTTTGTGACAAGCTTGAATCGCCAGAGAGATTGCATCTTTTCTTGGTGGTCTATAAAGTTCTACATCTAAAAGTGACATTCTCTGTAATGTCCCCATTTTCGTGAGCATCGAGTTTGTAAGGATTAGCCTATCATTTGACCCTCCTAGGCTAACAGTTATGGATAGGGGGTCTTCTGTGGCAGTTACCCGTGATTTGGGACATTACTCCTCACTGGATTCAGGTTTTGGCCTTTGCACAAGTTATTTGACTCAGATTGGCACACTTACTATTTATAGGTTACTATTTTGGGAGAGTCAGGGTTCCTATTAATAGAAAGACACTTGAGCAGAGCATATTGGCAGTGTCGACCTTGATTGGGCCTTTGCAGCTGTTTCTAGACTCAGTTTCACATACTTACTATTTATAGTAAGTCACTGTTTAGGGTTTCTATTTTTAGACGGGCATCCGATCACATGGAGAACAGGGAGAGTCGACTCCTGGCTCAGACGGCTTAGCAATCAGACAAGTACATCAAGAGATATTAAAGTTTAAGTGACTTAAGTGATTTATTTAATATTTTAATATTATTATAAAGTTATAAAGTAACTTTATAATAATAAAGTCACTTTAATATAATAAAGTGCGTTAAGTGAATAATTTAATGTGGGAATAAATCTTTTATCCCACATTGGCCAGGAAGGTGTTTGAGCTCTCCTAAGGAAAGAATAAAAAGAGAGGTAAGAGCTCATTCTCAGCATCCAGTTGATGAATATTATTTTGATTGATTTTTATTGTGGAGCCTAGGGCTTTCGCAGTTTTCTTCTTTGATCATAGGAAACGAAAACTTCCTATTGATAGCATAACTGAGGGAGTGAAAGATCTCTTGAAGGGTTGCAATTGAGGAGAGGATAATTCCGTCCTTTCATTTGTGCAAATTGGTGAAGTTTTTCACAAGGGTTTGAATAAAATTGCTACAGTAGCCGTGAATAGTAAATTGCTACAGTACCTCGGGAACAGTACCCGCGCTACAGTGCCGCTACAGTATAATTCTGATTTGCAAGGGTTTAAAGAATATCAAATATCTATGGGGAAGCTGTTAGTCATGAAACCAAGACATTATATCTATTGTTGTTGAAGTCTGATCAGTTCTGGGCATCAAATCAGGTCTGGACATGTTTGCTAGTAAGGCTGAAAGTCTCATTCTGGCCACTATTCTCCATTCTGGGCGCTTTCACCAGGTCTGATTGTAGTATACATATAAACATGCATGAACATTAGCTGTTTCTTGTAAAATCTGCTAAGAAGTTTGAAGATATCATCTTGCTGATTATTTATTCTGAGAAATCTGTACATGCAAATCAGTCAATATATTACTTAGAAAATGTTTGTTTAAAGACTGTAATACCATATTTGCTTTGGCTACGATTTGGAACCCTTGATAGCATTGACTCTGGACCGAGTAGAAGAATGTAATGAATGTATTGCTGTTCAGTCAGCTGTCATAGGTTGCAAACCTTATACTTACTGTTGTTCATCACTGAGTCATTAGCTGAGTTGGTACATGTCTAATAAGTGTTTCTGGGCAGTTCTAATTGCATAATCAGTCATTATTCATTCTCAGAAATTTGTAGGTGCACTGCTGTTCAAGTATCAAGGGCATGTCATAGTGTTGTTAGTATTTACATGTTGAAGTTCAAATGGTGTCAATATGTCTATCACTCAGAAATCTCTATATTGCATGCTTTTTATAACCTCTTAATTGACACACGAATTACGTCAACTTAGTGCTTTGGGAAAATTATTGTTCCATCAAGGGGGGACATCATTCTCCCTCTGAAAAAGAACTAGGCATCTTTGATCTGGATAGCCAAAGAAAGAGGATATAGAACTTAATGATTATTTGCACTTTGTACAAAGAATGATGCCTCCACATCTCAGAGAAGACAGTACACTGGTGAGTAAAATTCTCCTCATTGTCATTTCCAGGAGGAAAATAATCACATTAATGCCCATAAGTGACCAAAGTCAGCCAATGGGACTTGAAAGTAAATTTAATTACAACAGGGAAGTCCTAGAGTGAATAAAAGCCCAGGTTTTGAAAAATAACTAAAGCAAAATGCATGATAAAAGGGGTCAACCAAACAGAAAAAGGAATCGAGAAAGAATAAAGCTGGAGAGCATGACTGGAATTGGGGCAGCCATGTGTTGTGGTTTAGATCAGGAGAACCAAATACGTCATTTGCTATCCTGAAAGTGTCAATGCATGATTGAAAATGTCCACAAGGGAATGTCCACAGGTAAGAGGACCCCACCAAAAGATTTAAGGGGAAGAAAGGTACTTCAATTGAAATCTCTTCTAACACTGTGTTAGCAATCCAATGGAGGAAGAGTGAAAGCTACTTGTGTGCGCTTGCTCTCATGGGCCTGGGCAACAAGGAGGCTCTCAACACTGAAACAAAGCACATCCACCACACCAAGAATGAGAGGGTTGGGGCGTCTGCTAGTGATGTGCACTGAGGAACATTGTTTAACTTTAACCAACCCCTCCATTTTTGCAAAATGATGGTGTATCCATGGGGCAATTAAAACCTCCAATGTTTATGATGTGCCAAAAGTAGCTTGTAACCAACTTGGTATTTCTAGTTATTCCATGCAAGGGTCTACATCTATGAGTAGCATCCTCCATAAGAAAAATGGACAAGCATCTCTGATTAAGGAAGGGAAAGAAATTTGACCGGGAAGTGTCAATCTCTAAAAAGACAAATGATATCCTGTATTACCGCAAATCCCATAGTAAATGGCACATCTGGAAACAAAGGTGCTACTTAATCTCCATTCTTGGATGAAGTAGGGAAAACAGCTCATCATCATGCAAAATATAGTGGTTGGTCTCAACTTGTAGCTGGTGGGAGTACACCCTCAACTAGTGAGACAGAATTCTCAAGCCATGCAACCAATGATACTAGAGATAGTGCAGTTAAATGATTATGTCATCCATAATCTATAAAAATGCTTATGATAGAAAACCAACTTGGGGTTCTACAGCTGTAGAGGAGAATTCTTCAAGACCTATATACACTATCAGTATATATCCTGGAGAATTCTTAGAGACCTATTTAAACTATCAATATATATCCTCTCTGACAATGCTATTGATGAGCCCTAGAAATCTATACAATTGTACATCTTTTTCCTATCCCTAAACATGCTTTTGTAACTGGAAAACCCACCTAATTGACTCATCTCCATCCATTTAATATAAATATAACCTTGAATGATTTATAGTTTATAAAAGATTATTTTAAATAACTTGATTGCTTTTAAGTAGGAAAAGGTGGCATGGACTAATGATTTGAATTTGGTACGATTTAGTTGTTTTATACAGTTGCATGTGTGCTTCTAAAGGTTTAAAGAAGAAGCAAAGCTATTGTGCAAGATCATAAGTTAGTTGTTTTGCTGCATAAGACATTGTTATATAGCTGCTGCACAAGTGGCCACTGAGCTGTTTAGATTCAACCTGCTGTCCAAGATGACTATTCTTGTTGAGTAATATGCTGCATGACATCCATATGCTGTTCACAATAACAACATTCCAAAATAGGTGCACTATGCTCCAAGGAGGTTGTACTTGTTTCACAGCAATGTGAACATTTGTTGGAGAATTTGTTGGATAGCTGACAAAGGAGAACTGCTTGAGCTGAAGTTAGGAAAACAAAAAATCTGTTTTAGGAGTAATCATTAAAGTTGTTTAGGAATAACATAGGTGGGATTTTGTTTTGGAATTTGTTACAACAAGAATGCCACCACTAATATCTATATACTCTTAAGACATAGAAAAGCAGTAAGCATTACTCTAGCATTTTTAGATTAGTATCTCTGAAACACTCATCAATTCATTTTTGAAAGACACTATTCTTTTAATATCAAAGTATCTCTTTAAGGAGTGAGCGTACTTCGTGCATTGGTCTGACTGAGAATGGCCTGCTCGTGAGGATTGGTGACAGGTTAGGTTTGCTTTACTGTTCTTATGTGTTTGCAATTTCATTATTTCAATTATGATTTAGTAATTGTTATTGATTTGGTGATTGCAATTTATATATTATATCAAATCTCATAATTTGCTATTCTAACTCTGATTTGAATTCCAAAAGTGTTACAAAGTGATGTGATTGAATTTGAAGTAATCTCTTTTGTCAGCTGCAATAGAATTAATGCTTTCTTCTGATCTTATCGATTATTTATTCCAATATCTCTAAAGTCCCGGTTCCCAATCTGCATTTCATATAGATACTCAGATTTAAGAAAGGAATTGCAATCTTGCATATATTTTGCAAGACACCAAATCAAAGCCAAACATTCATGTTGTCAAAACAATATTGAGTGTGCTCAACACTTTTTTGGTGCCATTGTTGGGGATAGGTGCCAAAGATAACAATTGTTTTTCCTTAAAACTGAGTTAGGATTCAAGGCATCATAACAGATGAATAGAAAGAAGGTTAACATTGAGCCTATTTTTGCCCTTGTGGATGCTGTCATAGAAGTAATGTCATTATTAGATGCATGAATCATAAGAGAGATGATAAAAGACATTTTCTTCCAAAAACAACTAATGTGGATGCAAGAGAAGAATCATCTACAGCTGCAGGAAATTTTAAAAACAATGAACAAGAGGGAACAACAAATGTTGACCATCTTATCAACATAAACTCCCCATTGCTAACCTACCAGACAAAGCCTATAAAGAAACACATTACTTAAGCTGCCGAAGAAATCATTTACCGGACAAAGAGACTGTGGTTATCCCTCGCTTTAGAGGGTATGTTTGAACAAGAAGTCGAGCTGAGACAAGGTGGTCTTAACAGCCCTGTAAAGACTTATTATTCATTTCAAGAAGAATCATCAGTAAAGCCCTTAATGCTGAAGCTCCACCAACTATGTATGATCCATGGAGGAAGCCATTAAGTCCTACAAGGCATAATGATTTTTTAGCAACTTACGAGCTCAACTACATATCATCCATTGAAAAAGTCATTAAGACATACAAGGAGCAACTTACGAGCTAATAAGAGGGAGTACTCAGAAGACTCCAAAGAGAAAAAACTGACCTTGATTGTTACTGGATGCCTTGGGCAGGAGAAACAATTGCAGAGCATGATATAGAAGTGGAGAACCCTGAGAACAAAACTAACACCTTCGAATTTCCAGCTGCAAACCACACCAGCAACACAAACCCTAAGGGTCACTTTGCAAACCAAAATGCACCTCTTAAGGCTAAACACAGAAGAAGCAATGCAAACATTTGAGATGAAGATCTTACACTTGCTTACAGTAAATGGAGGAGAAACCAAGTGTGCAAGAGGGATTACTAAAGCTACAATACCATCACCAACCAACTTCTAACACTAATTGCACATCATAATGGCACAATGCATATTGTAAGCATTCCTCAGCTATCATTACACTCAAATTACCTCAATCATTTGCTTCTATTTTCCTTGAATTCTGCCATAATAGTAGCACGAAACCTTAGTAACCATTGTCAGCCAAGACCTCTGTCCCCAGAATGGCTTTAACAATTTTCAGGTTGGCAGCAGAATTGTAAATTAAAATATTATTCAGCCTATTATCTATAACTGGAACTTGTCTCAATGGATCATGAGCATTTGCAACTTCCACCATAGCTAAATAATATCCAGCTGCAAACCACACTAGCCACAAACCTTATTAGTCACTTTGCAAACCAAGCTGCACCTCCTAAAACCAAACACATAAGAACCAATGCGAATCTCCAGATTTGAGATGAAGATCTTACACTTGATTATAGTAAATGGAGGAGAAAACCAAGTGTGTGAGAGGGATTACAAAAGCTATGATACCGTCGTCAACCAACTTCTAACACTAATTGCACATGATAATGGAACAATGCATATTGTAAGCATTCATCAGCTATTATTACACTCAGATTATCCCAATCATTGAGCTCTATACTTTACAACAATGAGAAAGATGTTTACATTGCTCCTTTGGTTAGCTAAAACGTTAGTAGCCTTATTTTGTTCCCTAAAACAATGGGATATTTTAAAGGAACAAAACTTATCTTTGTTATATTAATATTTCTTCTACGATCACTTTGAGGTGTTATCTCCAACAATATCCTTTATTAACAGCATTAACAACTATTTGCAACTTGCCTTCGATTTCTATTTTTTTATAACCAGCTCTAAAGGAAACAAAATACCTACTAGGAGACCAACCCAACCCGCATAGTTATTAGTTTTGCTTTCAAGAAAATGTGAGCCACCTAGTAGGAAGCTACCTTTCTCATTTCTTAGAACAAAGCCTATAATAACCAGTGTTCTATGGGGACACGTCCCCCTCGAAAATCTTGTCGCACCCAAGATGGAGATGTCCCCAAGACGTGGGGATGTCTCATAAACGTCCTTCGTCGTCTCTACGTTTCCTCACCGTCTCCTAAACTTTTCTCTTTCAAGGGGACGTTTCCTTGATGTTTTTGGCCAAAAGGGGACTCTGGGACGTCCCCGAGACTCCTAGGAAACTGCCAAGCATTTCCCACGAAAATGAAAAAAATAATGATTTTTTTTTTTTAAAACTTCTAGTTCTCATTCCAATGTCTATATTTTGATTTTCAATGTTCACTCATTCAATGAAATCATTGCAACGTGTTTAAAGTCCATAGTAATGAGACTCACAGGATTGAAAAGTGCAAAAAAAACATAAAAAATTAAAGTTTAAACTTTTTTTTTCCCACTTATTGTGAATGCAAAATGATGCATGCCATGAAGGTTTGTATTGTTTTGGAGGTCTTAATTTGGGCTTGGTGGCGGGGGCTCCACCCCTCAACCTCACCCTGTATCGTGACCTAGGGGCAGAATCTTGCGATGCTGCCCCTCGACCCCGCACGTTACCCCCACGAACTGCCCCTCAACCCCGTTGGGTGCATTGCCCCCAGACCCCCACGGGGGCATTTCCCCTCAACCTCGCTAGGGGCGTTGCCCCCAAACCCCCACGAGGAGTGCTGCCCCTCAATCCCACAGGGGGTGTTTCCCCTAGACCCCCACAAGGGGTGTTGCCCCTCGACCCCACTGGGGGCACTGCCCCCAGACCCCCGCATGGAGCGTTGCCCCTCAACCCCATTGGGGCAATTGCCCTCAAACTTGAGATTATGGTTGTTGCATTAGCTAGGACCTATCTTAGACGCATTCGTAGGAAGGATGCAGGCTCCTCTGAGCCATAGACTTCTAGTTATTGTTTTGATATTTCATATTTGTTTGGAACATTTGATGTCATGGATTTCATATTCCATGAGTTTTGTATACATTTGAGTCTAAGACTATATATCTAAGTGTGCTATTTACTTCAAGTGCTACTTAAACTTTACTTATTCCTTAGGCTTCTACAGTTATACATCTTTTTATAACTAACTTTTCAAGTACTATATGTATTTCAACACCGCTACCCTGCCGCCCCTAAACTTAGGCCACTCGCCCCCTTGTCTCCGCGTTAGGAAACTCCGTGGAACCATGGTAATAACCCTATCTAGAAATTTTTTGACCGAACTAGCAATTTGCACAATTTTTTTGTCATATAGGCATTTGGTCAAACAATTTGCACCCAATATTGTTTTCACATAATATCATTAATATGCACAAATTCAAATGCTGATAACAAATTTCTTTTACTCAATTTCTAAATAATGTGTGTATCAAATTTCTTTGATAGATGTGTAAATTGTTGATACATTCAAAATTTCCTTATAGGATTGATAACACCAAACAAAATATAAATATTTATTAATTTAAATTGCTGACCTTTGAAGAAGGACTATAGTCCAATCAGTATTCCCTTGACACATTTTAACCTAGTCCAAGTCTATATGTCACCTCCTATGCATGGTACGACTCCCCCATATAGTGTACGACAGTCTAAAAGAGGTTGTGACTCATCTTTATGATGTTGTGGCAGCCTTAGACAAGCTAATAGGGGCTGCGTCTAGGATAGAATAAGGATTTTAAGCCTTCCAATGTGCATCACCCTTCTTTACTGACCAAGTAATATGTATGGTCCTCTTTAGGGACCTCGAAAATGGTACCGCTGGGTATATGTCCAACAAAGATTAAAATATGATTTTTGTTGCCTCTATAATCTCCCCTTCTTAGTAGCCACCCGGAGATCGTTTAGCCTTTATTTATTCCCGAAGGCTAAATAGGAGAAATAAGGGAATAAATATTAAATTAATTATTTGTAAAGTTATCTCAATAAATAAATATCATAAGATAGTTTTATATTTAATTAATTTAATAAAGTGACTAAAATAAATATTATATCATATAGTCACTTGAGGAATAAAATAATATTATTTTCTAGAAGCTTCTTGGAGGTGATTGAAAATTCTTTATAAGGAGCTGAATGCAAGCCATTTCATCATATCTTGAGTTATTCTATTTTCATGCCTCTGTAGTGAGAGCTTGAATGCTTGCATTGTCTGAGGGTTTGAAGACTCTAGGATACCGGGTTTGGTTGTGAAATATCAACGCTAGCTGGAAAATAATGGAGGAGATTACTTCAGATTTCCTACTTGAGCAACATTGCAAAGTTTAATGGTCTATGACCAAATTTTGGAGAAAGGAAGAAGTCAATTTTTGTAGAAGACAATTGTAGATTTTTGGTAATCATTTTCAGTTGGGAGGAATTCGATTTTTGCAGCTTGGAGGTCATTTTCAGTCATAAAGAGAAAATCGATTTTTGCTGGAAACTCGTGGCTCTTAGTGGTGAAATCGCAGCACATCATCATTTCAATTTTTGGAGAATTTATTTGCAGTTTTGGGCATAGCCTTCTTCAATTCGATTTGGCAATTGAGATCCTTATTCATTTTTTATTTTGGCTGGAAGTATGTAATGTCCCCATTTTTGCCTGATATTGCTTGTGGTTGATGGGGTATTGGACTCAGTTGGTTTGGGAGTAATAAGGGAGATAAATAATTAAATTAATTATTTGTAAGGTTATTAAATAAATAAATATTATAAAGTAACCTTATATTTAATTAATTTAATAAAGTGACTTAAATAAAATATTATATCATAAAGCTAAGTTACTGGTTCGGTTTTGGTTGGGTTGGGTTCGAGAACCCGTTATGGTTCGGTAAATTTTTTTGGGGTTGGGTTCGTTTTGGGTTCGGTAATACAAAAACATATAAAAATCAGAAATATATACATATTTGTAGTAGTAATTAAGTTCAGAATACACCACCATATTAATAGTCAAATAACATAGCAAAAATACACCACCACTTGATACTCAAATGTCATGATATAGATTCATTTGGCATATTTTATTGCTTCCTCTTCAAACATAGGATTTGAGAAGTATGTATCCAAATTTTGGATCTAAGAACGTGTTGTGCATTTGTTTGAGCTGTCAAAAGTAGGTATGCACAACTTGCCTTACCTTCATTGTAAGTCCTAGCTGTGGGTTCCTCTCTCTTTCTTGGGTCTATTTCTTAGCTTCAATTGGCAAAAATTGGTAAGAGACATTGTTTCATGAGATTATTCCTAAGAGATCTATACTCATTTAGGTAGTCCAAATAGCTTTGACCTACATTCTTCTGTCCCTGTGACCATCTAGGTCTTCTGCTCTATCCAAAATTTAGGCATCAGGGGTCTAGTTACTGATCCTATTATTGTTCTGGTATTATTATTATTGTTGTTGTTTGTAGAGTTAATTGCATCACTGTTCATATTTTCAACATTTGTGTCAATAACTTGGTCAACTGTTGTTGTCCCTGTATAAGTGCATTTAGTTGCTGCTCTATATTAATGTCCTCATGTGAATTTCTTTTATCTTTGTTTGCCATAATTTCTTCTACTTCCAAATCTGCAAATGAAAATCCTTCTGTATTTTCCAAACATTGAAATTGTGGCCTTTTGAGTTCTATTTGATAGCACTTGTTTATTCTATCACTTGGATGCATATGGAGTGTATTTCTACATCAATCTGTTAGAGACCCAACAGGCTAGTAGGAAAACTAGTTTAGATACCAGTAAAATATCCCTAACTGATTTTTTTGTATTTTTGACAAATGTTTGACAAAATACTTATGAACTAAATAAATGCAAGAAATTGATTTACTTTGGTCCAACCACAATTCACGCAGCTATAAAATTGAAATATTAATGTTATTCAATTGAAATTTATCTCAACACAGCTACACACGAAGACAACACATATCTATTTCATGTGTTAGAGGCAAATATTAGGGTTAGAGGGAATAAAATAGTCTTTAAAAGTCAACGAAAGGTCAAAAAATTAATTAAAAATTGCAAAAACACGTTGAAAAAGTCTGCCTGGGCACAAATTCTACCTGGGTTCGAACCGGGTTCGAAAAAAACGGACCCTGGCCGAACCCACAGTCAGGGTTTCGAACCCTGGTCGAACCCACAGTCATTTTTCGAACCCACAGCGAATTTGATCGAACCGGACCCGAATTTCGAACCCGAACCGAACCGAACCCAAGCTTCCGGGCCGGTAACTTAGTTATAAAATCACTAAAATAAAATGAAAGTATATGCTAAAGGGAAAATATATCTTTTATCCCACATTGGCAAGAAAAGTGTGTGAGCTATCCCAGGAAAAGTATAAAAGGATCTTAAGGGCTCATTTTTGGATATCCAGAAAATTGATATTATTTTGATATGCCCATTGTGGAGCCTAGGGTTTTTGCAATTTACAACCATTACTCTTTGGAAACGAAAACTTCCATTGATTAGCATAACTGAGGTGGTGAAATATCTTCCTAAGGGTTGCAGATTGGAGAGGATAACTTAGTCCTTTCATTGGTGCCAAAATTTGTGGCCAAGGGCCAATTTTGTTGAGCTTGATTGGAAGTTCGATTTGGAGAATATTTTTGTTCTTGGAGTCTTCATCGATTTGCCATCTAGGGTCGATTTGCAGCTTGCATATTCTGATACAAATTCTGATGTATATTTCCAGTCATCATTTCAGTTGTGTGGAAGCCACGATTTTGCTGGTAGCTTGCTCTTTTTGCATCGATTTCACTTGGACTTGGGAGTGCTTCATTCTAGAGGGTTAGACATTCAATTTAGATGCTGTTGGAGGTATCTTAGAGAAGCAAATAAATTATTTCATCAGCATTTAGGAAAAAAAACAGGGGCGGCTTCTTCTTGGCTTCGATTTGGGCTTAAGAGGAGTTCATTTCATTTGATTTTTGTTGCAACTTCATCACCATCAAAGGGCACTGCTGTAAATCAGGTTCCATTGCATTGTTATTATCATTCATAGCATTTAAAATAGTAGTTGTTGCTGCTGTAGGTGATCATCAAAAATCAGATTGGCATTGTATTAGAATTTCATTTGTAAAGCCAAGAGTCTTGGCTATCCATTTCATATCAGCTTTGTACTAGAGATTGCATTGAATAAAGAAGGGATAAGTTGCATGCTAACTGTTTGATGTAATGCTTATATTGAGTATCATTTGAGTATGCTTGCCAAGTGTTTGTAAAAATGTCAATTGGCTGTAGGTGCATATTTCTCATGTAGAATTCATATATATGCATTCAAAAAGACAAAAAGAATTGCATTATCATCTTAGACCTTTGCCTAGACATTGCAGAGTTGATTTGCAAGCATTTAATCTTATTAGAAATCATTTGAAGACTAGCAAACAAACTGACAATACTGAAACAGCAAGTCAGAAGGGGTTCTGGGAAAGTGTTTGACAATATTCCTTGAGGCCTTAAACAGTGGAAGGAAATTACAGTGGTTTTAGAAGTATGAACATTGTCATTTTGGTCTATCTCTCTATAATATCCCTTGTTACTTCTGATCTAAAGTTTAGCTCTCAAGGAATATCTTAAGGGTTACCAAAATGCAAAACAAAGATCTTGATTACTATAACCTTCTAACACTTTAGGATTTTTCACCTAAAGGAGAGGAAATAGATCAAAATGTCACTGTTCACACTTCTTAAACCACTCTAGAAATTCCCTTCAAATCTGGCCTAAATTTGCTTCAAGGAATTTTGTCAAACACTTCACTTGCAACCACTTAACTTGCTGTTTCTGAGTTTTCAGTTTGTTTTGCTTGTCTTTAATTGGTCACAAATGGATGTGAATGCTTTGCAAACAACACTACGATAGCTATGCAATGATCTATGATGACAATGCAATTCTTTTTGGCTTTTCAAATACAAATACATGAACTTCTACATAAGAAATGAGCACCTACAACCAAGTAGCATTTCTACAAACACTTGGCATGCATTCTATTAAGTTGATCATGAATGATAATTAACTTACTCAATTACAACTATATTGGACCAACAACTTATATCTCCTTTATTGCCATATAATGTCAACTACAATGCTGATATAAAATGGGCCAAGACTCTTGGCATTACAACATATGCAATCTATGCAAATTCTGAGTACAAAATGCAGCCTTGGTATTAAATCTAGAATGCAATGAATATGCAACAAATGGCAAGAGGAACCTGGTACAATAATTGTAGACGAGCTGGAGACTTGATAGCTACTTTTCTTGATGAAGAAGACCTTCCCAAATGAAGAAATTGAACCCCTAGTAGTGCCGCCCCTGTTCTGGATCAGAATGCTTGTAATAAAATATTATCAACTCCTTTCACCTCTTTTAAGCTCCAAAAATCATCAATAGATGCCCAAGAGTGGTGCACCTCACTTCCTAGAAGAAATCAATGCGAAATAGGACTCCCATGAATTAAATCGTACCTCTCTAGCAAGCTGATATGTGACTAGAAAATTATATCAGACCACTGTTCTTTATGATCAGACTTCTATCTTCCTCCAAGGATGCCTTCTCTACTACCAAATCGATGCAAGTAACCTTCACTATTATCTAAAGCTGATATGCAACAACTCCTAAATTGAACCAACACAAAATTGGCCTTTGGCCACAATTTTAGCACAATGAGAAGTCTGAAGTAACTCCTCCACTCAGCTGCAACCCTTCAGTAGATAGTTTCACTACCTCAATTATGCAAATCAATGGGAACTTCGTACCCAAAGACCTTCAACTTCGTACAACAACATATCAAATCAAATGTCAATATCTAGGATGATCACAAATGAGCCCCTTAAACTCCATTTATACTTTTCTTGTACGAGCTCTACACTTTCCTTGCCAATGTGGGATAAAAGATATATTTCCTTTTTAATATTATTTTAAGTGACTTTATGATATAATATTTTATTTAGTCACTTTAATTAAATTAATTAAATATAAAGTCACCTTTTAATTTTTAATTTATTTGATGACTTAATAAATAATTAACTTAATTAATTTCTCCTTATTCCTCCACTTAGCCTTCGGAGAAAAACGCTAAGAAATCCCACTGAGATGGCTACGAAAAAAGAGACATTACACCCTCTCCTTTAGGTGAAAAATCTTAAAGCGTTAGAAGGTCATAGTAACTAAGATCTTTGTTTTGCATTTTGGTAACTCTGACGATATTCCTTGAAGGCAAATTCAGTTAAGAAGTAGCAAGGGATATTACAAAGTAGATCGCATCATATCAAGCATCAAAGGGCACGACTATCTAGCATCAAAGAAGACGATTTTGAAGGGAGTTCGATTGTGTCTTTTCATCATTCATCTTGGCATCTAAATTAGGTTCCATGTTCATTAAATACAATTGCCTTGTATCTGCATTTTCAGTCAATGTAAAGTCGTTGATCTCATGAATAAAATCGCTGTCATAGCAGCAACAGTAGTATTGTAATTTTGATAGAGAAATTTGCAGAAAGGAGTTCATTAGCTTACTGTCATAATTGCATTATCATTTTATCATTGTAGATCTGTTGCAACTATTTTGACAAATATTGTAATCAGTCATAAGCTGCAATAGAAGGAGTTTGGGGAAATGCATGACAATTGTTTGTCATAATGTCTCTTGCTGTAACTATGCATTTGCATTTCATTTTCAGTCATCCCTAAATCTTGCAAAGTCATAAAAATACTTGCATTGCATTTTAATTGCATTTGATGTCAATTGGCATAGTTAGTTAAGTCTTTTATGCATCATACCATCACTCAAAAACAAAAAAACAAAACAAGAAACATTTAGCAGCTGGAAATAGTTTGCAAGACAAGTGTTTGACAACATTCCCAAACATCAAAAATCAGAAAATCAAGGTCAGATTTGGCAAGGAACTTTACAGTGGTATCAGAGGTAGCAACCTGCCAGCCTGTGGAGTTAGTATTGGGTTATGAATCTAGATTACAAAACATATAGAAGAGAAAGAAGAAGAGGTTTTGGTCCTTTTGCTACGGATTCTTCGTTCGAAGAGGAGATCATGGGTGATAGACATGACATACCAGAGGGGAGCACTCAACAGATTATTAATGACCTAGCTAGAGGTCACAACAAATAGCTCAGCTCTTAAACTAGCTTGTGGGTGATAGAAACAACAATAGCAATAATGGGACAAATGGTCATGATAACAATGTAGAAGCAAGTAACACCAACATACCAGCCCATAGGAATGCTAGGACAGCTAGCTGGGTTACTCCAAGGCCTCTCATGCCTCAATTCTTGGGTGGACAGGCAGCTAGAAATCAGGAGCAGCAAGGATAGGGTGAAGGTTTCACAGATTATTTGAGAGAATATCAATCTTTGGGTGATGAATTTCATGCTGCCATGTCATTGCAGGACTTCTGTACTATCAAGTATAGAAATAGACCCAGGAACAACAATAGACGACAACAGAACTAGGATTTACAACGCAGGGTTGGGAAACTCTCTATCCCTTTCTTTGATGGGTCTAGTAAATGCACAGCCAAAGCTTGGGTGTAGAAGTTGGAAACATACTTCTAACAACCCCATACGAAGAGACAAACAAGTATATGCTAAACTGCATAGAGGGTGAACACTTGAGTGGTGGTATCATGAGGCTTGTCACATTGGGACATGCCAACATCACTTCTTATTTGGAGTTCACACAAAATTTAATGGATAGATTAGATCGGAAGGATCCTAAGCTTCATTTAAAAGCTAGCACAACTTAGATAGAAGTGGATGGTGGATGCCTACATTTTTGAGTTTCAACATTTGGCTATTATGGTGTTGATATATCGGAGCGGATTGGTCATGCTCTTCATTGAGGATCTACTCAGGAACCACTTGTGGTTGGATTAAGGCTTTCAAATTTGATACACTCTGAGGATGCAATCACTTTCGAGCTAGAGACATGGAGCACTCCCACTACTTAATAAACCCCTTCTAAACCCTTGTTCCTCAAAGAACAAAGGGCAAGAAATATCTAGGAGGAAACAAGAGGGTGATCAAGAAAGAAAGGACCGCAAAAGAATGTAGAAGAAACAAATATGTATCATTCGGGGAGCATTGGGAACCGAGACACAGTTGACTAGGTAAAGGCAAGGTTCATTTCATTGAGGTTATATTAGAGAGTGAGGATAGTGATGATGAGCAATCACAGGATAGTAATGACAGCAGCTCAGATGAGGAGCAGCCACAGGAGAAAGGAAAGAGTAGCACCATTGCTACTTTGTCAAACACTCCGAGATTTAACTCCTTCAAAGTCAGGGGAGTTTTGCAGGGCCAGCGTGTCACAGTATTGATTGATAGTGGGGCCACCCACAACTTCATTGATGCAGCCCTTGTGGCGAAGCAGGGGATACCAGTAGAGGACTCCGAGGGCTTTAATGTTATGGTGGCAGATGGATACAATATGTCATGCACACAGAGAGTTCCTTAGTTGCCTATCACATTGGGCAATTACACAGTTACAGATGGCTTCTATGTGGTGGATTTGGGTGACACAAATGCCATCCTTGGTATTCAAAGGTTTCATTGTCCTGTCCCTAGAATCTCAACATTAAGATAATAATTAAATAAGATTTAAATATAATAAAAGTATAAACATTAGTAATTATAATTATCACAAAGATAATATAGTAAATATAAAAATATGAATTCTAATAATTTAAATATTATTATAATATAAAATATAATAATATATATTGAAAGAAATAAATGGAGCAAACAAAGAGATAAGGGATTAAAACAAGATAATTATGGAATATAAAATTGTAAATAATGGTAATTTAAATAATAAAATAAATACTAAAAATGTATCAAATTAATATAACACAATAAAATCAATTAATATAAATATTATCATATTTATCAAATAATTATTAAGAGATAATATTATAAATATTAAAATATACATATTTAAATAATAAATATAAATAATACTATAAATAAATATAAATAATATTACAAATAAATTAAATAGTAAAATATAATACACATCAAAACAAAATAATAAAATGAATATAATTTAAGATATCATTAAGGAATGTTTAACTAAAAGTCATGTCCATTTGTGGGGTTATCTCTATTCAAAGAGATGCTTCTCTTCATGGAGGTATAAAGATATAAAATAAGTTTGTGGGAAGGGATATTAAAAATACACTTCAGATTTTAAGAAGAAGATAGAAGAGTAAAGGAATGATGATGTAAAAAGGAGATCTATCAATAGTGTGTAGAGAACAATAAAATAGAAATTAGAAAGGTTTGGAATTAGTTTTCAAAAGGAAGCAATCATTTCAAAAGGTTGTGTCTTTTCTAATGAATGTCTCTTTTCAAAAAGATACATCTTCTCATTTGAATGTGAAGATATAAAAAGAGAAAGAATGATATATATATAGAAGGAAGAAGGAAAAATAGAGAATATAAGGGGAAACAAGAGATAAAATATAGATTGCAAGATCATCTAAAATTTATAAAGACAGGCAGATGGAAAGTAGATAAGTATTTTATGAATAAAGGAGATAAATATTTTATGAATTTAAATAATAAGTTAGATAAATGTTTGTACATTTAAATAATGATGTTGATAAATATATCCTAGATTTAAATAATAGTCTAATTAATAGTATTTCATACATGATGCTATTTATTTAATGTTATCTATTTTTTATTGATTGCATGAGGAATAATAAATCATGCATGCTACTAGTTGTCTTATAACATTGCTGATATGTTATGCTCCATTGACATTATTGTATGTAATTACATATATATATATATATATAATACAATTATACAATAAAGATACTTGTGGCAATTATTCAGCCTTATAAGTAATTGTGATTATTTAGAAAAATGAATAAATTTATGAATGTCTTTATCATATGATTGATCAGGAAAAAAAGAAAAAGAATGCAATATGAACACTAGACCATCATAAAAGGATATCTTCAAGAAATCAAGGCAGATTTAGGGTAATCCCAAAATGGGGGCATTACATACATTCATTAGGGAAGTATTCTCAGAACTTCCAGACCATGGAGCTTAAGTTCAGGGCAGCAGATGGCAAGAGAGTGGTGCTTAGAGGCATGGCTACTGGGG
Source organism: Sequoia sempervirens (assembly GCA_007258455.2). NCBI lineage: Eukaryota > Viridiplantae > Streptophyta > Pinopsida > Cupressales > Cupressaceae > Sequoia > Sequoia sempervirens. Next base: position 26,211 of record VDFB02263772.1, read on the forward strand.
CACCGAAGATAGTGTCAACTAAACGGATGGAGAGCATTTTTCGCCATGGTGATGTAGCATGGGCAGTAGAGTGTTTGATCACCACTAAGGAGACTCTTGATTCGGATCAACCATATCACATTGACATTCAGGAGCTATTAGGGAAGCATGACAAGGTGTTTGGGGAGATACCTCCAGGGAGGCCACCAGATAGAGGATTTGAGCATACCATTGAATTGGAGGAGGGGTCCAAGCTAGTCATCACCACCCCTATCGTCACCCTAAGAAATTTAAGGATGAGAGTGAGAATGCAATCAAGGAATTGCTTGAGATGGGACATATACGACCAAGCTCTAGTCCATTTACTTCTTCTGTGGTCCTAGTGAAGAAGAAGGATGGAATGATGAGGATGTGCATTGACTATAGAGCTCTCAATAAGAAGACTATTAAGAACAGGTACCCAATACCCAAGATTGATGAGCTATTGGATGAGCCACGTGGAGCAGTATATTTTTCCAAAATAGATCTTCGCTCAAGGTACCATCAGATTTGAGTTAGAGAGCAGGATATACACAAGACAGCCTTTCGATGTTAGTATGGGAATTATGAGTTCTTGGTCATGCCATTTAGGTTGATGAACACACTTGCTACATTTCAGTCCTGCATGAACCACATCTTCAATAAGCAGTTGTGTAAGTTCCTCTTGGTATTCTTTGATGATTTGCTCATATATAGCAAGACTTGAGAGGATCACTTGAGGCAGCTTGATGAGGTCTTGTCTATCATGGAGGAGTAGCCACTATATGCTAAGGCCTCAAAGTGTGAGTTTGGCCTTAGGGAGATTTTATACTTGGGGCATGTCATCAATGCATACGGGGTACAGGTTCACCAAGAGAAAATTCAGGCAATACTCGATTGGCTAGCACCCAGGACACTTACAAAGTTGTGAGGATTCTTTGGGTTGTGCAGCTATTACAGACGCTTTGTGAGGGGATTTTCACAGTTGGGAGCACCATTAACAGATCTCACTAAGAAGGGTGCATTCAGTTGGTCTGATGAGGCACATCGAGCTTTTGACAAGCTCAAGGAGGTGATAAATAGATGCCCAGTCTTAGCACTTCTAGACTTCACCCAGCCATTTGTTCTTGAGTGTGATGCATCGGGTGAAGATATAGGAGCAGTTTTGATGCAAAATCGATAACCCATTGCTTTTGAGAGCCACAAGTCGAGGGGACCTGAGAATCTTTACTCCATATATGATAAGAAGATGCTTGCCATAATGCACGCATTGGCGAAGTTTACGCAGTAATTGGTGGGAGGAAAGTTTGTGGTGAGGACTAACCACAATAGTCTTAGGTATTTCTTTGAGCGGAAAGATTTGAACGAGAGGCAGCAAAAATGGGTCAATGATTTTGATATAGAGTATGTGAAAGGGAAGAAGAATGTTGTTGCTAATGCCCTTTCCAGGAAGCCTGCCGCTTGTTCACTTTCAGAGATTTCAGCTGATTGGAAGTCTCTTTTTACATTGTTAGTACTTGTAATGTCCCCCTTCTCCTTGTTGATCATTTCTGTTGACCGTTGGCCTATTCGGGAGACCCGTAGGCTGGGCGGATGGTGAAATTAGGGTTTCCTAATTTGGAGGGGTCTTGCTTGGAGTTCGGGGATTCTGTTTGCGGATTCTTTCTGGGTTTTCAGAGAGCTTCGCAGTGGTGTGTTCAGTTTGGCATTCCGGGCAACTTCGTGAATTTACTATTTTTAGTAAATTCTATTTTTGGCAGTGGACAGTTTGGGTTCAGCTCAGTTGGGCTTCTTCTGCAGTTGTTTTAGCTGGCACTTCAATTCTTGGCCTTGGGCGTAATTTTCAGTGGAGAGATAAGTATTTTATTATAATATTATTATTTTAATATTATACCCCTTCTGCCTAGCAGTGCAACTTTAAGTTGTTTTTAAAAAAGGGGACTTTGAGGGTCTAGGCGTCATAAGATGATAAGTTATATTTTTTTAATGTCAAATTTTTGAGACCTTGAAATGGACGCCCCTTTTGAGAAATGAAGTTTATTTTAAAAAGTGAAATATTTTGTGGAGGAAAAAGGATGCCTTCTTTTGGAGGGAAAAGTGGTGAATTTAAAATTAGGGTTTTGGGCGCCCTCTGGAAGCTTCTAGATGTTCTCTCCCGTCTATATATTCAGGCCTCAGCTCTTCATTTGGCATCTTCTGTCTACTACACCGTTATGCTGCTGGATTGATTTCAGGCACTCGCTTCGAGGAAAGCACACCTCCTAGCATTGGCTCATCTTCTTGCTTGAAAGATAGCAACTAGTTGAGAGGTTAGATTGTATTTGGGTTGTTTTGGCATTGTAGTTGAGTTACTTGCATTTAGTTGATGTTATTCAAGCATTTTGCAGTGTTTCAGTGTTGCTGTTGTTGCATTGTTGTAGGCATGTTTTATTCATAATTCAAAAATACAAAAAGATTTCATTGTGGGTATTGCATATTTCCATTAGTCATGCTTGGGCGCCAATTATTGCCAAGTTTTGTGATTTATAAACAAGTGTGGGAATTTTAAGAAGAAATCGCCCTCCTCTAGGGGCCGTACCATTGTACCTTCATTGGGAATTGTGTAGAAATTAAATATCGGTACTTTGGGGTTGTTTTATGTCTCTAACTTGGGCGCCACCATCTTAGTTGTCATTTGCATCTATTTACTTGCAGTTTGAATGAGAGGTGTGAGGTTTGTGAGCATATTTTGGTGATACAGTGTTGCTGATAACAGAAAAACAGTCCTAACTCTGTCATAGCAGCAAGCATAAAATAATCACTCGAGTTGTGTGCAAAGAAAACCATTGAGAAGACTTGGAATTATCATTCTATATTGTTGTAATTGTTGAAGGTTCTCATATAATGTGCTTAGTTGATGAATTTCTGATATTGTAAGCTGTACAGTAGTACTGTCAGCATCATTTAACATTCCTGCAATTTCTCTATGTTTGTATTGCCCACTGAACAAGTGGAAGAGGCTGGCTTGCCGCCTATTTCTGTTTTGCATTGTAATTTCCTTAAGTCTCCACCAAATGGTCGCCTCTTATCCATCACGGATTGAGTAGCACATACCTGGTGTTGAGCTCTTTTCAGTATTGCAATAGATAGGGATCCCTCGTGTAGATGCTTCGTTCACGGTATCTACGGATTAGAGTTCTTAATGACAATTTTTCTTTGAGAGATCCTCGACCAATGCTTTCACACCTGCCCTCGCCGGGATCACAGTGTACATTACAGTTAGAGTTACTTTATCGTTTTGGTTTATGCTAACCTTAGCGGGTGCATGTTGCATTAATAATCTTTATGGAAAAACAAAAAAAAATTGGTGGGTTCATTACAGGTTGGATGTGTGTCCCTTTCTCAACACTAATTCATTTTGAGGCTGTTGGCATCACCAGGAGGCCCATAGGCTAGTTGGAGGCAGAATTAAGGTTTCTTATTTTCTAGGAGGTTTCTTTCTAAGCTTTTAGGGGTTGCATGCAGGAGTTTGGTAGTTTATCTTTTGGGTCATTCTAGGTTTTCTTTGAACTTCAGAGGGGTGTGGCATGCATTTCCATTAGAGGATATTTTTGGACTTACTATTTTTAGTAAGTTACTGACTGACTACTTTAGTTTGTGCTCAAATGGAGTTTGGAGTCACTATTTTTAGCATTATGCTATTTTTAGTAAGTGCTATTTTTGGCCAATGCAGTTTGGCAACAGTTCAACACTCAATGTCTTTTTCTAACAGGGCAATGTATGTAGTGGCGTCTCCAACTTTCTTGGACCCTGTTTTGGAGAGTTGGTAACTTAAGTTATATATTTATATTGTGCTTTTTGGCCCCCCAATGCCTAGACATATAACTTAAGTTGTTTTTAAGTTGTGGTTTCTCTTTTGGGCATCCAAGTTAAATAATCAATTGCATTTTATAAAGTTCAAATATTGCAAGTGGAGTTAGGAACCCAAGTCCAAGTCAAAGATGAAATTAAAAGTTTATTTTAATCCTTCTCATGTGGGCATCCCTTTTGGAGGGAAAAGCAGGTTTGAACTTCTAGGTTTGGAAATCTATAAATATAGTGCCTTGCCTCTTCATTTGGTATCCATTTTTCATATCATAACGAAGTGTTGCTGAATTTTATTTAGACTCTTGCTTTGGGGTTGGAATACCTCCTAGCCTTATTTATTTTTGGGCTTGCAAGATAGCTCCTCGCTGGATTGTTGGTGCTCCTTCATTCAGAGGGTGCAATTGAGCTTCATTGGTGATGGCTTCATTCTAGTTTTCAGTTTGGTGTGGCTTCGATGTCTTCTAAGGAATATTTTGGTGTGTTTCTTTTGCTGTTTGGTGTTTTTGGAGTGCTCTCTACATACCTAGCTTATCCACATTTTTGATAACATCTTCCGGAGGAGTTGGGGGCGATTTTGTGGGTATTGATTCATTGGAAGCCTAGTATTTGGGTGCCTCTTTGCTCCTACTTTGGTGATTTTTGCTCGTGTATGATTTTTGCTTGAGGTCGCCCTTCCCTAGAGAGTCGTACCATTTGCTGTTGGTTCCTTGGGATGCATGCCGAAATAATCAGAGCTGTTTGGTGGTGTTTATCTGCTTGTACTTGGACACCTAGGCCTTAGTTTCCATTTGCAATCAATTTGAGGTCATTCAAAGGAGTATTGAGGAGGGTATGAGCATTTGATGGAGTTCTAGGCTTGCTGATCAGAAAATCAGAAAGCTTTTATTTTATAACAGACTTGGTATTTTCAGTATTTTGTCTTTATTTCTTGATGCTTATATTTGTAGTTATTATGGAGAGATTATCTAACACTTTGGCATTCATATTGTTATCTCATGATATGTTGTATAACTCTATATTGTAACATTGTTTTTAGTAGTACTGATCAACCCTTTCATTTCTATATTTGTATTTTCACTCCCACTGAAAAGTGGTTGAGTTTCTTTATATTTCTGTTGCCTGTTGAAAAGTGGAAGAGGCTGGCTTGCCGCCTAAGCATTTACATTTTCACTATTGGCTGGCTTGCCGACAATAGCATTGTACTTCCAGTGTTTTAGATTATTGTTATCAGATCCTCTTACATTGTATGCTCTCACCTTCCCCACTTCGGGATCTGGGTGATCAAAACGTGAAGGGTTGCTTTCAGTTTGTTACCTTTCTTGGGCTAACATTAATGGGTGAAGTTTTGTGTTAAAATTTGGAAAAAAACTAAGGGGGATATTCATTGGAAGAAAAGACATACTCAAGAAGGGAAAACACACAACAGACAAAAACAAGGAAGACACAAGTACAAACCTGATATGTATAGATTTAGATTGAATGGAAATGGGCATGACATAACACAATAGAAGCTTTATTCAAAGGATTTTGTGTACATACATGTAGACCAGGTATGCTCAACCAAGGATAGTCTCCCTTCCCAAACTACAAGAATTCTATTTTAAGTGCTCGATGGTTGCCAAATAGATCACAATCATCAACACAACTTATAACCAAATCCTGATGATTACCCACAAGTTGATAAGTAATTAAAACATAGTTAGGTACAACATAGCATAAGAACTAGAAGTTAATTATTATGAGTTACATAGGCAACCTTGCATATCCTTCAATATGCCAAGGTATATCTTTGTCTTCAGTCTTTAATCAACCTTCAAGAGTCTCCTTTAAGGGTGATTTCTCCACAATAGGCTTAGTGATGAACCTCCATAGTCAACCTTAAGAGGGAATTTTGGTGTTTGTAATCTTGTCTAGGACTTTCTAATGAATTTTAGGCTAAGTGCCTTATTTACGTTGGCCTCCTTTAGATATTTGCTAGGTCGGCTCATTTTGGATGTGTATTGGATGTGTACATATACACATCCAAATCCATTGTTTTATCATCAAGCATCAAGATTTATAAAATGTTATAGCCTATGGGTAGCATAATATGATTTTTTCTCCTTTTTCACATTGTTCTTTGCATGTTAAAGCTTAGCCTCTTTGTTCCTAAGGATGCATACTTGCTAATTTCTACACCATTAATACTAATAGGCTTGCCTATTTATTTTTTTCTTCCATTTTTATTGATCCCCATCTATATAATTTACCCCCCTCTTGTTATGTGTTTTTTTGATGGCCCTAACAAAAAAGACACTTCTATGAGCCTCCCCCTTGCAACAAAAAGTACCACATCTTGTTAAATTATTTGCACTCATTATGATTATATAGTTGTATGCTCTCAATCTAAGGTTGTATTCACACACTTTCCCATGGATTAAAAATGGTTACAGCTGTATCCTCTCATCATACAGATACATTGTCACTCTACAGTAGTATACAATAAAACATTTGTTCATTATGATATTGCTATCAGGATTCGACCGTGTAGTTTTACGAGTCAAACTCATTGACCCATGTTTCATGAGTAGTGGTTCACAAGAACCCATCTCTCATGATAACGAATGGTCCACTTAGCACTCATTGCATCTAGGTGATGCTCACAGAGGTGAAGCACTAGGCCTTCCCGGGAGGTCACCCATCCCAGTACTACTCCAGCTCAAGCGTGCTTAACCATAGAGTTTTTCCCAAGGTTAAGCCCACTTAGCTTGAAACCCCATTTGCAAAACCTCCTACTTAACATTTCTTCATTACAACTGTATGCTCTCATTCCACAACTGTTTGCAATCACACTATTTCCCATTGATAAAAAGGGTTACCATTGAATGTTATCAGTCAACAGCTATATATTTTTTTTCTACAGCTGTATGCAATCATACTTTCTTGCTACAGCTGTATGTGGTCAGACATTTGCTCTTTTTACAACTATATGCAGTCCAAAATAAATCTATGCAATTTATGTTGTATCAATAATTATTATTATCAAATCAGTCGTAAGAAATCAAGGAAAGTTTGTCAAGGTCATTTGTGTTTATTTTTTAGGTCAATTGTGGTATCAATATACACATCTTCTACAGCAGAAATACCAACGCTGCTAAGTCCAATCTAGACCAGGACTTAGGAAACTGTAAAACATTTTATCTCCTTTGATATATTTGATTGTTCTATCAAAACAAAACTTTTGATCAAAACAGGTCATCGCATGCCTCTAATCCATACATGCAGCATATGCATTGATTTCAAAATTCTTAAGCAGCATGCAGGAGTAAATTGATATATTGCTAGACTAGAATAAGTACTTGAACTTAGAATGCACAATTGTCAATGCCAAAGAATTGATGTTTCCAAATTCATGTTCCATATATTAGATTTAACAAATCATTTGTATTCCTCCACTTACGGTTTGTGAATCTCGTTTCTAACTAAGGGATGACAATCCTTTCCAAAGAGTGCCAAAGTGTGTATGAAAAATGCACTATGTGAAACAATTGCTATTTCTTTTTCCTTTCGTGTCAATAACCTGCATAAACAAGAAATCCTCTCAGCTGGCATACAATTAGTCTTGCAAGAATCATTTCCATGATGATGAGACTCAAAAAAAAAATGTACTTCCTTTAAGAGCACAGGGAAAAAATAAATTAATTTATTAACATTGAACATCATATAAATTTAAAATCAAATAATGCATGCGAGGTGCCCTTGATGTTTTACTTGTCCAACTGTATAACACATCTTCTTGTTGATAATTATCTCTAACAAGATTTTTACATCTTGTTGGAATTATAATAATTGTGACTGTGAGAGTGCATTGTTAGAAAGTAGAACCCATCTTGTCAGCCCCACTGAGTTACCAATGTTGTGGCATACCATTAGGCAATTTATATTTACTTATACTGGGTTAAAAATAACCTGTATTGATCAGATTCAAATTTGTGCAAATGATATACTTTTTACTTATGGTGGGCCCAAAAAGACAACCAATTTTTTCCATTGGCTTTGAAGCACATGAGCATCGTTATTAGTTTAGTAACCTGACAATACTGCAGTAGTTGTTGCTGTAGTTGGAAGCATCACAACAGTTTCAACCCAAGAAGTGGAAGGTCACGAATTGGTGTGAAGGCAAAAAGTTAGCACTACCCTGACTACCAATCTTTAAGATTCGTAGCCTAGAATAAGTGGGGATCTTTCCTATCTGGAAGGAAGTGGTTGTAAATAAAATATGTATATAATAATCTGCTTGTAGTGTGTTATGTTTTGCAGCAATTAATATATGTTTTGCATTTAGAAAACAACAAAAACCTCCATCATAAAATCCAAAATTTGAGATTGCTTGAATTCCAAAGGTGATTTCTAGATGAAATCACACCCAAACCAGTTAGGGATTATCTTTCAAATCTGAAACTAACGATCCAAAGAGGTCTTTTGTCCCCTAAAGATCAAGGAAAAATTCTTTGGTTCAAATCCAGCAACATTACAGTATCATATCCATTAGCATATCAAAATGAGCCCCCAACACCTCCTTTTATAGCTTTTTCATTTCTTTTTCAAAAAAGGGTTTTTTGCTTTTTTGTTGTTTTTTCGAAAAGTTTGTTTTACTTTTTCATTGCTTTTTCCGAAAACTTAACTTTTTTACTTTTTTGAGAGAGAGACCATGGGTGGAAGAGGGCAAGCAGAGCTGCTTAGGTATGTTCAAATGTTGAGCCCAAAATTGGGTAAGGTGTGTGTGAGAGAAGATGGAATTATTCCTCCTTGTAAACCCAAATCAACACAAGTGATTATGTGTGCAGATAGGGCTGGCCTTGAGTGTGGAGAGAAGGGACCTTTTCTTCGAATTGACAATTAAAATGCCTAAGCTGAGTGACATGCAGTTCTTGGGGCTTATCATTACCATGTTTATAGTTGTTACACAGCTGTGTCTTTTGTGACAGCCATGTCTTCCTCCTCCAAGTTGATTAATGGTATCTGATGTTCTCCATTGCAACCGCCTTTCATGGTAGAGACTTTGATTTTGATCTAGCTTGCAGATTTTCTCTTCTTTCTCCTCTTGATAAAGGTTTTTGGGACTAACATTGGCTGTGGGATGATGAGGTGCACTGCATCTATATATAATCCCATCTTATTTTATCTTAATTGCAGTTAGAAAAGGTTCTAGTGAACTGGATCATCTAGTAGCATGATAGCTGCTGAGGTGAACAGTTGTACTGTGCAGTTGATTGTTTGGCTGCCAGTCCCATGTCGGCTGTAGAGCAAGGTCTGAATATCCAACTATTAATGATGCCCCTTTACATCAGGTCTTTGAGTTAGTAACCCAATCTGTAAAATGCGCATGGTTATGCTAATATATTGATTAGTACAAGAACAAAGTTCTTGTAGAAATCACAACTAATTTGGCAACTATTATCTCAATGGCTACAATTTAAGACATTATTTATTGGCATTTGCAAAATGAAAGAAGTCATCTGCAAGTGCCAACAGCTTAGTTATGCCCTTTTACTATATATCTTATCTTATAAGCAACCTTGGAGGACAACTAATCTGGGCTACATTTTACTCTGTCGTATTAGAACAATGGTAAAAGTTGTGCAACAATGTGATACCCTATTGAGCAGCAGTGTTATCTTCAAGATTATCCCCTTAGAGACTAAAGTATTACATTCATCGTATTGCATGACTTTGTTAAAAGTAACTGCACTGCCATTTTTTATACTCACATTAATGATTCAAGACATCCATGAAAGGACTGAGTAATCTGTGGGCATATATATCATGTATACTTCTGCAAAATTTCTAGGATACTACATTGTCTTTGCAGGTAAAAGCTTGACATGGATTATCATTGATACAAACCAGTTAATGAAATCTCTTCCACGAGCTGCAACTTCGTATTCTTTTTCTCTAGTATCTGGCTTCCACAAAACATCTTCATCTGTTTCAACCTATATAAAGTAATAAGAAAGGGTCTGGATTTCAGCTCTCATGGTTAGTAAAAATGTCAGAATACCATAAAACTAAAACAAAAGACAAGAAACCATCATCCACAAAAATTTAAGAATAATCACACTTACACAAGAAACCATTTCTAAGGAATGAACAATAACAGTAAACTTAACAACCTGACAGAAAAGCTGCTTAATATCTTACCAGAGAAAAATCAATGCCAGGGAAAAGGGTCTTATACTTGCTGATGCTTTTCCTCTTGTCACATGGATGTTGTCCCTGGGAAGAGAAAGGATATTATAACCTAAATGGATTATGTTGAAAATTCAGAACTGTCTTTAAAGCCTGTGTTATATAAGAGTGCTAAACCTTTTATAACTCCATTCTGACATAAATACTGCAATGTCAAAACTTATCATGAAAATATTGTTATATTGGCATAACTATTATCTGAAAGTAGTTGTGCTCCAACTGGCATCAGAGCATTTTCTGATTTGTCTCATGAGAAACTATTATCTAGTATACTTACAAGTGAAGAGGCAATAATTAGATAAGTGAATTAATAAGTGTTGAAAAAATATTGTCATTGATGTCAAAGGAATTTTGGTGATATTGGTGGCCCCAAATAAAATTAACCTACTCTTATATTGGTCGCCCCACTTTGGAGTATTGAAGATAAATAAATGGAAATAAAATTAAATGTTTTATCATTGATGAGGCCGACCCTCCTTATGATGCCGCCCATGTCGGGGAAATTAAATTAAAATTAAATTATTTTTTATTGGGCCGACGCCCTAGAGAAGTGCACCCAACCTTGGGCAATAAAATAAAAAATTATTCTTGCTGTTTTGGCCGACCCCTCTTGGAGGAATCGCCTCCCTTGGGTGAAAGGGTATTTTGGAAGGTATAAATAAAAGGTTGTGAGAGGGTTCAAATCAATCAATTTCAAGGAAAATCATTTATATGAAAAGATAAAATAAAAGGATATTTGAGCAGATCTACAAGAGATATTTGAGCAGATTTACGAGAGAGTCTTAGTAGCAATTTTGTGAGAAGAAAAGAAAAATAAAGGGAAGATCATGGCAGTTCTTTAAGTAGAAATATTGAAGACTATATTGCAGATTTATGAGTGGAAAATTAATATATTGTTCTTGTGGAGGTTAGAGCCTCCTATTTGAGGAGATCGAGAGGTTGGATCCTATTATTAGAAGAGATTGGCATCTCTTGCTAGGTTGGTGCTCACTGGTGGTGATTGGAGTCTCTAGTGGGTTGGTGTCTACAAAATTTGTAAGAAAATTAATACAAGCAATATTTTTTTGTGGTTTTCTCCCATAAGAGTTTCCATGTAAAATCATGTGTCTCTGATGTGTGTTCTTAATTGTTAGATCTTGCATGTATTGCATTGCTATGGATGATTAAGTTTTGAAGTAATATGGTTGTGATTAACTAATAAAGAATGTGAAAAAATCCTATTAGGTACATAAACCAAGCCTATTAATTGCCCAAGTGATTTTGATTGACTTCATAGGGAAGCCTTGTTGATTCTCAGGTTGTTAGAATGTTAATGCTTAGAAAGATAAATCTTTGGTGGTATAACCTTTTGAAGGATTACGGGATTAGTCCATAAGCATCATTAACACTGAATAACTGCTGCAATACTCTGCTGATAAAGATTACAATGCTGATACAAGTGCTGATATAAGAAAATAATGTTGAAAACACCACCAGAGATACCCCAAATCATGAAATAACCACCTAGCTTAGAAATAACAACAATATACCTCAATGATTGATAGATATCTCACTGGTACAGGTCTGCAAGACACTGGAAATAATGTTGCAACAGGTTTGGACAACAACCAATGATCCAGTGAACTCACCAAATTACCTCCAACTCTTCAACAAGATCAAAATTGATGTATCTTCACCAAAACAACTCTCAAACCACACCAAATCACCTCGCAAGAGAGATTTCAAAATTTGGAAATAAATTGCAGATTGATATAGTTCTAAATCAACAAGTACAATAGGTACAATCCCACTTGAAACCTTCATAACTCACTGTAGATCTAAAAGTCCATCAAAATGAAGCCATATATACATTCCTAAAACCTAAATGCCAACATTTGGAATGATAAAGGGCTATAAAGTGAAGCGCTTAGCCTAGGAAACCCCTTGCCACTTCCCAAGCAGTTGTACAACCAACAATGAAGTAATGGTATGGCCAACACTTAGAAAATTCTAGGAATCTTTAGCAAACTTTGCAAACGATCATCAATCACACCAAAAATTCTGCAACTAAAAGAAATTGAATACCTCCATTATTAAAACCAAAACTAAAAGCTTTGTTGAAGCACAATGGTGATCTTTGAAATGAAATCACTCCAGTCTAGCTAGGGATTGTCTTTCAAATCCGAAACTAGAAATCTTGAGAGGGTTTTTGTCCTCAAAAGATTGGAAGAATTCAAGGTTCATTCCAACAGCATAACAAAATGATTCACAAAGCTATCCTTCAGAATGAGCCCCATTGCCTCATATAGCTTTTTGGAGGGAATTATACAATTTAAAAATATGATAATTCACTTTATTTCCCTCACAAAGACCTTTTTGAAATAATGATAATATTTTATGTGTAAAGGCCCCCTTATCTAGGTGTCCCAAATTTTAAAACACTTAATCACCTTTCGAACGAGCTATTACACTAAGTTGTCCTTTTATTATTTCTCGACATTAGATCACATTAATGAAATATTAATTAATAATTCAATAACTCACCCAAGTTGCGGAAAACACTAAAATTGCTTTAGAATCAAACTTTGATCATACCAATTTGATTTTGAAGACTTGGGATGATGATTGGAGCCAACCAAGTGACTTACTAAAAATAGACGGTCTCTCCAAGAAGTTTGGAGAAGCCACCAAAGGTTGAGATTCACTTTTGAAGTGCCATACTAATCCATACTGCCTACTGATCTCATTTCCAAGAACCAAAGTCACCAATGACCAACCTAGAGAACTCCAAGAAGTTTGGAGTTCTCCCAACTCACCAAGAAGTTTACGAGAAAACTTGGAAACTAAGCTAAATGCTCACAAATCAATTTTGCTCAAAATGGGGACATTACAATCTCTTAAAAATCGAGGATCTTAAGGATCAACATGTTGCCATCAATAAATAGGTTGACGAGGAGGACAAGGTTGTATCGGTTACTAATATTCTCCCATTTTCCTTTGAGATTGTTGTATAGTCTTTAAATCTAACAAGTGAAACTCAAACCCTAAATTTTGATAAGGTTAGTTAGTATTTGTGTTAGAAGGAGTGGTGAAGAGAACAAATGAGTGAAGTTCCTTTTGAGAGTCCAAAAAGTGCATTTGCTAATTGGTCTCAAGGCACTAACCATAGTTCTCCTCCAACTTCACAATCGTGGAGAAAGTACAATGCTTCTATTCCTAGAAACTTGGGCATGCTAAAAAATGTGTGCAAGAAATGATAGTATGACCTATCTCACAAACAACATAACAAAGCTAATGTGGTAGTACTATTAAGAATAATGAGTATGCATTGATGAATTTTTTAGATAGTGTTAAAAGCAATTGTTTGTTATTTGATTTAAGTGCATCCAAACACTTCATGTGTTGAAAGGAATAGTATTGTAGTGTCGTAAAATTGGAACCCATTGCAATTTCACCTACATTTTTGCATCCACTTTAGTGTCCACTCCCTTAGTATTTGTGTAGGCTCATTTTAGCCCTTGCATCAACCTTTTTCCCCTCAGGATGCTCAGGACCCCTTTTCAGCAGCTATCTTCTTGTGTTAGCTTTGCGTCAAACCTTGTGTTTTCCTCGTTCCCACTGTTTTTAAGCATGATTTGTCTAGGCACTAGCGCGCCGCACTAGCATCCCGCAACATTTCAATGTTCAAATGGTCGTTTCCAAGCCTTTTGCCACTTGTCACTTGTCTTTGTCGATGGTAATGACTCAGGACGCCTTGTAATGGCTCAAGAACCTTCTTTTCCCTTCTCTTTAAAACCTATCCTTTCAATTCATTCGGTCTTCTTGGTCTCTCTCTTGAACTCTCTTGCTCTCTCTTGAGCTCTCTCTTCTCTTTCTCTCTTTCTCTCAAGCTTGCACAACTTTCTTGCTTGATACAACACTCTTAAGCTCTTACAACATCTTCTACAACTCTCTTGGCTCACAACTTTTCTCTCTTTGGCTTCCTCAAGCCTTGTAGATGACATCTTTCTTGTCTTGTGTCTTTGAAAATCTTGGGATTTCTCACATCCCTTGTCTATGCATTTTATCTTGTCTATTTTGTCTATCTATTTGCTGTCTGTGGAGGTGGAAATACCAAAACAGGAGGTTTGCCTGTTTGAATGAGGAAAACCCCTAAACAACCCCATTAATTTTCCTCGGTCTTATGTGCGTAGGTGTTGGAGATATTCATTTGATGGAGGCTTCATTGCTTGGTTGGTTGTGAGTGCTTTCTTTCTCTTCTCCTTAGTTTTATCATATGCATTCCATTTAATCTACGTTTTACTTAGTTTACTTTACTTTATTTCAGTTTTGTTATTCTCTGTTATTTTTCCGAACTTCACGAGTTCTTAGTAGTCAAAATATTAGTAGTTACTTTGTTGTTTTCTATGACATTCTCGGTTTCTGGTCTGTACGAGACGCCAACGCGCCACACTATCATCTGTGTGTCGTGCTTTCGTCTTAAGTCGAGAGCTTGTCAGTTTATCTAGAAAACCTTTGTGATCCACTCTTTCTGATTCTGGAACTCTTGCCTTTCTATCCTCATCACTTGAACATTATTCCTTGAGGTAGTTGAGGACCATTTTCCCCTTGAAGACTCTTGCTTCTCGAGACTCGAGGGTAGTGAATCTCCTCCTCTACAAGTATGTTAGATTTGTTTCTAATAAGTTGCAAAGATTTTATTTTCCTTGGTACGACGAGTCACAATCAAATGCATATAGATGATGTAAGACTTACATTCAATAATGGTATCAAATTTTTAGTATGGAATGTTAGGTATGTTCCAAGTTTGAACAAAAAATTACTCTATTACAAAAAATATGAAATATCCTAACATTCCACTTCAATTTTGTGGGAAAGAGTTCATTGTGATGTAAACTAGAATAAGGTAATTGCTTGAGGTGTTAGGCCAAATTGTGTGTGCAAAGGCTTGTACAAATTTGTTGATCTATTTTAGATGCTACACCAAAGAAACCATGGTCTAATCATAAATCTAAGGAGGTCAAGACAAAAGCTAGTATTGTGGCACCATTGACAAATGTACATTCTAGTTCATGTGGTGTTCCAATGCATCAACCTATGGGTGGTTCTTCTCCATCCGTGTATCAACAATGCAAAGCTGAAAGTGTCTCCATTTTGCCTGAGTTTATCCCATACAAAGTTTATCTCTAAAACTTTGTCCCCACAACATTTGCTTGTTATGCCTTAGAGGACCTAGTGGTACTTTGAAGGTGACCCTAATGATGACTTCACCAAATCAAATACATCACCTTGGAAGATAGGAAAACCCATTGATAATTTTATAACAGAGCATGTTCATTATGTTCTTTTTGCATATCTTTCTCATATGTTTGTTGTTGTGAATGTTTTGTCATGTCCCCTTCTCAAAAATAAAAATAATTAATTGAAGATCTGTAGACTATTTTATTTCCCATATGCTAAGGGATAAAATAAGGGAAATAATAATATTTTAACTGGACCCTATCACTTTATTTTTAGAAGGGGCAACTTAAATATTATTATAGGGCCAATGTAATATTTCAAAAGTGTTTCTAACACTTAGTTCAATATGTAATCCAAAAGTGCCTTTGATGCAATTTAAAAATATTTTTAATACTTGGAGGGAAAAAGTAAATAAAAATGAAAATAAAATAAAATATAGGACCTGAAGTGGATGCCTATAAAAGAGAGGTCAAGGCTCAAAGTGAATCATATGAATTATCATTTCACTTTTCCTTCCAAATTGGAGTTTGAAGCATTCAAGGACAAAAACCCTTGGTGTGCAAAATCAAAAGGATGAAAACCCTTGGTTTTGGAAATTCAGAGGACAAAAACTTTCTTGGTTTCCATTTTTGGACTTGAGGGGGAAAACCCTTTTATCCATTGGAGGTAATTCCATCCAAGAATCACAATTGTGTTGAATTGTTAAAGATTGTTTCTTGAAGATATACATTCGAAGAGGTACAATAACATAATGCATGTAGGTCTTACAAGTACCTTGCTCCTTGGTCTATGTTTTATTCAATGCCTCCCCAAGTTTTTATAAGCACCCTTAGGTCTTATCCAATGCCCTACATGTCTTATAAGTATCTTTATATCTTATCCAATGTTGTTAGGTCTTAACTAATGCCCAAGATGTCTTACAAGTTCCCTCTAGTCTTATATAAAAAATTAGCCACTAGGGGTCATTGTTGTGCAAAATCTCCCTTGATGGCAACTCTTGGAGGCCCAACATTGTTTTGAATTTATAAAATTTAGCAATGTAAAGAGGTTTTGTAAATATATCTACCATCTAATCATCAGTTTTGCAAAATTGAAGAGTAATTTCACCATTGAGAACTTTTTCTCTAATGAAGTGCACTTGGACTACAATGTGCTTTGTTCTTTGATGTTGAATAGAATTATTGGAAAAATAAATACAAATTTGGCTATCACCTAATAAAATTACACTCTCACTACTACCATATGAAGCCCATCCAATAACCTTTTAAGCCACAGTGAATCATTCACTACTTTTCTTACACTTCTATATTCAGCCTCTGTTGTGGAAAGAGCCACCATTGATTGTTTCTTACTACTTCATGTGATAACATTTGCATTGTAGTTAAAAACACATCTAGAAGTAGGTTTTCTATCAATAGAAGCACAACATAGTCAATATCACAATAACCAAATAAGTCAGCATTTTTCACATAGGAATAATAAAGACCATAATTAAATGTTCCTTTGAATATACCTTAGTATTCTTTTAGCTATTTTCTAATGATCCACATATGGATCTTGCATGAATCTAAATGTAAAACCTATTGCATAGGTAATATCTAGTTTAGATATAGTGAGGTAAATCAAAATTCCTACTAATTGTCTATAAAACGTAGGATTGATATTTTCACATGATGGTTTAGGGTCTAATTTAATACCTACTTCAATAGGTATAGCAATTGGTTTACAATCCATCATTTTAAAGTTTTAAAGAAAATCATGTGTGTATCTTGCTCAAGATACTACAATAGAATCACAATCATAGAATATAGCCATTTCAAAGAAATGATGAAGATGACCCAAATCAGCCATTTCAAATGATAAAATTAATTTGCTATTGTACTCGTGGATTAGAGAGTTAAGATTACTCATAATGAGTAAGTCATCCACATACAACACAATTATAATAATCTAAACATCCATAGTTTTAATTATTTGATCATTGTCAAAATAGCAGATAGAGAAGCAAAGAGATTGAAAGAAGATATTGATCTTTGCATGCCAAGCTCTAGGAGTTTGTTTAAGACCATAAAAAGATTTCTAAGTTTAATACACATGTTTCTTTGTTTTGGTTGGGTCATATAAATTTTCTCTCGAAGATCATTATTCAAGAATGCATTTTTTACATCCATCTAGTGTATCTCCCAAGCATTCTAAGCAACAGCAAGAAGCATCCTAATGGTGCTTATTTTTGCAATTGGGGCAAAGGTTTCATCATAATCTATACCATGTCACTAAGTGTAACCTTTGGCCACTAACCTTTCCTTATATTTGTCTATTTCACCATTGGAGTTAACAATATTTCCTTTTGAAGGTAGAAGAGAAAGATCCCATGTCTTGTTTTCAACTTTACTCTACTTTCATTTCAGCCCTGCACTTTTCATCTGTATTAGCTTCTTTATGAACAAAGCTTCTGCCTTTTGTTAGCAAATATGTTTAATTAATTCTTCTACCTTTCTGTATTCATATCATCTATTGAAGTGATATGTATGTCCCCTTCTCATCAGTGATCAGCATTGGCATTCTTCAGTCTATTCCGGAACCCGTAGACTGGAATGAGGTGGAAATTAGGGTTTCATGGGCTTGGCTTTGTAGCATTTCATTTTATTTACTATTTTTAGTAAATGATGGTTGTGGCAGTATGCAGTTGGTTGTCTTCAGTCTTCTCTTCAGTGAGCATATTATTGGTTGTTTCAATATCTTCCTCTCAAGCCTTAATTGTTGAAATTTACTAAGTATTGGCATAAGTGTTATATTTTTCAATTGACCCCCTTGGCCTAAGGATACAACTTGCAAGTTGTTTTAAAAAGGGGACTTGAAGGGTACGCCTTGTCATAAGGTGATATTAATATTTTATATTTTTGAATTTATGCTTGGAGGAAAGTGGACGCCACTTTATGAGGAATATATTTTATGAAATTTGAAAATAAGGAGAATTCAAATGGTTGTCTTTTGGCGTGACAATTGAGGAAGTTGAAGAGTTTCTCATTTCTTATAAAATGAAGACATGACTCCAGCATTGGATATCCATCAATTACCTTACTGTTATGCTGTCAAATTGACTATGGACATTTTGCTATTGCTTCGAGGACGCTACCTCCTAGCCCCTTCCCAATTTAGTGTTTGAAATACAACACCTAGTTGGAATATTGCTGCTTCTCACATCAGACTAGCAGATTGAGCAACAAAGGTTGTGAATTTTGGAGAATTCTACAGTTTTGAAGTTCCTGGTTTTTACACAGCTGAAGCTGAGTTTTGTTCATAACTTCTGAAGTGAATTTTATTTTGTTCTGGGTACTTTGGCCATGCTTTAGTTATCTGAAGGCGCCACCTTTCACAAAATTTGGGAATTTATTTCCAAGTATTAAATTTTATATTGCAAAATCGATTTTCTTCATGGGCCGTACCATTTGATGATGCCTTGGGATTCGTGCCAAATAAACTAGAGTATTTGGAGGCTGTTTCTGGAGTCTAACTTGGGCGCCAGACTTGTAAGGTGCATTTGCAACTCGTTTCACGCCATTCGGAGAAGATTTGAGTGAGTTATGACATTTTCATTGATTCTCACAGTTGCAGATTGAAATTTCCAGTTTACTGTTTTTACATCAGTTTGTTGAAGTTCTGATTTCTGATTTATTAGCAGCTGTTAGAGGGTTAAAATACCATTGCAAATCATCTCTTAATCTTGTGTATGAAGAATTCTATATTTCCTATGTAATTTGCAGTTTATTCCACATTGTACAAACTGTAAACAGTAGTACTGTTCCAGTTTAATTGGCTGCAATTTCTTTCTGTTCTTCTCACATAAGTCCCCTGGATGGTTTACCGCCAGTGAGGTTAATTTGATTGTAATATCTCATACCCACTCATAGTGGTGAATCCCCACAGCATTGTGGATGCCCGCCGCAGCGGATGAATTGCTTATTTTGTAATCTTTTCCCCCCACTGTTTGGTGGTAGCGTGGAATTGTTTTCTCATGGCTGGTTATCCGCCTAATAGTTCATAATTTCAATTTCTTAGACTCCGTCATATGTTAGCACCTCGCCCTCAGTGGGATCTTGAGTGCACATTCTTGACGTTGAGTAGTTCTTCTATTCAAGTTCAGCTTCTTCAGTTCAAGTTTATTATCTTCCATTCAAGTTCAAATTTGTATTTGAGGCTAACGCTAATCCAATCATCTATTGCTGGTTATTTGTGATTTTTCCTTCGAAAAAATTGGTTAGCATATTTCAGTGGTATCAGAGCAGAAGACCCTGCCATCCTGTGGCAAATTGCAGTGGTTAACTGATGAGTGAAAAAGACACTAGGCCATACACCAGAAGTCAGGCCAGAAATCAGCATCAGTTTCCGCTCGTTCCAGAGGCAGATACCTTCTCAGAAGTTCTAAGAGACCTTGGTAAAACAGTGGAAGGTTCAGATAATTCAGTGGAAGTGGTTGATCACACAACTGTCATAATGTCAGATTCAGTAAGAAAAGATAATGAAGAAAGGGATAGAGTGGAGAAGAAGTTTGACGGGATGATAGATATGATGTCCCGTTTGTTATCCAAGTTGGATCAGCAAGCAGCTCAGAGTATTATTCAGCCCCAAAATAACTCAGCTGGAGAAAATAGTGGAGTGAATGGAAATAATAACAGTGGCAGTCCTGAGGTGAATACTAGGGACAAAATTGTAGGTCAGCATACTACAATTCATAGTGGGTCATCCTCTAGACCCCTCTTTCCTGTTTTCACACCAAGGGAAGAGCAACAACCAGTTGAGGCTACTCCAAACTTTGCTGATGATGCTCGTCAAGCCTATATGGAGTATGTTTCTTTACCTCTTGACTTGAGAGGAGCATGGACCTTTGATCAATTCATGAATCAAAGGAGTCAGAGAAATGGTGGTAGGAATGATCAACGTCCTCCTGCAGGCCCTAGAAATGATTTTTACCAAGCATTGGGAAAGATCACTATGGAACATTTTGATGGTGGTAACAAGTGTACAGCCAGGTCATGGGTGCAAAAGTTAGATAACTACCTCTCCCTTAGACCTATGCCGGAAGAAGATGCTATCAAATTTGCTACCTTGCACTTAGATGGCATAGCTCATGAATGGTGGACTCACGGTTTGGTCACTCTTGGCCACAACCTTATTCGCACTTATGGAGAGTTTACAAATAAACTGATTGAGAGATTTGACACCAAAGATCCGGAATTGAAGTTTAGAGAATTGGCACAGTTGAAACAGCAAGGATCTTTAGAAAGTTATGTGGCTGATTTTCAGAGGTTGTCAGTAATGGTGCCCAACATTACTGAAAGAAGACTTGTAGTCCTTTTTGCTGAAGGTTTAATGGAGCCATTGAAGGGATGGGTCAAAGCATTTGATCCTCCAACATTGGATGAAGCTATCAAGAAAGCTAGGAGCATGGAATTGGCAGCCCCAAGACCTAAATTTCACTCAAAAACATTCAGCCATAAGAAGGATAAAAAGCCATCTTCAAATCTGCCCAAGAAGTTTCCACCAAGGCTGTCCGAAGAACTCAAAGAACAGCTTAGAAAGGATGGAGTTTGCTTCACTTGTCGTGAGCCTTGGGTGAAAGGCCACCGTTGCTATGGAAGAGGCAAAGTAGTTCAAATGGAGGGCTATTCTGATTATGGATCAGAATCTGATTCGTCTGATCAGCAATACGAATCAGCAAGTAGTGAAGGTGAAGAAATTCAAGAAGACAAGTCCGAAGAAGTTGGAGATGGTAGTGCTTTTGCACAACTATCTAGTTTTCAAAAGAATGAATCTTTTAGGGTTCATGGAGTTGTAAATTCACAAAGGATAGTTGCTCTAATTGATACCAGAGCAACTCACAATTTTATTGATGAAGGGCTAGTTGCTAGAAAGGGTTTGAAGACTGAAGATTTTGATGGTTTCAAAGTAATGGTTGCTGATGGTTTCACTATATCTTGCACAAGGAGAATTCCTAACCTATCTTTGCAATTAGGGAATCATGAAATTAAGGATGATTTTTATGTGGTGGGTATAGGAGACACTGATGTTGTGTTGGGCATACAATGGCTGCGATCTCTTGGTGAGATCACATTGAATTTGCAAACCATGGGGCTGAAATTTCAGTCTAATGGAAGGAAGGTTGTTTTAAGAGGGATGTCAAATGGAGGCCCTCGAATTGTGTCTTTGAAAATGATGGAAAGGCTGATCCGCCATGATCAGGTTGAATGGGCTGCTGAATGTATGGTTTTACCAGCTGATCCGATTGAGGAAAAATGGCAATATCATCCTGATATTCAAGCCTTACTTTCAAAGAAAAGTAAAGTCTTTGGAAGCTTACCTCCTGGAAGACCTCCTGAAAGAGGTTTTGAGCATGTGATTGAGTTAGAAGAAGGAGCAAAACCAGTCATTACTACACCTTACCGCTATCCAAAGAGGCAGAAAGATGAAATTGAAAAAGCTATCAAGGAGCTGTTGGAAAGTGGTTTTATTAGACCAAACAAGAGTCCATTTGCTTCAGCAGTAGTGCTGGTCAAAAAGAAAGATGGTACAATGCGTATGTGTGTTGACTATCGCGCATTAAATCAGAAAACCATCAAGAATAGATATCCTATCCCTAGGATTGATGAGCTTATTTATGAGCTCCATGGGGCAATGTTCTTCTCAAAGATTGATCTTCGTTCGGGCTATCACCAAATCAGAATGAGGGAGGAGGATATTGAAAAGACAGCGTTTAGATGCCACTTTGGGCACTTTGAATTCCTTGTCATGCCTTTTGGTTTGACAAACGCACCAGCCACATTCCAATCTTGTATGAACAAGATTTTTAGACAGCAGTTGAGGAAGTTTGTGCTCATCTTCTTCGACGATATTCTCATATTCAGTAAGTCTTGGGAAGAGCACCTTAAGCATTTGGAAGAAGTGCTTACCATTTTAGAGGTGGAATGTCTA
>VDFB02263773.1:0-29816 GCA_007258455.2 Sequoia sempervirens
TATCTTCTTCTATTTTAATTCATTGTATGTTGCTTGTTGGAACCTCTCCTTCCTAAAATGTGCCATAACCATATCACCCACCTAGAAATCTTGTTCTCTTCTATGTATATCATTTTGTTTTTGTGTTTGATGGCACTCTTCTCCAAATTCTCCTTCACTATATTATGTGCCTTATGAATATATTTGACAAATTATTCTACTACATACTTTTTCTATTCATGGCTGCACTATACCTTAACTCATCAACACTCATGTGGGGTTATAAACATATATAACAAAAAAAAACCTTTTCAAACACTCCTATTGATTGAATTATTGTAGGAAAACTCTAACTAAGCTAATGTCAAGTCCCATTGTTTTTGTTTATCACTTACCAAACATATCAAATTTTTTCCCAAACTCCTAAATTTACAACTTTGATCTTCTCATTAGTATAGGGATGATAGGTTGAACTAAAATTTATTGAAGTACTCAAAGAGATCTACACAATGAGCATCACCATAGGTAGTGTCAAACAACTAGAATTCTTTATTTTGGCCAAAAACTAATCTTATAACCTAGATTTTTTTCTATTTTATATCCTAAAATCACACCTTTTGTAGTATCAACATTAGGAGCAAGGTTGAAACACCTTTCCCAACACTAGTTTACTTATTTCTATTTTTCTCATATATAAATATAATACTAAAAATTACATGTACTAACACACTCTATAGCTAGGTAAAATTTATTAAGGTGGAAAAATTAAATCATGACTCTATACTTGGGGCTACAACCAAGTGATGTTAGTAATGGGTGTGTTTTCACATTGGAGTATGTTTGGATATATACATTCCTTAAAATAATTCAATACATCAAACATAAAATTAATATTAAGTTAGAAAAGGGGAATGGAATATAGGGATATTAGAGAAAATATTTGAAAATATTTATTACTGTATTCATAATTTATGCTACCAAAAAGGAGAGGTAAAGTAATGAGATGTTATTACAAAGGATAAAATGTTACATACAAAATCATGTTCCAATAAATAACATAGAGTAAAGTAAAGATAGTATCTCATACACATTAGCAATATGACAAGAAAATAGGAGATTCTATAGCTATAGGAGGATTAACATCCTCCTAAATTTTTGTTGGATGCACAATATCTAGCACATGAGTGAGTATCATTAACAATCATCAACTACCAAGTCAAAAATATAACAATCACCTAAATGTGTTAGTGGTTTAGGAAAATAATATACCATTGGGCTACAGTTCTGTATACTACTAGTAGACATGAGGGGACTATGATGAAGAAGCTAGGGAGGTGACATGGCCTCAACTAAAGAAATAAGATATGTAGGAGGTCTTGAGATGTAGGTGAAGGTGCTAGCTCAATTTTTGGATATAGGTGGAATGAAGTAGGCTAGTGTTTAAATTTTTATGTGGTTGAGAGTGTGAGAAGCAAGACAATATCGAGGCTAGAGGGTGTTAGGTTAGTGAAGCTTGGTGACAGGTAAAAGTAAATGGGATAAGGGATTCAACAATGGAAATAGTGATGACACAAACATTAGGAAGGTTGAGGGGTTGAAATATTGGTGGAATATGGGGAGATTGTGGCATAAGAGGGAAAAGGGTGGATTGGAGAATAAATACATCAATTATCTCAAATTTTTAATTAGTCATTTTATGTTGAGGATTTTTGGTTGGATTAGAACTAAGTTGGGTAGGAGGATGTGTGTGATGCTTATGAGATCAAGGAGGTTTGGTAACCTAGGCTATAAAAGTTGAAAGGATGTAGATAATATAAACTTTATATTTTCTTTACTTTTGCTTGAGATTTTGATTCTTTGTATATTTTGTAGTCATTAGCTATCTAGTTGATTTGATATTATGTTGCTCTTGAGAGCCATAATTGTAGCCTTTTCTCAATATAAAGAAAAAAGAATGGGCCTTGATTTCGCACAAGATTGCTCCATTTGTTGATATGTAATTAGATTAAGCCAATCCATCAAAATGGGATCAAAACCAAATAGAAATTATAATAGGTATGAAAATTTTACCAAATTACACTATTGTTTAAATATCTTATTTAATTTTATTTAAAATTTAGTAAATTATATTATTTAAATTAAAATTTACATTATTAAATGTACAATATTTGAATATAAAATTAACATTAAAATATAAAGAATATAGAAGAGAGATAAAACATGGTTCTAATTATTGTAAATTTTAATTCATATGATATGAACTAAAATAATATGAAATTATAATTAAACATGGAAAACAATTTTTTTAATTCTCATAAAAAAAAAAAATTAACAATTAATATGAAGGAATGAATTGAATATACAAATAAAACTATGAATCTTTTGTTATTGAAAATAATCAATAATAAAAATTAGTATTAAAAAAAAGTTGAACATAAAAATTAAATTATTCATTTTTATTATTAAAAATAATTTATAAGAAACTAGGAGGATCTAGGAAATGAGAAACAAGCACAAATGAACAATGAAATATTGTATTAGCTAACCCATTGAATAGAGATCTCAAACCCTCAATATATAGCATGAGGATGAGTAACTACATAGCACAAGAATAGGCACATATGCCATGGATTGAGGAGAGGACTCTTTATCCTGCAGTGGTGGCGATTTGCTCTCCTCTATGCAAGGGAGAGGTGTCAAGAGGGATTGGACACCTCTCAAGACACCTCAACAACCTTGACACCACATGGGGAATGAGTCAACGGTCAAATCCAACACCTAACTAGGTTTAAGTTAGCTTAACTAGGGTAGAATACGCTAACATAATTAATACAAAGAAGAAGAAAAAGTTTAAGTATAAAAACCAAACTGATTATTATTTATTCTATTTTTTAATAAATAATAAAAATTAATATTGTGGGCAGTTGGGTGGGCGGCCCTCCAAGTTGGCAGAGGGTATCGGCTGACTTTCTTAGGTGGCATTAAGTTTGGTCATGGGAGAATGGTGGAGGCTGTTGGATGAGGTGGTCGTTTATCCTTATTGTCCACCTTGGAGGAATTCGAGGTTGGCCCTTGCATAGCTGGACAGGCAGGTGTCTTTTGATTAATTTTTGCTCTCAAAACTAGGAATGTAGAGGCGATACAGTGGCAGTTTGTTAGTACCTCTGCTGCAGGCAATGGGACCTTTTTATTGATTACATTGAATGGCTTTAGTGGGGAAGGACAACTTCCCTTGTGTGAAGAGATTTGCATTTATTTCTTTTGTAGTGCAATATTGTTTAATGATTTCCTGAAAAGATGCGAGTTTTTTCTTCCATAATGGTTGAAGCAACTTGGCCGGAAGAGTGAGCACTATGTTCTGCATTTTAATCCTACTTGTGATCATGAACAAATTTTTTACATAGGGGCAGATATAAAATGGAAGGCTAAAATGTTGATAGCTCAATTGAGAACTAGCTCGCATCGTTTGAGATGCGAAACAGGCAGATGGAAAATACCTAAAGAGGGGTGGTCGGATAGAATCTGTTGTTTCTGCACTTCGGGTTTAGTGGAGACAGAGTGGCACTACGTTATGGAGTGCCAAGCTTATGAGGACATCCGATATTGTTACTCAGATTTGTTAAAAGTCAAATCATTAGCGGCTTTGTTTGAAGAGGAAAAGATTGATAAAACAGCAAGTTACTTGACCAAAATTCACAATAGAAGAAACAAAATCAGCAAAGAGATTGAAAACAACAGCATGTAGTTTGGTGCAGCGGTTTTGTTGTTTTGGCAAAGGCGGTTTTCCGGTTTTTATCTCTTGGGTCCCATAGAGTGGCTGGTCTCGCAGACGTAATTAAAATCATTCATTCATTCATTCCATTTAAATGTAGATGTGTCAAGTGTGGAGACATTAGTGTGATACTTGGCTTGTCTTGTTTGGTTTGTTTTGTTTGCAAGCCTGGCTTAATTGGGTGGAATTCAACATCTGTGATGGTAGGGAGATCAAGATTTTTAATAGAGGTTTTGGTGGATGGTGTGGTGTGCTTTGGAGCGGATAGACCAATTTTGTTGGGGGCAAAAACACTCCAAACATCCTTTCGAGAGGTGTTGGACCATCGTCTCAAAAGGAATATGAATAATATCAATTCCTTGCTGGTTGTGGGGGTGAAGATGGTTCTCAGTCTTGGTCATTTGCGTAGGAGTGAGTATGGCATGGACAACACGAGCATTGCCTCTCAATTTTTGGCATCTCTTCTAGATAGTCGAGTGCTGAAGGCGGAGGCGAGAGTACTGTTGGAGAAAGTTTTACAAAGTGATTTGTTGATGGGTGTTGATGATGTGTTGAGGATGGTTGTTGAGGGGAAGGGGATTCCGCGTTTAGGTGAATGGGAGTCGGTGAAGAATTTAGATGATGCAGTCAAAATTTACCCCTTTCTTCTCGACTTGAAGGGGTCAACGCTTCTGAAGCACCGTATGGTCGCTGCGGTGGCTGTGGACTACATGAAGAAATTTTTTGGTCTCAAGGCAGTGCATAACGTCAAGTAGATAACAAATTTTGAGCACTTTTCCGAGCTAAATGGTTTTTTGTGATAGGCGGGTTTGGGGTGGTAACAAGTTTTTGGTGTTTTGTTTTTTGATATGCTCGAGTCTATATCTCCCACGTAAGGTGGCCTTGTATGCGGGTGGTTTTTTTTGTGCAAGATGGTTGTGGTTCTAGGGTTGCAGGTATTAGTTTGTTTTTCATCTTTGTATGTCAGTCAGTCTAGGATAAGTTTAGTAGTATGGCGTTGGGGGCATTTTGGCTGCAGGGGCAGTTTTTTCTTGCCCTATTTGATGATATAAACATTATCTTTTATTATTAATAAATATAATGCTCTTATGGATTAAAAAAAAAATAAAAAAAATAAAATAAATTGAATAGTGATTAGTTCTTTCATGGAAAAACAATCTTCAATCATAGCCAATAGTAAAATTTAATATTAAAAAAGAGGTTGAAAATGAAAATAGTCGTTTAGAAACAAACCAAAGAAAAAGAGATAATTAATTATCGAAACTAAAATGGAAGCGTGAGTTAAAGATGGAAAGAAAACAAAACCTGGAAAGGAACGGGACACAGAAATTTAGGACGATCACAACCCGACCCTCGTTTAGTTTAGAAGAGTACTTCACACACCTTGAGCACAACATACAAGCCGTCTACTTTATGTGAGATGAAAGCAGAGGCAAGTCCCTGGATATGATTTTATTTGGATGGAAATGGTTGATAAATGATATTAGTGATAGGGTGAAGCATAGGTGAGAAACCTCTGGAGATAGAGATAGTTATAAGATGAGCGCCATTTGTCGCATTCTCCTTGAAATGGCGTGCTCGTTTCCTTAATTTCTTTGAGCATATGAAACAGAAGAGATATGCTTCTGTTTCATCTCCAATCGTCAGTCACAAGTCTCTGGTTGGTGGCTTCCTAGCGTGTAAGGGGTAGCAGATCATACCGATGCCCTCTGCTATGCTTTCCAGCAGTGAGTTCCACCACCCACCCACAGCAGGGTGAGCCATCACTTTCCTATTTATAAAACAGCTTCACTCCTTCACTTGCTGTAGAAACTCTTGATGGAATGGTAGATTCGTTGTGGAGAAGATCTAGGCGAATGGCCTATAGGAAGGGCTGTTTGCTTGCCTCCAAACCCCAGGTCAAGGTGAACTCCATAAGATCGTCTTCTGATATCACCGCTACGTTGTCGACCACAAAGGATGCTTCCTGCGTATCCAGACGCTCCAGACAGCTGCTTTCTTCGTTCCATATGCTCGCCTTGCCTTGGTTTGTAGATTGGACGCGACAATGCGTGGGCAGAAGTACTAGCCACTTGTTGTGGGCGGGAGATAGCAGATTCAAAAATGAAAATCAAACTTAACCATCAGCAGTGACTATCACCGTGGAGAGTCAGATGAACACAACAGATAAGAGAAGGTTAGTAGGTTCCACATATGCCACCTTAGAGTGTGCTGGTTTTGTTTAAGCCAGGCCTGTTTTCTCCCGGGTTGTATCACTGTACGCGGGCAGCTTGAGAAAACTTTCTTATAAAGAGAGGAAATTGGCGAATTTGCAATTGAGAAGCCAGCGAAGGAATAACTATTATATAGTGCTTCGGCTATGACAAGCAGAGTTCTGCTACTTCTCGTGGTGGGAGCTAGTGTGAGTTGTTAAAGAGGGATGGCTAGTGGGGAGGTGGTTGTTCAAATCATGGGCGCTCCAACGGTAAGCTTGAGGAGGTCAAGGAGCACACGTTCTTTGATAAGGAAGAGCTGCGGGAGTGGGGCGAAATAATATTACCGGATATGAGCCCTCCCAGAACACGGATGCCATTTTTGGCAAGCGAGTTAGCAGAGATGATGCCGCAAATGTTGAAGTTGTTGGAATCCCAAGCGAGTCAAATATGTACCGTCACATGGTGGGCACGTTGGAGATGTGCGAGGAAAGGGCCGAAGAAGGAGAAGTGAAGAGGTGCATGGTGGAATTCATAGTGTCCCTTTTGGGACCTAACGAAGCCCTGCTTAGTGACCCGTCCGTTGTGGGATCCTTTTATAATACAACACGA
This sequence comes from Sequoia sempervirens, assembly GCA_007258455.2. Taxonomy (NCBI): domain Eukaryota; kingdom Viridiplantae; phylum Streptophyta; class Pinopsida; order Cupressales; family Cupressaceae; genus Sequoia; species Sequoia sempervirens. Next base: position 6,556 of record VDFB02263773.1, read on the forward strand.
GTTGCGCAGAATCTTGAGGTGAGTCACTTGCTCTGGTTTCAGTGAGTGCTGGGGCTTAAATTTGATGGCGTATGATTTGTATTTAGGGTACTGCCGTAAAATACAATCAAAATTTACTAGAAAGATTATGTATCAGATGAAAGGAGATTTTGGATAGACTGTCAAAATTTTATATAGAATTATAATGATATATATATTTGATTTATATATAATTTTAATTACACTGAGGTATATCATAATGTTTTATGGGCACCTTTGAATAGATGGCTGTTATTAAAGAAGTTTGTTGTGAGGCAAGATGCGACCGTCAAATTTTAAGCCGGTGGTGTTTTGGTGATACTGCTTAGTGACCCGTCCGTTGTGGGATCCTTTTATAATACAACACGAGTTGCGCAGAATCTTGAGGTGAGTCACTTGCTCTGGTTTCAGTGAGTGTTTTTTGTTGTGTTTTATTTTACTCTAAAACAATTCTGTTGTTATCTGTGAAATGAAGGCATCGGCAAAGCTGTGTTATCATATGCCTGTTTTAGTATATGATATTATTTTTTTTTATGCTATTTTATTTTGCTTTTTGCTTCAAGTCATTTCTGTGATATGTTATAAATGTGATGGTTGTAGAGCATGATATAGGACAATTAAAAATATGGGACAATCAAGCATGTAGTGATCCATGCTGATGCGTTTTTCTAAGCAATTAGTTGTATCTTTATATTTAATCATAACTTAAAATTTTGGGGTTAGGTATGTAAAATAATTTTATTGTTTATTTTGTGTAATTTTGATGAAGTTATCAATATCCCTCGTTCAATTGATATTATTGCCTTTTATTTTTTAAGGGAACCTACTACCTTAAGGGTTGTGTGGTAAAAATACCCAACAAAACATGGCAAAATATAGTTGGTTACACAACTTTTTAGCCTTTTATTACCACTACCTCCTAGATCCTTTCTTTTGGATAGGTATAAACAATGTATAGAAGTTTCTTCTCATAATTTTTCTGTCCTTTGGTATTTTTTCTATTACAGTTGAAACTTAACCCTTTTGCTCTTTTTCCAAATTAATTGAGGTGTCAATCTCATAGGTTAAAGAAATGATGATAGAGGGATCCTTCAATCATTAGCCAAAACTTAATTTTTGTCTATTTTGCTATAATCATTGCTTGAGTCATAGAATTTAGATAGAACATGCATACTTCATATTTGATGTGACTGTTTAAACTGCCTAAGAATAACTCCTTGAAAATTTCCTTTGCAATATTCTCCACTTTCAAAGACAATGTATGTAATTGATGAATATTACTCTTGACTATACGCATTTTTTTTAATTTGGTAAGCTAGCTAAAGTAGTTACCCAAAAGATTTTCCCCATAATGTGTAGTAAGTTCCTCTTAAAAATTAGACCATGTGACAACATATCCCTTCTTTTTCTAATAGTCATATAGCTAATGATGCCAAATGAGTTATTCTCATTCCAAGCATAAGGATGCCATTATAACCTTTTGTTGACATGGAACATGATGAATACCAAAGAAGTATGGTAGTTGGCAAAGCTAATTGGTTGGATCTTTACCATTGAACAATCGTATACCCATATTTGGAATGTAATGCATAACCATGGAATGATTTGGGTGATGATATCTTTAGGCCTAGGTCAAATGAAAAAGCATCATGTTCCTTAAGTGGCACGTTTTCTTCCCATATGACTTAAAATTTAGATTTTTCAACAATCAACCATTTTTTATTTCCCACATATAGCAACAGTTTTGCAATTAGCATTCTTTCCACAACTAACTATACATATCTATTAAGTAACAAATTCTAACCGTATAATGCTTTTCCGAAAAAGCATTAAGCATAAATAAATATCTATATTATATGAAATGTATAAAAAGTGGGACAAGGATGGTAGTAAGAATATAGAGCATATAAATAAATAGAAGATTGAGTTGAAGAAAACAAAAGAAAAGGGGGAAAGTATGTGTTATAAGATGAAATAAATTTAGAGACATAGTCGTGTAATATTCTAGCCTTGAAATGTCTTCTTAACAATATTTATTTATAATTACGTTATATTGAATATTATATATGATATGGCTAAATACAACAATATTAAGCCTAGAAAAACAGTTGTCATATTGTGAAACCAAATTTTAATGTCCAAAACTCTACAACCAAAATGAGCTAAGGACAAGACACAACCCTAAATTTTCAATCACAACACTATAGCAACACATAAATTTGTTTTCAAGCAAGTACGGGGGAACCAAAGCTGTCACCAATTTCGATTATAAAAATCATGTCAAAGCCTGTGGGTAAAGACCATATTGGTAGAAATTTGCTAGATTCGATTTTGTCAGCATAATCTACTCAACTTTTGAGGTTGTGAAAGAAGGACAAATATAGCAAAGAAGCACAAAAACGAGAATCATGTGAAATGTTAATATTTCTTGTTCATTTATAGAAAGAAAAGGCGAGACAATTATGAAAAAGACAATTATGAAAAATGTAGTGATGTGCATGTTAGAAAGTCAAAGAAAACAAAAACGAGAATCATGTGAAATGTTAATATTTCTTGTTTATCTATAGAAAGGAAAGGCGAGACTACTAAAAATGTAGTGATATGCATGTTAGAAAGTCAGAAATTTATATAAAGATAACCACTATGCGTCCACCTTCTGATGTTATATGTTGTAAACGAAACTATGGATGAATTGAGAATGGAGAGTTTGTGCACATTCAGATTTTACATAAAACTATTACAATTTTGAAAAGACATATTAGTTATACATATAATAAGTTGAAATTGCAAGCCAAAACACCACTTTTAATCTCTTAAAAATAAAATAGAAATCACTACCTTCATTTAACAGATACACATTATTGTAGAATGAACTTTAAACACAATGAAAGAGATCCATCCATTTATAGGTTTCCATTTTTCTTCAAAGATTAAAATAATGACAAGTGACTTACCTGAAGCTTATGCATAAATTGAATCGGGCTGATAAAGTGAAGGTTGGCAATTGATGTGTGGTTGTTAGCTACATAGAAATCTCCCCCAGATTTGTATTCATGCCCAACACTACTGATAATACCTCCAATAGCAACATGGCGCCTCACTCCACAGTCCACAGCCCAAAGGAAACGGACAATATCTTCACAAACAAACCCATGCTTTCCTTCTTGAGACCTCACGGCTCCTTGTCAAGGTCTCATGCCTCTCATCCTTTCTCTCTCTTCTCATCGACCTCCTTTAATTGTCTTGGTCAAAACATGCAGATATTCCCTTGGTGAAATCCAAATTTGCCCAAGTCAAGAGGGCAACTAGCGCCAACTTGGCTTGTTCCCAAAAATACTCATCACCTCATGCAAAAGACTTGAATAAAGACTTCCCATGGCGGGTGATTTTGTAGCCTTCTTCACATTTTGATATTTCTCTCTCTTTTTTTTAAAGCATTTTACCAAAAACTCATACATTTTGAACATCAAGAAAGTAGATGACTCACTTCTCAAATAATCCCATGTGTCTAGTGCAAGATCATTTGAGGGTGTAAGATACATATTGCATCATCGAGAAATACCTCTTTCACTTATTTGGTTTTGGATTGTTATCTATATCCCAATTATCATCCAATCATTACACATCCTACTATAGTTGACCACATTTACACATTATTATTCGGGACAATGCGTAGAAATCCATTTTTATTGATCATAGTTTGTGGCAAATATTTGAAGGATGCAACAACAAACAAATACATTAGACCCACAATAGTTTATGGTATGATATACATTAAGATCTATTGATCCATCATCATAGAATTCATTCCAAGAGATTATTTCATATGTTCGGCTAAAAATAAATAAATATTGACATAAAGCTTTCCACCTCATTGCAATTGACTAAGATCACTCCTAAGGACAAGAGATTCTACATAAACATTTCTCATGTAGTTATTCTTGGATTCTACATCAACATTCTTTTATTTCAATGAAATATCATTCAAATTTTATAATTCTACACATTATAATGAAACGACTATAACATACCAAGTCGGAATCCCATTGAAGTTAAATGTAAGTTTATATCAACAAAGAATGAATATTGGTAACATTGATGATTTGTGTATTAATTGAATTTTTTGTGTGTTGCTTCATTCTACTACATGGTTAAATAATCATTCATTGGATCATTTGTACATGACTGCATCACCTTACATGATTTAGAAGGATTAAGTAGAATATTAAATTGAGAGGAGAGCAAGTGAGATGATATTTTATCCCTCATGATTGTTTAGTTTCATTAAATTGACAAAAACAATTGCAAAATCATGAGATCATTCATCCAAAATTATACTCATGGGACCTCCAACGAATTATGATTTTGACACTACATATTCACTGCATGTGTTGTATATAGACAAGAACAAACAAAATTATATTAGGGATTGAAACCTTTTATATAGTCTAAATATACAACATACTCCTCTCCACTCATTGAAATATATACTCACAAATAATATATAATCCAACACTATTACTTTCAACATATATAATCATGTGAGTAACTTTGACACGTCCATGGAGATGGTATATATAGGAAATGTTATGCAATTATAATCCAACCTTATATGACATCATCATACCATGTAGAAAACCAAGTGTGATGTCTCCACATGCATGGTCACCTTATATACTTTATTCTTGACAGACGTTGAATCAATAGTTACAAACTCAATATTGTTGGTATCTGTGTATATTTCAATGATAACCATTGTTACCAAATCATCACTCACATAATCTAAAACCAACATATAATTGCTCTAGATTTGTTATGGTACCTCATTCCATATTTAAGGATATATATTGCTCTTAGATTTTGCCACATGAACTCTAATTCTACACATGCTTCTATAAACACTAATTACATATATAGTTGTCAGTTATTGCTTGAACGCCTTGTAGTTGATATCACACTACCAACACATGTATAAACATATATGATGTGTTACAAAAATTACAACATCATTATCATTTGCAAATCATTAGGCCTATTTTACCACAATATTTGTAATTTCAACATATTTCACTACAATTAAGTATTCTGACAAACTTTTCATACAATGACTATTTGTAGGTGAAAATCACCCAAGTCCCAATGAAAATTTATATAGATAGGATATCACAATCAACTATTTTAAACTTTAAATTGAATAGCTTTATATGAAATTTTTGAAGATTAGGTGTGTCTTGATTACTACAAAAATCACTTGTTCATCAATATTTAACAAATATTTATTCTTATGAAAAAAATCAACTTCAACTATACTCACAATTGTTTGCCTTTCCATAGCGGCGATGTCGTTTAGGGAAAAATCGGCCAAACCAAAGTTCGAGGATTTTTTGAAAAATGAAAGAAAAAATCGGTTACAAAACACAAAAAATTGAAGAAAAATACTTTTTAAAATTTAATGGCATTTCCATAGCATATAGACATTGAGAGAAAATAAAATATAGAGTTCAATCCATGAATTATAGAAATAGATTTTTGTTGGTTATATTCATATCGCTGATTACATTGCACAAAACATACTACAATTGCATAAATATCAGATGGTGGCCAGGTTGTCTATGCTACCACATTTTCATACATGTCTACCAAAGCATTTTATCAAAGCGGAGTTCAGCGCCTTCTTTGCGCTATGGCTAAAAGCCTAAAATAGTGCTTTTGAACAAGTTATGGATGCTAGGAAAAATCTATCGATCATAATAGTAAGCAATAGCATAGACAAATGATGAATTGTTTTAAAAAATATCTCAAAGGAAATGTAGTCTCATGGTGATGGAATGCCATGACAATCCATAACAATTTGCTTGTCATGGCATTAGATTATGGAATTCCATCACCATGGGGCCGACTCTGACCCCACAAATAGCTCACTACCTTTTTCTACACATTTTCATACATGTCTGCAAAGAAGCATTTTATCCAAACAATTCAACACCTTCATGCTATGGCTAAAAGCCTAAAGCGGGTGCTTTCAAAACAAGCTATGGATGCTTGGAAAAAAATCTACCAAAGCATAATAGTAAGCAATAACGAGACAAAGTGAATTGTTTGAAAAATGCCTCAAGAAAATCTTGATCTCACGGTGATGGAATGCCATGACAATCCCATAGCAATTTTGCTTGTCATGGCATTCATCATAACATTCCATCACTATGAGAGTAAAGCCTAAAACCAGTGCTTTCAAACAGAAGCTATATGCTTGGAAAAAATCTATTAAAAGCATAATAGTAAGAAAGCAACAAGCCATGGTCTCATGGTTTTCTTGAAATCGGCTTGATTTTATTCCGTTTTAGATTTTAAACATGTTTTTTTGGCGATTTTGTAGTTTGAAATGGAAAAAAATCATTGACCAAAAAGTCAATGATTTTTTCAAAAAATCAGGGAAAAAATCGTCCAACCTGCAGTTTTTTTTAAAATCGCGATTAATTGGGATTTTTTGCAGATTTATGCTTCTATAGCTACTACTATTATTAAGCATGGGATCAACATCAACAATCACAACTATAATACTCATCTACAAAAACTTGATAATATCAAATTGGATAGACCATACCTCTAAATTATTGTCATCACTCATCTATCAATTACATAATAAATAATTTTATTACAATACTAAAAATGCATATACTCATCACTACTTGGATACGACACATGAATTTTAAGGATCTCTTAACTCAAATTATTATGCAAGCTACTCCTAAATTCATAAGCCAAAACTCACTATTGCCTAACTAACAAATGAAAAATAGTAGTCTTGAAGACAATCGCATTGATAAAAACTAAAATAAAATAAAATTTCGAAATTTTATTTTTAGGATGTAAGTATTCTCAAAAGACCCTTTTGGTATGGAATCAATCAATATAATAGGTAGACATCTACCTTTAAATATGTGAGGTATTTTTGGAGTAAAAAATTTAGAATCTTGATTCTAATATTACAAGAAAGAAAGAAATTGTATTGGAAATGCAATACAAATTAAAAGACCAAGTTTACACAAAATACATTTGAAAACATAGTTGCATTAATTATGATTATGTTTCATAAACAATGGTTTAAACTTTATAAGTACTATAAAGTTTGATACACAATGGTTTAAAATTACACCGACTTACAAAGATATGAATAATAATGAAATCCAAATTGAAAATATCTTCATAAATGTCACCTAGCATGATGACGGTTGAAGTGACTCAACTATCGTAGAAGATGATGCAAATTAGGAGACTAAAAGACTAAGCAAGATGGAATTTATAGGACTTTGAAACTAGAAGGCCACAACAAATTGAGGTGAAATACATAATATTCTTATTTTATTTGTAAATCTATGAGATAAATAGTTCTAGAAGAAATACAATTGTAATCTTAAGGACTATGCTATATGTGATGTATTATGTGCCCTTTATGCATTCTTAACATTCTTCCCAATAATAGTCTCAAATGCTCTTAAGAGAAAACAAAATTCTAATACATTATTGGTGTGAAATTAAGGGTGAAGTGGAAACTAACCATCTTTCACAACAATCTATGAAGTGGTAGAACCATGGCAAGTCTATCAATTTTGTATGTCAAAAAAAAATCAACATTTGATAGGGACTAAAAATCAAGAAGAAATATTTGTATTATGACTATTAGAAGGATCTGATTACCAACTATGCTAGAAAATGAAGGTGAAAGGCAATATCTAATATTTACTAGAGAATAATATAAGTATTATATTAAAAGATGTTTGACCTGGTTACACATCTTTTCCTAAAATTTATATTGATCTAACTATTAAAAAAAAATGTCATTAACCTAAAATTCATGTGGAATAGAACAATGAACTAGAAGTTGTCTTCTTTTCTTGATTATTTTTAAAATCTAGAACCACTTTTACTACAATTATTACAAGTTTTAAAGTAATATTATGTACCTTGTCTTTCTCTCCTTTAAGATATATTGTGTGATGGAAAAGTTGAGGATAAAGCTAACTTGTATAAATTCAAGGGATGGAAATCAAGGCAAATGACCTATATAGAAGCACTAGTCTTCTAGCATGGAATGTACTTAGCCATCTTAATAAGGTGATCAACCACTACATTTTTTTTATGTCCTCAAATTATCATAGGAAAACCACTCGCTAGATTGATGAAAATGCTTTCTCAGGGGTGAGAAGAAATAGGCCAAGGGGTGGTTAATACTAATTTTATATTGGAAGTTTTTGAATGGTAGTTAACTAAGCAACATCTCAAAAAGTGAAATATAGCATGTTACATGTGTGGCTAGTACAAAATCCATTGTAGACGATGAAGAGTTTCTTTCTTTCTGAAATGACCATCATAGTAGTAGAGTGAGCTACTTTGACAAAAGCAGTCTTGTGATTAAGGAACACAAAGCCTATTAAAGTTATACAACAATTATTGTTTGACATGAAATTTTGAAAGGTTGCAACATTGGAAGTTAAATGTTTAAAAACAGTCTATACTTTGACAAAACAAAAGTCATTTCCATACTAAGACGTCTAAGTATCCATCATAGTAGTAGAGTGAGCTTCTTTGACAAAAGCAGTCTTGTGATTGTAAGGAACACAAAACCTATCAAAGTTATACAACAATTATTGGTTGACATGAAATTTTGAAAGGTTGCAACATTGGAAGTTAAATGTTTAAAAATATTCTATACTGTGACAAATCAAAAATCATTTCCATACGAAGACGTCTAAGTATAAAAATAAAAAAGTGAAGTGATGAAAATAGACAATGTGTGAGTTGTAGGAGGGCAACTCAAATAATTAGAAACCATGTTGGTAGTGCTCTTTTTATACTTTATAGCCAAATTCAAATATTTTAGATAGGAAAACCCTGTCCCACAACCTAGAGGACGATGCAAAACTACGGAAGCACAACTATTTTTTTTCTTAAAAGTTAAAACAAGATGAGTAAAGTATCCTACTCTAACCACATACATTCTCTAGGCTACATAACGCATCTACATGTGAACACCATTACTTATAAATTAAACCAACCATAGCATAAGAATATTAAACTCAAGATACAACTTACAACAAAACATTAAACCATTGCAAGATAAATCTAACACATAGAAATGTAATGAACATATTTCCACAAATACAACACCATTAAATCCAATAATAAATAGATCATAAATATTATTACAATTACACCACAAGGGTTCACCTCAATATAAATGAGGTATTACAATTATACATATGGATCCACAGTTACAATGAAGAAGGAGAAGAACAACTCTAGAGAACCACACAAGCTCCTCAAACAAGAAGATCCCGCCATCATGAATTGGAAGAGAAACTCAATAGTGTAAGATGCATGCCACCCAACCAACTGGTACCTATAGGCCCAACCCCCGTGCTAGGAGATAGTAATAGGAAACCAAGACAACCTATTACCTCTAGACATAGGAAATATACAAAAATACTCACAAAATAGATAAATAAGAATAAGGGTCACATTGCTTCCAGAATCACAAAATCATTTACCAACACAATACAATAAACTGACTGTTGACATAGGAGGAGTGTCATCACAAAGGTTACATTGGTTATCCAAAGGAGATCTTCCTAGGTCCCGACCCCCTTCTAGGGTTATCCTGGTAACCTCTCACGATTCTGACCCCACATGCATACCAGTGCAGAATCAGTTATCTTTCAAGAAGACAAGATAATGATCTAGCCATTCCAGGCCTTCTTGACTCATCTCAAGTCTCATACAAGCCCTTGAACCAATGAGCGAGGCTAAATATCTTCTTATATGTGTTAATCTAATAGATTATTTAATTCCCACTTGATTATAATGACTCCCACATGAGTTGTCCTGGGACCACTTTGTGTCCTGGCCCTCACTGAAAGCCACTCCCCAATTGACAACACATAACTCAAACCACATGCCAAGGGTAGACCGTGCACTAAAAATAAAACAACAACAATAATGAATACACCTCAGAAGGTAACACATCCCTACGGATGTCCAATACTGAAACCCAATACGTGGACTACCCCAGAAACTCAAAGGGTGAACTAAAGTTACAACAACCCTCTTTACCATTACAACTCTGGAAGACTTAGATTCACATAATGACAAATACTTTCCCCCCAGTACACAATTACTGAAACACGTGTTTTCAAATACAATCCAAGAACATAATCAAATATTATTCTTTAGATTTCCTAAATCCATTTAAATCAATTCCACATAGTTAAAATGCACCATTTAAATATAATTCCAACATATAATTAACAACAAGAAAACTAATTGCATATCCACTAATTTTCACCAGTACTCATAAAATTAACTCAATTTCCTCAATAAAATAAATCAATTATTTCCATTAAATTAATCATGCTTGTAAATCTTATTAAATTACCCATGCATTAAATAAATATATTTAATATATATATATACATATAAATATATTATTTAATTATAAAATTAATTATACTTTTCCAAATCCCAATTAATTAAATACAACATAATTTCCAAAACAAATATTATAATTACATATATATACACATAATATATAAATACATATTATGAATAATATGTATATTATATATTATATATATAATATATATATACACATACATAAATATAATATATATTTATTAATTAAAAAGTAACCATTAAAAAAATAGTGACACTGTGCATATGCACCAGGGCTGACTCAATACAGCCGAGCCCTTCCCACTATGGGGTCGACAGCGTCAACCGCTCTAGCGCTGCCTGTGAAGACAACGCTGGGCGCTGCCCTCCCTGTCGTCTCCCATATGGGAAGGTCGGCGGCGGGGGTAACTCCCCAACCCTCACAACATTTAAAATATATTTTTAAAAAACATAAACCCTGTGATTTTCTATAAATCGCCGTATGATTTAAATTCTGACTTTTCTCAATTTCGTTTAATCTAAAATTTCTTTAGGAAATTTTCATTGTTTAAAATCCAATACTTATTTATATATTAAATATATATATGTATATGTACATATATATTTCAATATATATATATATATATATATATATATATATATGAATTAATCCAAGCACTGGTTAAAATTGGGCAATACAGAAGAATTTTTTCTACAGGAAAGCTCAAAGGTTTCATTTTCCAAGAAAATTAAAAGAAATAGGAAACTAAATAGAATAATGATTTTCTACAAAGAACTATAATTCTTTTTGTAACAATCTATTTCGAATGAACAAATACACAAAAGGATATTTAATTATTTTCTATAGAGGTTTCACTTTCACGGAAATCTTTTTAAAAGAAAGAACAAGAACTTCTACAATATTGAAAAATTCTTTCCTAAACATTTCCAATTTGTATTACAGTAATTAAAATAACTTTCCAATACAAAATTCACAAAAATAGTAAAGGAACCTATTCCAGAAGAAACTGTTGCCTGTTCCAGAAGAACTGTTGCCTCGAGAATTGTTGCCAAGCTTTTCTGTAACTTCGAATTGCCAATGTAGCCAAAACTTCCTCCAGTAAATTTGCCTCTTCCCAGAAAACACACAATACACATCCAAGAATTCTACAGTAAATTCTCAAACAAATCTTGAGAGAGATCCACAATTTCCTCACCAATTTTTCAACAACCCACACAAAAACTCTCGTGAAACAATTTTCTTTTCTTTTCCCTAATATCTCTTCCGAGAATGAATTTTCAACAATTAGATAACAAATTTCTAACTCCCAGTTATCTTAAACAAAATATATTTTCCCTCAACAATTTAGATATTTTCCATTCACATGCATTTAAATATGATAATACAATTTACTAATTGCAATCAATTTAAATATTCTTATTTATTTAATTACCGTTTATTTTTAATAATAAAATTTACTCAACAACATAACCAAATTAAATTTATTTATTTATTCTAAAGTCCTTACAACAATAATTCATTTAATTAAATATTTAAATTAAATACACATTTAATCTACCAAATTAAATTTGCACAAAATAAAATACCCAGAACAACAATGATAAAACTAAGACCAAACTCAAACTGACGACACACTGTACTAGGGTAAAGGTATGACTAGGTAGCCCGTTACTATCTCCCAATATTATTGTTGAGTAGTGGACACGCTCAGACCTGTGAAACCAGGTGAAGCTAATGTCCTGTACCTGCAATTCTGTAAACAAGCAAATGTCGCACATGTATACATATAGTAATTCATACACACCGTGAAGAGAGAATCATGGAAATCACAGGGCACTCGCAAGCGAGTGATGCAATACCGTTCTCTTCACCAATACAATGTCACATCAACTGACAAGATAACATATCAATTAAACTACAATAAGCAAACATAGCAATGTCATCACAACTAAGCATCTATGCAACCATAAAGCATATTAACATAATCATCATGCATATAATGTTTAATCACATCAATATAATCTATCATCGCTCCACTGTCAGTGATAGAATAACCACAACATAAAACATAGTCTAACAAAGTATCTGAGCTATCAAGAAGACATAACAAACCTGGAAAATAATTCTTTGCTATTTGATAGCAAAGGTTTATTTGAACAATTATATTTTAGTATTTACAAAAGCAAATGCTTAGAGCATCCTTCTTGGAGCAACTTAATGAGCAAACTTTGTATTTTCCAAGACCATTTCACAATATTTTCTATTTTCTGTGACTTAACATCTCAACACATTTCTATTGAGAATTTCTTTCTTGTTTTCATTTCCTATTATGTGATATCTTTATTGGCAAAACTGGTAGGAACTTTGTTAGCTAGTTGTTTGTTGCTTCTCAAAGATAACACGTAGAACTACAAAAAACCTTTTCCTTTCAATAAAACTACGACTCCAATATATTGGCACTTAATAAATTTAGACCTATCTTTTTCGATTTATTTACAGTAGTAAAATCTTTACTCCTTTCAAATAGGCAATTTGACCTTGGAAAATATTTTCTTTGGTGCTTTGATGCCTTTTGTTTCAATGATATAAAATAGTCATTTTAAAGGTGGATCTCTCCTCTTTTTCTTTTGAGGACTTCAATGCAGGTGAGCTTATAAAGCAACCAAGCATGTTTACACTGCTTTAAAATAATATTTATCTAATCTTACTCGACTCCTATCTTGGGAGGATGAACTCTCAAGATGCCTTCATTTACTTGTTTACTCCCATCATGGAGTCTTAACTAATCCAACTCTAATACATTAATAAAACTATGGAAGTTAACTAAAGAATATATAAAAAAAATTATAATCTTGATAACTACTTTTTTATTCAAGAAAGGATGACTGTATTATGGAGTTTAAAGGAAGTATATCAAGAGCACAAAAATCTCTTATCAATATGTATCCAAACATGACAAAAAGTTATTTGATACTATTTAGAAATCGCATTGTACGTACACAACAATAATATGACAAATAGAAAATATAATTGGAATTCAATTACACGGTTTTGAAATGGGAGAAACACTAACCTAAAATGTTCTAGAATCCTCGTAAAAATATGAAAAAAAATTAGGAAATAGAGTGCATAGAAAGAGAAGCAAAGTCCAAATTTCAATTTGAAGATAAAAACAAAGATTGAAAATTTCAATCCTACCAATTACTCTTGAGTTCTCTGTAAGTATCAAGTTTTAAGTCTTAACTTTAAAGTGTATAGCTACATATTGTCAATGTGATAGACTCATTAGTTGCTACTTGTAATTCATTAGTTAACTATCATAACAAAACAAATTAGAGAAAATTCAAAATTCAAGCAACCTCTTAGACAACCATTACTAGATCTAAATATTCTCTCAAATAATGCAATACTTTCCTTTATAATTTTTCCATAAAGTTTTCTCTCATTTCACTTCCAAATCTGCCTCTACTGTGTATAATATATTTTTTGCTTCACAATATTAACACTCTCTTCATATATTTTAATATAGATCCAATTTACTCTTGACATTCTCTTCTCTAGATCTGCTCGAATATGCTCTTATTCACTTTTTTGTCATTGTTTGCTTCTCTAAACTTCGCATTCCTTATGCCTTTTTATATCCTTATACCTCTATATGAAGGGAGATGTCTCTTTAGACGAAGATGACCTTATTACTTTTTGTTAGCACTTCTAAATGCTAGTTAGATTGTTAGCAGTTCTAAATGTTTGCACTTTTTTACCATCTTTTTATCCATTGTTTCCCTTTGTAATCTTTCTCTCAAGATAACAATTAATTGTTGTTCTTTCAAATGAATCATGTCTTTTCTAAACATCATACCTTTTCCTTCCAAAATATTAATTCCTCTACCTTTATAAATACGCTTATTCTTTTTTTTGATTTACTAGGTGTATTTAAACATTTTTCATTACTACATACAAATCACTACCCCTTTTGGATACAAGTAATCGCCTTTCCTATTTAAGCAATCATACCACTTGAATATATTTTCTTGCCTTAACAATATAAGACTCTGGAGCATACAAAGAAGGATCAACATGTGATTTTTTCTCACAGTTTTTTATACTGCAACAGCATTAGTGTGCTTTGGAATTCACATTCCATATAAGAGATCATTAATAAACATAAACTGGATTGCTACCATTATCAATCTTAAAGCGACCCATAATATTGAAATTTCTTCCTAGTTGGCTAACATGAGTGGTCATATAAATTAGCCAACTTTATGATTCAAGGATTGATCATTTGTAGGCCTTTAATTGCAATATGAATGGTAGCAATTTTGACAATGCTTGCGACATGATTGGCACTCACCCTGATATAAGAATGAGTAATAAACTTAGATAGTTAGTCCCTTTCTTGACATCAATGGGAAAGGGATGTAACATACTCTTCTCAACAAATATATTTTCTTTGGCAACTTGATCTAACAATCTCCTTCATTTGCTTCGAAATCAGTGCTTCGAAATCAGTAACAATATTTTAACAATCTCCCATACTCTTTTGACATCAATGAAAATCAATTCCAACAATCTCTCCCTTGTTTGATGATAAAAATGATTCTTCCATTTTCTCGAACTCTCCCCCTTTGACATCAATGGGAAAGGGATGTAACATACTTTTCTCAACAAATATATCATGCAAAACATCCATTCATATTATTTGTGGTCAATAGTTAAATCTACTGCAATAAGAATACAATTCTCCCCCTATTAAAGATTTTCTTATGCTCCCCCTTTATCTACTACTATGTCCTTTGTTTCTATATTGTTTGGGTGACATATTTTCTCCATAGCTGTCTAAAACTGATTTGGATCATCTTCTTAAATTTAATAGATCAAGAGTTTGTTTAGCTATCTCATTATTCTCTACACATCTTCAATTTTTTCATCTCTATGCATGATTGCTAGATGAAAACAGGTCATCCTTTGAACATTAATGTCATAATCCTTCCTTTTCATATAACCCTCCCAAAGAATCTTGATCAGTTGATTTATCTCTAATTTTTTCTCTATAGAGCTAAAAGATGATGCAATGATTAGCTCCCCATGAATCTGTACTTCTCCTCATGAACTTAGTGATACCTGTTGTGCATGAAGTGCAGTTTTCACAAGTATAGGTTTCTCCTTCCCTTGCCCTTTTTTTTTTGTAGGCACCAACCTATTGGAGACACCAATCCCCACTTGTAGAATCTGTGAGCACCAACCGATTGGAGACACCAATCCTTGCTTGTAGTCAAATTTGTAAGCACCAACCCACTGGAGAGACTAATCCCCACAATTGAGAACCAACTCAGCAAGAGACACCAATCTCTTATTTTGATAGGCATGAACCTCCAAATTCCAACCTCTGAATTCTTCAAAAGATGATATTCTTCATAATGATTCGATTATAAATGCAATTTTCTTTCACACCTTTGCTTGTGGATGATCTAATGGTTACCACACAAGTGCTTTTCTTTCACGACTTGGTTTGTATATGATATAATTGCTTTCCTTCACAAGCCCTCTTGATGATGATACAACAACTTCCCTTCACGAATATTCTCTCAAATAATGTAATACTTTCCTTTATAATTTTTCCTTAAGGTTTACTATAATTTCACTTTCAAATCTGCCCCCAAACTATGCATCGTATATTTCTCCCTTAACAATATCAACTCTCTCCATGTATTCTAGTGTAGATTTGATTTACTCAACTTATTCTCTCATCTATATTTGCTCGATTTTGCTCTTATTGACTTTTTCTCATTGCTTGCTTCTCTAATTGCACATTCCTTATGCCTTTTCATATCTTTATACTTCTACATGAGGGGAGATGTCTCTTCAAAAATATCTGTATACTTCTTTATACGTTTAACAGGGTATAATCTTGTGGATTGACCTCCACCGAGGTTTTTCCCCTAACAAGGTTTTCACGTGAAAAATCTTTGGTGTTATGTGTGTTTCTGATGTGTTGATGATTAATGCTTTCATTGTTATTGATCAGACCTGAGAATAAGGATTAATAAATTTAATAATTTTGAAATTCTCTCACAACTGATTCATCCCCCTGCCCCCTCTCAGTTGTCTGCCCTTGTGTTGACAACACAATCTGACTACAAAAAAGTTTTAAATAAATCAGCTTGTTATCATGTCTGGATCTAGATCTTTATAGGAGTATCTTGTGAGTTTAATGTCCTTCACTTAAGTTTCATGATATAATCATCCTTTCTTGAATAAAAAAATAGTTCTCTTTTTTCATCTTTGATGTCATTGACGTCAAGAAGGGATTAGTTGTCCAAGTTTATTATCCTTGATGGATGAATGATATTGTCAAGAGATTGTCATTTATGGCAAAAGTATTGTCAAAATTGCTACCATTCATATTAAGTTTCATGATATAATCATCCTTTCTTGAATAAAAAAATAGTTCTCTTTTTTCATCTTTGATGTCATTGACGTCAAGAAGGGATTAGTTGTCCAAGTTTATTATCCTTGATGGATGAATGATATTGTCAAGAGATTGTCATTTATGGCAAAAGTATTGTCAAAATTGCTACCATTCATATTACAGTTAAAGCAAACCATTAAGGTCAATGGCCACAAATCGATACACTCCTTGATATCATACGTTTACTAATTTACTCTTATTCACTAATGTTGGCCAACTATGGAAGAGAATTTGAAATGATATTTTAAGGGCCGACTTTAGCTTGATAATGGAAACAATTAAGTTTATGTTTGATGGCAACAATCTCTTTATGGAATCATGGATTCAAAAGTTGCTCCTAATGATGACCAACATGTTATGAAAAATGAAATAAAACATCATGTGCCGACCCTTCTTTTCATATGCTCGAATTCATATATTATTTAGGAATTGAATATATTTAAGTGACCATTGATTGCACTAAATAGGAAGGGAACGATTAATATTATCCAAAAGGAGCAGCGATTATATGGAGTAATGAAAAAAGGGTAAAGGCAATCACTCCATATAATAGTTGCCTTTAATCTTTTTTCATTACTCCATATAATTGCTACTCCTTTAATCGCCACTCGCTATAGCTGAAGATTTTCCCAAAATATAAAATTATATCCTCTTTGAGTTTAAGACGACCCAAGTATAAAATTCATTCTAATGGTTACTATGCTTCTTCTTAGTCAACGTATCCCTCATTGAGCCTCTTAATACACAACCGATTACCCTTTAAAAAATATTGACTTTAAATCACATAATAAAGCAACTTTCTTCTATCAATTCTTATCGGATTGCTACATGATATCCATGCTTAAAAGTGAATTTTAGATGAACTTTATACAGTCGATTTAGTTCCTAAAATATAAATACGTCTATTCTCATAATCTCTCGTTGAACAATACTCTTTCTTTAAATAGGCACATTCACCTTATAAAATATTAGGAACACCTTTAACGCTTTGATATCATTTTCAATGAGAGAATTTTGTCATTTTCAAGGTGGAGCTCTCCTCGTCTTGTTTTGATGACTTTAACAAACTTGAGATTATAAGCTAGGTAGGCATGCTTATACTAATCTACAATAAATTTATCTAATCATACTCCTATCCTAGGAGGAGCAACTCTCAAGATGCTCTCATTTACTTTTGTATTCTTGTGTTGGAGTCTTAACTAGTTGAGCTCTAATACCATTATAAAACTATGGAAATTATAACATAAATAAAATCAAGAGAACTAATTTTTTTATTCAACAAAGGGTGATTATATTATGGAACTTAAGTGAAGGACATTAAACTCACCAGATTCTCCTATAAAGATCTACATCTAGACATGATAACAAGCTGATTTATTTAACACTTTTTTGCAATCAGATTGTTCACAAATATCAATAGTGTGACTAGCATAATATAATTAGAAATTTAATTACATGGATTTAAAATGGGAGAAACAACAAATTAAAAGATGCTAAAATCCTCATAAAAATATGGTAAAAAACTGCAAACACTATTTTTGAACAGACACCGTGGAATATCTTTGATCACATTTTACAAAAAAACTTTTCTTAAACATCTGATCATAAATTACAAGTCTAATCGAAACACAAATTTGATCCACACTCAAATTTAGCCTTCCTTTGTAAATATGATCACTATGATACATAATATCTCGCTCAAATCTGAGACAATTTGCGACACAATATTGCTTATGTAGAATGGTTGATTGAATTGTATTGTTTTAGTGTATTAGTAACTCAATTAGTGTATTAGTAACTTATACTTATTAAGGTGATTGCTTCCTTAATTGTTGCCCCTATTTATTATATGCAAAACTGTGTTATATTGTATTTATTTTGAACTCACCTCAGACATATTAACATCCGACTTGCCTTATTATGTGGCGCTCCATTTGAGAGGGTGGTAACCCACTTTGGGAAATATGTTTTAAATAATATTAAACTTTATTCAGATGTAGTCGTTGCATATTTAAATCATATCATCCCTTTATGTGGTCAGCCAAATTAAAAGCTTTTTTGATTTCTTAATTGCACTTTTTGTCCTTTCTTAATGTCTCCACTTTATGATCTTTTAAATAAACCATATTTGTTTGATGTGGAGTACTAATTCTTGTGTACCATTTCTTTTTTAATCTCTTCTTATGATTTTCTTTAATCGTATACCTTCATCCTATCATACTACTTCATAATCTCTATTTCCAATAAGACATTTTGTCTTATATATTTATGAAGTTTCATATGGAAGGAGGTTGACAGAATAATATTGTTTTATTTATCCTTCTTAACTTGTATTCAATTCTGCCTTGTTAGAATTTCTTGAATCTTTTTAATACAATGATTTATGTTGTTTTGAGCTATAACGGTTTCTTCTAGTATCACTGAACTCCATTGTGATGGTAATAACATCTTTCTTGACATCAATGATAATAATATTGTCAACAATATTTCATACTTCTTTGACATCAATGACAACCATTCCAACAATCTCCACAATGATCTCAAACTCAATTAGTGTATTAGTAACTTTTACTTTTCAAACTCAACTAGTCACGTCAACCACACATGCACAATATCTAGCAATTAAGAACACAATGAGAACACATGATTTACGTTGAAACATTTTCAATCGAAATGTAGGACAAAACATTTGCTTATCTATATGTAAATATTCTTTCTTCTTCTTGTAGTCTTCAACCTACTAGAGACTCCAATCTGTGGCTTGACAGAGATATAGGCTCCATCCTATTGCAGACTTCAATCCCCATTCCACTGAACTTTAGCCTTGCAAGAGGCTTCAACGTCGATTTGATAGGCTTCAACATATATAAGGCTCCGACCCCTGCACTAATTGAGCTTCAACCTAGTAAGATGCTAGAACTTGTATATGATAGTATCAAACCTATTTAACCCTTCAATGTTGATATGATAGTAATCTTGTCAACAATCTTTCATACTTCTTTGACATTAATGATAACCATTCCAACAATCTCCACAGTGAACTCAAACTCAATTTGTGTATTAGTGACTTTTACTTTTCAAACACAGTTAGTGACATCAACTGCACTTATACACAAGATCTAGCAATTAAGAACACAATGAGAACACATGATTTACATGGAAACCTTTTCGGGAGAAAATCACAACCCAATATTGCGTACATATATGTAAATATTCTTTGTTCTTGTTGTAGTCTTCAACCTACTAGAGACTCCAATATTAGGCTTGACAAAAATATAGGCTCCAACCTATTGCAGACTTCATCAGCCTTTCCACTGAGCTTTAGCCTTGCAAGTGGCTTCAACCTCGAGTTGATAGGCTACAACCTACATAAGGATCTAAACCCCATAGTAATTGAGCTTCAACCTAGTAAGAGGCTACAACTTGTATATGATAGTATCCAACCTATTTAACTCTTCAATGTTGATATGATAAACTCATGCATGCACCACTAATAAACTCTTCAATGTTGATAGGATCATAATGCTTGCACCACTACTAACATCTCCAATCTCTGCTTGAAAGAGATAGTCTCCAACCTATTAGAGGCTTGAACCCACATTCCACTATTCTTCAACCCTCCAAGACTTCAACCTTGATACTTATTTGGGGCTCAAACCCCCACACTAACTGAGTTTCAACCCAACAAGCGACTACAACCTCTATTTAATAGGATATAACATAATTAATTCTTCAATGTTGATATGATAACTCCTCCACGCAAATTTGATCCAACTATAACTTCTTTTCCTTCTCAAATTTGAAAACACATCGTGCAATATATTTGATCACATTTGACAGAAAAAAAAAACTTTTCTTACACATTCGATCATAATTAGAAGTCTGATCGAAACATAAATCTTATCTGCACTCAAATTTATCCTTCCTTTCTAAATATGATCACTATCATACACAATATCTCTCACAAATCTAACCCAATCTATAACACGAAATTGCTTATGTGGAATGGTTGACTCAATAATATTGCTTTAATCCATCCTTCTTAATGTGTATTTAATTATGCCTTGTGAAACTAAGGAAAAGAGGGTGTACTCACCAAATGAGATTAACAAATGGGTCCACCCAATTTTTGACTAGTTGTTTCACTCAATTATGAGGGGTATAATGCATAAATAACAATCAAAAAACAAACCTAACTATTAGAACAGTAAAAAGGTAGGTTTTAATGTTGTAAAAAGATGTGTACCTTGTGGTAAAAGTGTTGTTTTTGGCCTCAGTGAGGACTCATTCCCCTAGTGGCGAATGGGTCCGTGCTAGAGTTCTGAATTTTTTTTTTTGGGGGTCCTGTTCCTCAATGTCTACACTCTAAGATCCTATGTGTTCAACTCCCGAAAGTCAAATAGATTCTGTAGCTAAGTTTCCCTGATCTTCCAAGAAAGGTGGCAACTTTGACAACTAGCAACTTTGACAACTTTTTTTCTCCAATTGATCTTCAACCTAAAACCTGCAATCACACATGAAAGAGGAGAAAAATGTTGATTGTAAGGGAATAGGGTTGTGCCTTGGTCAAATCCCATTTTGGTAATTAAACTTCTTATTCACGCCCACTTACCTCTTATTCCCTCTATCAACATCTCCACTAAACTGCCTACAATTGTATTTATTTTTAACTTGCCTCACACATATTAACATCCTTCTTTCCTTAAATGTGGTACTCTGTTTGAGAGGGTGGTAGCCCACTTTGAGAAGCAAGTTTTGAATTAATATTAAATTTTATTCAAATGTAGTATCTACCTATTTAAATCATAGCATCCCTATATGTTGTCGGCTAGATTAAAAGATGTTTTCATTTCTTAATCACACTTTTTGTCTTTTCTTAATATCTCCACGTTATGATACTTTAAATAAAACATATTTGTCTGATGTTGAGTGCTTATTCTTGTGTAGCATTTCTTTTTAATCTCTTATGATTTTCTTGAATCTTTTTAATACAATGATTTATGGCCTTTTGAACTATAACGGTTTCTTCTTGTATCACTGAATTGAAAAGTGACTCTAATAGCATCTTTCTTGACATCAACGATCATAATGTTGTCAACAATCTTTCATACTTCCTTGACATTAATGACAACCATTCCAACAATCTCCACAATGATCTCAAACTCAATTAGTGTTTTAGTAACACTTACTTTTCAAACTCAATCAGTCACATCAACCACACATACACAAGATCTAGCAATTAAGAACATAATGAGAACAAATGATTTACGTGGAAATGATTTCGGAAGAAAAGAACGATAGAATATTGCTTATATATATGTAAATCTTCATTCTTCTTCTTGTAGTCTTCAACCTATTAGAGACTCTAATCTGTGGGTTGAAAGAAACATAGGCTCCAACCTATTGTAGGCTTCGATCCCCATTCCATTGAACTAGATTGAACCTTAATAACAACCATTCCAACAATCTCTAGATACAATGATGTCAAAATCAATTAATATGTTACAAACTTTTACTTTTGTAACTCAATTAATCACACCAACCACACATATCAAAGATCTAGCAATTAGGAACACACTGCGAACTCAAGATTTACGTGGAAACCCTTTTAGATGAAACCACAACACAATATTAATTATATATGTAAATCTTCTTTCCTCTTCTTGTAGTCTTCAGGCTATTAGATATTCCAATCTATATTTGATAGAAATATAGGCTCCAACCCATTGGAGGCTTCAACCCCCATTCCATTGAACTTGAACCATGCAAGAGGCTTCAACCTCAATTTGAGAAGCTCTAACCTATTTGAGGCTACAAACCCCACAACATTTGAGCTTCAACCCGACAAGAGGCTACAACCTCTATTTGATAGGATCCAACCTATTTTTTTCTTTAATGTTGATACGATAAACTTCTCAACACAAATATGATCCAACCTATTTAATCATTCATATATGGTTTGTATATGCTCTCGAAATAAATCTGATTTACACGCCATATTTTTTCCCTTTAATCCCTTTTTAATTTGCTCTTTTAATCTGAAGTAATCCTTTGAATTGTTATCCTCAAAATACCTTTCACACCCCTTTTATATTACACCAAGGTAGGTGACCTTTTAAGAAAGTTGTATTTGTTATAGAGATTAATAACTCTTCACTGAGTCATATTTCCTCAAAATAAATTGTTGTCCTCTTATCCCAAAATAAATTGCAGCCTTAACTAAAACAAGATTGATTCCTTTATTAATGATTTTCTACTTAAATTCAAATTGTGTGTCTTGGTGATTGGTGCCCTTTTTTGTCCTCTTTTGATTGCACTTAT
>VDFB02263774.1:0-34260 GCA_007258455.2 Sequoia sempervirens
ATCTTTTTAATACAACAATTTACGATGTTTTGAGTTATAATGGTTTTTCCCTGTATCATTGAATTCCATTGTGACGCCAATAACATCTGTCTTGACACCAATGATCGTAATGTTTTCAACAATCATTTATACTTTGACATTAATGACAACCATTCCAACAATCTCCACAATGCTCTCAAAATAAATTAGTGTATTAGTAACTTTTACTTTTCAAACTAAATTAGTCACATCAACCACACATTCAAAAGATCTAGCAATTCAGAACACAAGGAGAATACATGATTTATGTGGAAACCTTTTCAAGAGAAAAGCAGGACAAAATATTGCTTATATAAATATAATCTTCTTTCTTTTTCTTCTTGTCTTCAACCTACTAGAGACTTCAATCTGTGGCTTTACAGAAATATAGGCTCCAACCTATTGCAGACTTCAACCCGCATTCCATTGAAGTAGATTGAAGTAGATTGAACCTTAATGAGAACCATTCCAACAATCTCTATAGTGATGTCAAACTCAATTACAATATTACAAAATTTTCTTTTCTAACTCAATTAATCCCATCAACCACACATATGAAAGATCTAGCAATTACAAACACAATGAGAATAAACAATTTACATGGATACCCTATCAGATGAAAAACATGACACAATATTACTTATATATATAAATCTTCTTTCATTTTCTTGTAGTCTTCAAGCTATTGGATACTCCAATATTTTCTTGATAGAAATATAGGCTCCAACCCATTCGAGGCTTGAATAGAAATTCCATTGAAATTCAACCCTACAAGAGGCTTCAACCTCGATTTGATAGGTTGTTAACTATTTGAGGCTCCAAACCTCACACCATTTGAGCTTCAAACCACCAAGAGGCTACAACCTGTTTTTGATAGGATCCAACCTATTTATTTCTTTAATGATGATATGATAAACTTCTCAATGCAAATCTGATCCAACCTATTTAATTATTCATATATGGTTTGCATAGGCTCTTAAAATAAATCTAAGTTACACTTCATATTTTTTCCCTTTTATTCATTTTTAATCTACTCTTTTAATCAGAAATAAATAAGTAAATTTTTATCTTCAATATAGCTTTCATACCCCTTTTATATTACTTCAAGGGAGGTGATCTTTCAAGAAAGTTGTGTACATTACAGAGAGTAATGACTCTTCAATGAGTCGTATTTCCTCAAAATAAAGTGTTGTCCTCTTATCCCAAAATAAATTCCAGTATTAACTCAAATGAGATTATTGCCTTTGTTAATGATCCTCTACTTAATACAATTTGTGCCTTTTGGTGATCATTGTTGTTTTTAGTCTTCTTCTGATTTTCTATAATTGTATATGTTCATCCAATCTTTTTACTTCATAATCTCTATTCTAAATAAGACATTTTGTCTTATATGTATATGTATATGAAGTTGCATATGGAAGGAGGTTGACTAAATAATATTGTTTTAATCCATCCTTCTTAGCTTGTATTTAATTCTTCCTTGTTAGAAATTTTGGAATCTTTTTAATCCAAGGATTTATGGCCTTTTGACCTATAACAGTTTCTTCTTGTATCACTGAATTCCATTGTGACTTCAATAACATATTTCTTGACATCAATGATCATAATGTTGTCAGCAATCCTTCATACTTCTTTGACATTAATGACAACCATTCAAACAATCTCCACAATGATCTTAAACTCAATTAGTGTATTAGTAACTTTTACATTTCAAACTCAATTAGTCACATCAACCACACATACACAAGATCTACCAATTAAGAACACAATGAGAACACGCCATTTATGAGGAAACCTTTTCAAGAGAAAAGTATGACACAATATCGCTTATATATATGTAAATCTTCATTCTTCTTGTTGTAGTCTTCAACCTACTAGAGACTCCAAACTATGGCTTGACATAAATATAGGCTCTGACCTATTGCAGACTTCAACCCCCATTCCACTGAACTTTACCCTTGCAAGAGGCTTCAACCTCAATTTGATAGGATCCAACCTATATAAGGCTCCAACCCCCACAATAACTGAGCTTCAGCCTAGTACGAGGTCACAACTTCTATATGATAGTATCCAACCTATTTAACTCTTTAATGTTGATATGATAAAGTCCTCATGCTTCCACCACTACTAAACTCTTCATTGTTGATAGGATCGTAATGCTTCCACCACTACAAGAATGAAAAAATACTCCAACAACAACTCGAAGGAATGTTGTACAAGGTGAATCATCTAGTCATGCATGTCAGCCTACTCCTAATTCACAAGTAAGCAATGAATCAGATCGTACTCTTTCCTTATTAAGATCAAAATATAAAGATAAGAAAATGATAAGTTTGGAAGAGATATATGATGAAAGGGAAGACAAATCGATTGTGACACCAATGACATCTTTCTTGGCATCAATGATCTTAATATTGTATATAATATTTCATACATCTCCGAAATTAATGACAACCATTCCAGCAATCTCCACAATGAACTCAAATGCAATGAGTATATTAGTGACTTTTACTTTTCAAACTCAATTAGTCACATCAACCACACATACACAATATCTAGTAATTAAGAACACAATGAGAACACATGATTTACATGAACTTTATCCTTGCAAGAGGCTTCAATCTTAATTTGATAAGCTCCAACCCCTGCATATTACAAAAAAATTATTTTCAAACTCAGTTAATCACATCAACACACATACGTTTGATAGGCTCCAACCTGTTTGAGGTTTAAACCCCCACACTAACTGAGCTTCAACCCAAAAAGTGACTACAACCTATGTTTTATAGGATCCAACCTATTTAAATCTTCAATGTTGCTATGATAAGCTCCTCCACACAAATTTGATCCAACAACTTCTTTTCCTTCTCAAATATGAACACACCATGCAATATCTCTGATCACATTTCACATAAAAACTTTTCTTACACATCCGATCATAAACTACAAGTTTGATCGAAACACAAATATGATCCACTCAAATTTAGCCTTCATTTCTAAATATGTTCACTATGATATACAATTTCTCTTCTAAATCTAACCCAATCTATGACAAACACATAGGCTCCAACCTAGTACACACTTTAACCGCCACAGCACTAAACTAGATTGAACCTTAATGACAACCATTCCAACAATCTCTACAATGATGTGAAAGTAAATTACTAAATTACAAACTTTTACTTTTAGAAAGTTCAATTAATCACATCATCCACACATATGAAGGATCTAGAAATTAAGAGCACAATGAGAAGACATGATTTACGTCGAAATCCTTTTAGATGAAAACCACGACATAATATTACTTACATATATGTAAATCCTCTTTCTTCTTCTTGTAGTCTTCAAGATACTAGATATTCCAATCTCTATTTGATAGAAATATAGGTTCCAACCCATTGGAGGCTTCAACCCACATTCCATTAAACTTCAACCCTACAAGAGGCTTCAACCTCGATTTGATAGGCTCTAACCTATTTGAGGTTCCAAACCCCACACCATTTGAGCTTCAACCTAGCAAGAGGTTGCAACCTCTATTTGATAGGATCCAACCTATTTATTTCTATAATGTTGATATGATAAAATTCTCAATACAAATCAAATCCAACCTATTTAACCATTCATGTATGGTTTGTATATGCTCTCAAAATAAATTTGAGTAACACTTCATATTTTTTCCTTTTTATCCCTTTTGAATCTACTCTTTTAATCATAAATAAATCATTGAATTGTTATCTTCAATATAGCTTTCATACCTCTTCTATATTACTCCAAGGGAGGTGATCTTTTAGGAAAGTTGTGTCTATTACAGAGGGTAATGAATCTTCAATGAGTCATATTTCCTCAAAACAAAGTGTTGTCCTCTTACCCCAAAATAAATTTCAGCCTTAACTAAAATGAGATTTTTGCCTTTGTTAATGATCTTCTACTTAATACAATTTGTCCTTGTTGGTGATCGTTGCCCTCTTTTGTCTTCTATTGATTTCCCTTGCCTTATGTGTGGTGCTCCATTTGAGAGGGTGGTAGCCCACTTTGAGAAAAAAAATTTA
The DNA here is from genome assembly GCA_007258455.2 of Sequoia sempervirens. NCBI lineage: Eukaryota > Viridiplantae > Streptophyta > Pinopsida > Cupressales > Cupressaceae > Sequoia > Sequoia sempervirens. The sequence continues at coordinate 4,068 of VDFB02263774.1, forward strand.
AATTAGTATTAAGATGTAGTGACTACCTATTTAAATCATAGCATCCCTTTATGTGGTAGGCCAGATTAAAATATTTTTTCATTCTTAATCACACTTTTTGTCTTTTCTTAATGTCTCCACTTTATGATCTTTTAAATAAAACATATTTGTTTGATGTGGAGTCATCCTTCTACACTGACTCCACAACATTCTAAACAAGTTAGGCATGTATTTTACAAGTTAGAGGACCCATTCCGCAAGTTATAGTAGGCACAAAAAGTGGAATGGGTCAAATTACATCATGAAACCCTTCAATCCAAGAACATTGTGAAAGTAGGTAGCTGCAATAAAAACAAGATAACTTTCACTATACAAAGAGTTAGAACCTCTAAATAATTGAAAATGAAATTTAATTCATCAATCTACAACATCCAATAGGTTTGAGATCATCTTAGTGTTCGTACAGGCCGTACAACAACAAGAAAAGTGAGAAAAACTAGTAAATATCCAAAAAATAACATTCTTCTTGATCAAAAATGGGTTACAAATCAACAAAAAACCTCTCCTTCGAGGCATTGAAGGTTATTATACATTTTTACCATAGGAACAATAAAAGTAGAGGATTTGAAAGGAACTCCATGAAAACCAAGCTCTCTAAATAGTATATCAAACTCTAGTTCAAAATATTTTAGATGAGGCTGCTCCCATAGCTCTCTTACTCACCTGACAAATCCTTGAAACTCTGTATTGATTTTATTTTTCCTGTCCCTCTCTTGCTGTTCTTCCTCAATTTCATCAAGATCATACATTGACCTTCTTTCCCCTCCTAAATTTTGGACCACATCCATTACCTCCACATAAAACTCAACAAGTGACATCCCTGGTCTTCTTGGTTCTCATGCATTGATATGGTTATTCAAATGAAAATGAAGCAAAGTAATCATCTCCTTCTCCGCTGGTTGGAAGAATGCATGCTTAATGTTTTGATACATGATATCAACTCTCTCTTCTACTCTCATGGTTGAATATCAAAATCCAGTATGGTGGGCCTCCAGAGTTCCAGTCATCTTTCTTCCTCTTCCACCAAATGTTGGCTTGATCCACATGTCTGCTAGCCTAATTGGCTTTATTTTTGAAAGTTGAAGTTTCTCCTAAGTCACCAATGTAGCTCTCTTTTCCTTTCTAGACTCTTTCATTGCTATGAATCATCTCTAGGATTTAATCATCTGTACCACATGGTTGATGTGCTTTGAATCCTTGCATCTAAAGGAAATTTCCTTTACATAAATAGTGCTAGGGAATTTCAATGTTGCCATTGTAGTTGGTATTAAAGTTGGTACCTGCAACATGAAGAGTGATTTTGATTCCTCTTCTACATTAGAGGGTTCATATCCTTGATCTGACTCTTCTGAATTATCAGAATCAGAATCACTAGCTTTCATATTCAAAACTTCCTAACCAACATCTTCAATAAATTTATTTGGATCATTAGTAATAGTCTTCAAAATTGGCCGCTAGTACAAGTTCATTCTGCTTTCATAATACTTTATAACCATGGAGTTCAGCCATTCCTTGATGCCATCAAGTGAAGATTGAGGAATGGCGTCAATGCGGAGTACATCTCGCTTGAAGTCTTTGAAAGCAATAGTCATATCAAATTCCTTTTTCCCAAGTCCTACTCTCTCAACGTTAACAATCTCAATCTCACTAATAGCGATTACTAAGAAAGGTATTTCCACCAACTCTACAAAAAAATTTTACCATAAGAACAATAAAAGCAAATGCTTTGAAAGGAACTCCATGAAAGCCAAGCTCTCTAAATGGTACATATCAAACTCTAGTTTAAAATCTTTTAGATGAGGCTACTCCCATAACTCTCTTACTCACCTGACAAATCCTTGAAACTCTGTATTGATTTTATTTTTCTAGTGCATCTCTTGTTGTTCTTCCTCAATTTCATCAAGATCATACATTGACCTTCTTGCCCCTCCTAAAGTTTGGACCACATCCATTACCTCCACATAAAACTGGACATCCTTGGTCTTCTTAGTTCCCATGCCTTGATATGCTTATGCAAATGAAAATGAAGCAAAGTAATCATCTCCTTCTCCATTGGTTGGAAGAATGCATGCTTAATGTTTTGATACATGATATCAACTCTCTCTTCTACTCTCATGGTTGAATACCAAAATCTAGTATGGTGGGCCTCCAGAGTTCTAGTCATCTTTCTTCCTCTTCCACCAAATGTTGGCCCAATCCACACGTCTGCTAACCTAATTGACTTTGTTTTTGAAAGCTAAAGTTTCTCCTGAGTCACCAGTGTAGCTCTCTCTGCCTTTTTAGACTCTTTCATTGCTACAGATTGTCTATGGGATTTAATCATTTTTACCACATGGTTGATGTGCTTTGAATCCTTGCATCTAAAGGAAACTTCATCAACATAAATACTGCTACTCTCTGAAGGTTAACAATCTCAATCTCACTAATAGTACATTTACAACCATATTCAAAGACTTGCCTTCAAAAGGCTACACATTCAAATATTGACTTAAATAGCCTTCAAGAGGCTTTAAATAGCCTTTACAAATGATTCTACATCTTTCCAATCATGCCTAACTATTCTTTTTGTAACTAACATGACTTATTACATTATAAATCAATTGTGGATGTGTTATGACCTTATTCAATTGACAAAAATAAATACACAAAACTAACTTAAAAGACTTCTGTGAACCAAATTTACTCAATAACCTTGGTGCCCCTACACCAAATTTCATTATTTTAGTAAATATCATTACAAGTAATTCTCATTACAATGCCTTAGGTACTTTGTTCTCACAAATATTTTACAATGTTACTCATACATTTGAGATTCTCTTATAATGTCTACATCATAGGTGTTGGTGTAATTAATTATTTAATTACACTTTAGCATAAGTTTACTTAGGCATATTTTTTATTTCCTAGGATAATTATTATTTAATTATTATCCTTATCTTATTGAGCTATCCTTTTGCTCAAGATAAGATTAGGGTTTTGCATAATTTCCTTTTTTAAGTCTTTTGTATTATTTGTAAAAAAATTACTTTCAACAATCATTATGTTGGTTTTTGCTTGCACAAATTTGCTTTGAGGGTTTAGATAACTTCTTTCTTTTTTGTTTTGAATATTTGTTACATGTGATAGGTGATTGCTTGTAGGTGAATCTTGGGGACTGTGAAGTTGGTTTTTCAACTTCTACATGGTATCAGAGCTCCAGACCTATTGCTGCCTATTCGTGTGTTGAAGATATTCTCTCACAACGTCTTTTTCTGTGCAAGGGTTTGAAGTCATTTTTTATTTTTGCTTCAGAAATCCAACTTCCAGTCAGTTGTAGGGAAAACGATTTCTGGGTTTTGTAGCCAGGATCGAAATCTGAACTGGGTATCTTTTAGATTTTTGATATCTTATATGGATCTAGAGAAAATTTCTATAAAAAAAATCGGTGCGCGTCATTTTTCTCCTAGCTAAAGGTTTAAAACAAATACTTTTTCATCTTCTGCTTGCTAGATCAAAAAACGATTTCTGGGTTTTCTTCCTAGCTTCAAAATATTTCTAGGTTTTTGTTTTTGTCCACTCATTGTGAACAGATTTTGCAGAAATTAAATCAGAAATAAACTTTTTTTGCTAGAAAACCCATTTCCTACAAGCTAAATTCAGTTTTTTAAAAAATTCATAACTTTTGGCCATGATGTCGGATTTTTGCAAATGAGATATCATCGGAAAGCTGGTTCCGGCCTCTACATAGATCTAAGGTCCTTTTTAATCATGGAGGTAGATGTGAACATTGTTTTGTGCATGCACTCATTTTTGTTTTCCTGCACTAGGTTTGCATTTTCTCTGTAGTTTATGCATGTTTTGCATTCTCTCTTTTTGCAATCATTGGGCATTGTAATAAATGAACTGATATAAAGTTCCATCAAGGGGGGTTTTTTGCATCTCATTTTCATATTGGTGACAACTCGTGTGAGTTTATTTGGATTATGTTGTTTCTTTTGGCCTAATCTTGCTTAGCTGGACACATTTTTGGTTAGCATTGGTTCACACTTCAGATTGGGAGTCTATGGTTATTGATCTGCATTGGTTCAGATCCTTCTCAATTTGAGGGCCATGTTTTAATGGTTAATGTTCCAGAATCTTGATGGTACTCGTTCTCATGGAGCAGTTTTAGTTACAGTTTGGCATCGGCATCGAGAGACACACAACTTCCATAATTTGTCATCATATCATTCCCTCTTATGTGGGGCACCTTTTTCATCTATTGTTGCTTCACAGATTCCAGGGTTGTTCAAGTTTGTGAGTTTTCTAGTGTTTTGTGGCATCGGGTCTGCTGTCACATTATTATGATTCCATATTTTGTTTCTTGTAGACAAAAGTATCTTTCGTTGCTTATCATATTGTGGTTCCAGTGTTACTCCACAGTGTTCTTCTAGTGCTTCTTTGCAGCAGTCATCTCATTGTAGGGGGGTTTTGTCCCACTGGGTTTTCCTTCTCTACCTCATCATTGCATTTGTAAATGAGTACCTGATCAGGCCTTGTTGTCGGGACTCATCTCTTGCATAATAATTTGCTTCTCCCTAAGTTGCACTTATGGGGGGTGTTGGTGTAATTAATTATTTAATTACACATTAACATAAGTTTACTTAGGCATATTTTTATTTCCTAGGATAATTATTATTTAATTATTATCCTTATCTTATTGAGTTGTCTTTTTGCTCAAGATAAGATTAGGGTTTTGCATCATTTCCTTTTTTAAGGATTTTGTATTATTTGTAAAACAATTACTTTCAATAATCATTATGTTGGTTTTTGCTTGCACAAATTTGCTCTGAGGGTTTACAGAACTTCTTTCTTTTTTGTTCTAAATATCTATTGCATGTGATAGGTGATTGCTTGCAGGTGATTCTTGGGGACTGTGAAGTTGGTTTTTCAACTTCTACAATAGGTTCTCATTTAGAGGTTAACTTCAAATGAGAAACTTGAGATTCCATCGCAAAGCTTCACACGCTCTTTTATAATGGCTTCAAATCAGAATGAGATTTGTCAAGATCGTCAAAATAAGGATGTTGCATTACTTTTATGGCTGAGATTCTCTTCGATGACTCCAAAATCAACATTTTCTACGAGGAGAGACCAATCAATTTTTACTAGTTTAGTTATAGATACACAAAGTAAAAGAATAAAAAGAAATAACTCATCCAAAATGGAAATGAAATGAAAATAGATGGAAGGAACTTATAGATAGGCATGGAAGACTCTCAGCTTAGTCACTCCTAGCCATAGATCTTCACTATGAGTTCCAAGATACCTATTGCACACAACACCTCTCATGAATAGAATATCTTGAAATTTGAGATTGTCTTATAATTTCTACATCATAGGTTCTCATGATAAGGTTAACTTGAAATGAATAACTTGAAATTCCCTCATCAAGCTTTGCACACACTTTTGTAATGGATTATTTAATCATAATTGAGATTTTTCAAGATCATCAAAATAGGGATGTTGCATTGTTTTTCTGCCTAAGATTCTCTTGGATGGCTCATAAATCTACATTTTCTGCAAGGGGAGACCAATCAATGTTTACCAGGTTACTTACAGATATGCAAAGTAAAATAAAATGATACCATTGGCATCAAACAAATTAATGTGGATACAAATATAAATTAATAAGAACCATTGTGCATATACTTACAAATTAATCCAATGAACCATCCGGGTCTGCTTTACTCTTTATTGTGTCAAGTATTGCCTCATGGTCAGACTCACAGACCTTCCATAAGGTCTTTTTCAAAGGTCTACCCCCATATTTGATCAAATGAACATTGGATGTTGTAGACACATAAAAATGACCTAGGCCTGCAAGCTCTATTTTACCACTTTCGTCCTAGCATAATTATGACATTTAATTATGTCCTTGGTCCACCTTCGACTATTAACTAAATAATTCATAATTATTTAATGAATTCATATCTCTTTTATTCTTCATGATTATGAAATAAATAAATTTTACATATTTATTCAATACATCCCTATGGGTCCACTGTCCTCTTACAATTAAATAAATTTCTTAATTTATTTAATTACCTTTATTCATTTATGTCTTCTAGATTACTAAATAAATGAATTTTATTTATTTATTTAATATGTCACTTATTCTCATAATTAAATGGATTTATTAATTTATTTAATTATCGGTCATAATCCTCTAAATTAAATGATTATCTTTAATTATTTAATTACCTAATTTAACATTTCTCTCATTTTAAATAAATGAAATTATTTAAAATGATTTCATTTTATTAACTATCACTTCATTTTGGTAAATAATCTGAAAATCAATTCTTTACTGTCACACAAAATCTATATTTTGAATTTATTTAATTGAAAATGGTAATCTTCTTTTTAGTTCAACCTTTATCCTCTTGATTTTTCGAATCTTACAAATCAAGCAGTCTTTATCTTCTTGATTTTTGAAAATCTTTATCTTTTTGGCTAATTATCACATTTATTCTTGATCGCCGATTCAATTTTCTCAAATTGCATCTTGGCCACTCATTTCATATTTTTTCCCTAACCCTAATTAGGGATTGTCACATGAAATCTCATCCACTGATTTTAGGCTTTGTCAGCTTTCAATCTCGTTCGTCCGTCCAAAATTGCATTTTCTATAAAATGCCAATTTTGCTCACATTCTCGGGAAACCTTCATTATTATAGACATTTATGCTTAGATTTTTCTTGGCATTTAGCTTATTTACTTCGATTATTTACTCATAGGCATAGTCATTTGTCATAGGAATTTTGTCATCAAATCCTTCAAAACTTGCAAAGGGCTTGGTCACAATCGTTTACTCACACACACAAATCTGAGGGAAACAATCATACACAAGCTAGAAGGTGTTATGGAAATGAATCATGGAAGCAACGAGTAATAGGTATAACTATTTTAATTTGCTTAAGCTTTCAATTTATTTCATAGTTTCTTTGGGTTTTGTTTATTAATCTAATCTGCTAACCTACCTAAAAATAACCCATTAATACATTTGGTGAACCCGACTTGTTATTTTTTTTGCTTCCATACAATTTTCAATTTTCTATCTTTTTTTGTAGGTACAGGTACGGAATGACACATTCATGCTTTGTCGAGTAGCATCCGCTGCATCGTGATGCATTCAACATTTAAAACACCACACTCACTCTGATGAGCCGCAATTGCAGTTGAGAAAGCCGCATTTGAAGATTCAATCAACGCATCTGCCTGTTAAACAGGAATGCAGGCCAACGACGTATTTGCTGCATAGAGCAACGCATTTTCCTGGTAAAATTTCTTTTCAAATTTTGCATTCGGGTTTTTCTGTTTTTTATTCTTGGTTGTTCTACATTATGATTTTCTTCTGCATTCTACCTAGCATAGGGGTTTTTTGTGTTACTAATATTTGTTTGCAATGTGTGGTGGTACATTTCGTGGGTCCAAGACTAGTTGATAAAACTCCTAACTTGTGCTTTTGCAGGTTCGAGTGTCCAAGATTCATTTCAAAACCATTGTGCTTGTTCTTTTTAGAATAGAAAGCATTTCTTTTGGTGCATTTAAAATCAACATGTTTTCAATTCTATCTGATTGTGTTTGAAAGTGGTAGGCAAATATGCTCTCACCCCATGCAAACTAGGTGATCAAAAAGCCAAACCCACTTTTTTTTGTGTAACCCTGATGCAATAATCATAGTATCCTCTCCCCTTCTGCAATCACGTGATCCTAGGTGTAAGAGAAATGGTTATTGCCTCTAGAAATTGGGTCTGCCAGGGGATTTCATCACCTCTAGGTGACTCAAACCAACAATGGAGCTAAAGCCAAGCTACCCCCGACCGGTATATAAATGTGAATCATAAGGGAAAACTTAAGATTACAAGTGCAGATGTGTCATTCAGACCAAGTAGTACTACCCAAAACCCTGTTGAGCTTAACCTCTTTAGGCTGGAGTGCCTCCTAAATGGAGATTAATCTTGCGCCCCATGTATGGACACTCGAATGGGGGTCCCGAATTAAACACCATTGTTTAGTAGCCAAAAACCTTCTATTTGCTAGCACAGCACCGGTCGATGTGAAGGCATCCACATCTTTACAGTCTGTAGTAGAGGTGATCAATCTGCCAGGGGAGTTTCATGGGGGTTGGAAGCTTGGTTGACCTGAGAAGAGAGTGCACTGTAAGGGGGAGCCCATGCAGCCAAGCTTCTGAATTCACACACTACTGATATGTGGGGGGAAACCCATGTGGAATCTAGCAGATATTGTCCTGGCTTAAACATAGGATTGTACTTGTTCTCTTTTGTGTTTGATTAATTTCAAAATATTGTGATTTCCAAGTGTTCGCTGGTTACTGAAACGACACAAAAAACACTCAAACATCTAGAAACAAACAATCAATATTTAAACAATTTAGGTTTTTGACCAAAACATCAAAAAAATTAACTTTTTACATTCTGCACCACATCTGTTAAATCACAATCGCTCTAACGCACCGCATTTGACAGTCTTTGCAATGCATCTGCTTTGCTAAAATGCATTTTCTACTTTAAACACCGCATTCATTTGTCATGCACTGCATTTGCTATTTGTAAAGTTGCATATGCTATATTAAGCCGCAATTGACATCTTAAAAGCTGCATTTGTGAAACTGCGTCGCATTTGCTACTTGGAACGCCACATTTGACCATTGCAACGCATTTGATACCTCAAATGACGCATTTTCCTGGAAACACAATAAACCATGTTTCAGACCAGAATTCAAGTCCAAACATCTTAGCCTGTTGTCAAATATCTTTTCAAAAAAGTCTCTGTTTGAAACCAGAATTGAAATTGCTCAAAACATCCATCATTTGTATTCATTAGCTAGCATTTTCACCATAGGATTAATTTTCCAAATTTTTAGTTGCATTCCCTAGGCATTATAATAGTCATTTCTAGCATAAGCTTGTCCTTAGGATTCATCTTGGCATAATTTAGATTAGGCTCACTCACCTCACTTTGTGAAACCATTGTCTGTAAAACTAGTTTTCTTGGGACTTGGTCATTACTACTCTTTTCAGTCATTGTCCTTTTTTGGGAACCTCCAACTCAATAGTCTAGTTAGGAAGGCTCACTTGTTATTTTGACCTTGTCACTTAGTCTCCTTAGCAAGTCCTTTTGATAACCAAAATTGAGACATAAGTCAAGTTTAGAGTGGTTAGGCGATCCTTTCTCCAAATACTGTCCAACCTAGTCCTCATTTTGAACTTAGACATTGCATTGTCCATCTTAGTCCTCATTTTTCACTTAGGCTTTACATTGATATCATTCACCCTAGTTGTCATTTTGCACCTTGACTTTGCATTAATCACCTCAATCCTTAGTCCAAAAAAAACAAAAACATAGTCTTGCATTGTCATCCCTTAATATCAAAAATCCAAAAAAAAAACATAGGCTAGCATCATCCTTGCATTTAGTTGTCATTCTCATCACTCTCATTTGAGAAATTCCCTTTTATGGTGGAAACTAAACTCTAGATAAAGAAAAGACAAATGGAAAACTTTGGACAAGATTCCAATTCCAACATCACCAATCACACGTATGACCCAAATTGGACGTTTGACGACCCATTTAGCAACATGAATACTCAACCTCTCATGACCATACCATCCTCATCAAACAACCCCTTTGAACCATTCTTACGTAAGGATGAATATGGAAAAATACTTGAGGAAAACCTAGAGGTAGCAGCACAAGATCCAGAGGCAGCCTTTTTCATAGAACAAATGGTCTTATATGATAGAGACAAATATTTGGCCATACTTTTAAGTCAAGGAGCTAAATTACCCCATGGGTTTGACATTAATACTTTGAGATGGACATCTCCTGACCATAACATGTCCAATAGTGGTCAACCTCCAAACAACACAAGCAATACCTTTTTTGATGCTACCTTGCAAAATGTCACAACTACCATGAGTGCTACCTCCAACATTCCAAACAATTCCAATTCAATCAATGCTACATCCATTGGAGGAACACAATATGTCACATTGCCTACACTATCCACAATATCGTCACAATCAATTGGAGCCACCTTTGGGTCCTCAGCAATGTGGACAAGTTATTCCAACCCTCTATTTACCACTATGGTAAATGCCATGGGGGCATCATCAAGCCACTCAAAACCTCCATTTACAACTACCTCTAGTACCATGAGTGCATCTTCACCAAATCCTTTCATTGGTACCTCGCATAATCCTTTGGGAGGAAGTAAATGATGTCTCCTTATTCAAGGACCACAACCAAATGTTAACATGTCAACATAGCTTAATGCCATCACCTCCCAAGGACAAAAGATGAACATTCCCCTTGTACAATCCCAACAATTTGGACAAGACAATCAAAACACACAACCTATGGCATCATTTGCACATCAAAATATTCATGGTCGCCATATTCCTCAAATATCGACCCAAATGGCTGGGGGACACATTCTGACATATTCATCCCATATTCATACCCACCAACATGTGCCCAATCCAAACTTTCAATACCAACAACATGCAAATAATAACACATCATACATGTCACAACAACACATCCCTCAACAATGCACCAACATCCACTCACAACAAATGGGGACCCATGGTGTACCAATCAATCCAATGTATGGGGCCACAAATGACCCTATAATCGATGCCTTGCAAGCAAAGCTGATGGGTCTAGAGAAGACCATAGAAAACATGCAAATATCCGACAAGAAATCGCAAGTTTCATATGATTTATCCGTATATCCCTTTGACATGAACTTATACATGCCACCATTTCCTCTGGGATATGTGTCACCTAATTTTACCAAATACAGAGGAAATACAAATCCTATCGAACATGTCTTAGAATTCACGACCAACTGTATGGACATTGCCTATGAACAAATGTACTTGATGAGACTCTTTTCTAAAAGTCTTGCAGGTCCTACCCTTGAATGGTTCTCCACTCAAAAGGATATCAAAACATGGGATGAACTTAAACACAAATTCATAAAAAATTACTCATACAACATTGACATGGACACCTCTATTACTAGCTTATGTACTCCTATGCAAGAGGATGATGGTGAAACCTTCATCCCATTCTTCCAAAAATGGAGAAGTCTAGCTAGTCGTTGTCACATTGACATACCCAAAAATGAAAAGGTTGACATGTTTGTTCAAACACTTCTAGGCCCCTTAAAATATGGATTGCAAGTGCATTGTTGCACAACTTTCACAGACCTAGTTGAAAAGGGTGTCCAATTTGAGAAAGCTCTTATTGCAAAAGGAGAGCTAAAATATGGTCCTAAAAACACAACTGTAAATCCTCCCACTGACAAAAATAAGTATTGGGCCAAAAATAAACACGTTACCAATGACGGTGTTGTTGATGCCAAGGTTGTGAACACTATGGGTCCTGTATTGGCCCTCAAATGGGTTAAACTGCAAAGAAAACCAACAACAACACTGAAACCCCCCACAAATACCACCCAAAACAACCAAAATGGTCAAAACAATCAAAGTCAAGGACAATACCGTCAGACAAGACAATTCCCAAAAAGATGAACATACTCTGCTTTGGGAGAACCAAGTGAGGATGTCCTTAAAAAGCTCCTCCAAAATGGTCTCATCATACTTGAAGAACCTAAACCATATGACCCAGGGAATTTTAAACCATCATGGTTGGATGATAATGCTTTTTGTGAGTACCATTGGGCTAAAGGACATAAGACATCATTTTGTCGACAACTCAGAAATATTGTGCAAGATCTTATTGAAAGTCGAATAATCGAATTGGGTGGGCCACAATTTCCATCAAATGTTGACAATACTATTCATAAGAACCCATTGCAAGACCATGGTTCTAATAACGCTTCCATGTCAGGTCCTAAGACAAACAATAATCAAGCCAATTATGCTTATGCCAAGTATGACTATTCTGGTGGACCTACTATAAACAATGTCCAAACTGATGAGTGTGTCAATACCATCACAATCAAAAGAGCACCTCAATGCAACACCACTACTTGAAGTGGCAAGATCACCATAGTTGGTATGCCTCCTGCTAGCCAACCTAAGATCACCATACCTGGTCCATCTCCTAAACAACTACAACCTGGCTCATCTGCGAAGCAGTGCAACCCAAGAGTCAGTTTAACCTTATCAATCAATTAGGAAAAACCCCTACATAGATTTCCATACTTGAGTTGCTTCGCATTTCTCCCACACATAAGGCTATACTGGATAAAACCCTGCAAGAGTCATTTGTCCCTAAGGATATTGATGTCAACCAATTTGAGACTATGGTGGGATACCTCACTACACCTCATCATGTAACATTTTCTGATAAGGATTATTCGTCACCCAAGATCAACCATAACAATGCACTACATATTGAAACTTTCATCCATAAGCACAAGGTCAGAAGAGTTTTAGTATATGGCGAAGCAAGATTGAACATATGCTCCTTAAAACTAGTTAAGGCTCTAGGCTTTTTTGATGCATGTGTAGACCCTACAAAGAGCATAGTCATAAAAGCATATGATGATGAGGAACGTTCTTCTAGAGGCATTATTTCTCTTCCTATCAGAGTGGGACCAGTCGTTGTGAACACAACTTTCCAGGTGGGTATGTGCAGGATCATGATGGGCCAAAAAGTGGCAATATGGTGGGTTTTTGTAGGGTATGTGGCTGACGACTTTCTTTTTACCCAAAATTGATGAAATGAAAAGGGTTTTTAAAGGAGATTCTCAACTTTCCACCAATATAAATTATGCTTTACTTTGAATTTAATAAATAATTATTATTTATTTTCTATTTGAATTACAACTAAAGTCTTGATTGAAAAACATCTATAGCTTTCAAATGGTATCACATTTTTTTAATCTAACAAATGTGTCACATTCTATGCTGCAAAAAAAAAATGAATTTCATGAAGTTTTGAACAAGTTAAGGTTAAGGTTACATTTTTTAATTTTGGAAAGTTGTAATAAAAAATTCATAATTAATTATTTACTTGGAAAAAAATTACAAAAAAATATGCATCACATCGGGACATGAGTCCTCTACTTATATCTAAAATCTTATAAAAAATATTATCATTTTATTGTGGTTAGGTTGGTTAGACAAACACCTACTTATTTTCTCCTTGAAATGTAAGTACTACTACATTGAAATTTCAAATTTTCACCGAATATATTTTTATTTTTTAAAAATAAACCTAGTAGTTTAGAAACTACATTCAATTTGCTACAAATTATATTCTTACATATTTTTGAAATAATATAGATAACTTATTCAAATTTTTACGTCAAGTTTCCTAACTCTAATTTTTCTGAATTTTTTGCCACTTAAGTGCCTATTTTTCCATGATGATCCTGTACATACCCAGGTCTTGGATCTAGAATTACCTTACAACATCTTGCTTGGTCGCCCATGGATTCATGCCTTAAAGGCCATCCCCTCCACATAGCACCAATGCTTGAAATTCCCATTTGACGACACAGAAATCACCATATATGGAGACCCCAACCCTTTTCAATATTGTACCAACCTAAGGGGTATTTCCAAAAATTGAGTGCCCATCAACCGAGAAGCTCCTAGATCTTCTTCTTCCAAATACATTGACCCATCTATACTGGCATCATCTTCCACGTCCACTTCGTCCATGACTTCCACTACGCCACCATCTCCCTCACTTCCTAAAGCTAAGTCTAATGTCAAGATCCAGGACTTAGGCTATGGAGAATTCAAACTACATACAACATATAGCATCACAACAATACCCAAGTCTACAAAGGTTTATGGTCAACCATGTTTTAGAATGGAACCCAAAGAAATTTTCAAAGTTCTACCAAAAACGATTTTCATCAAATGGGGAGAAATGAGTAACAAGGACATTGCCGATATTACAGGATGGCTCTATAAGGAAATGGAAGACCTACCCCCATTACCAATTAAGAAATATGGCAAGGGATATGACATGATGAAGGCTAAGGGCTACGATGGAACTAGTGGCCTAGGAAAACATAAGACTGGGCGAAGAGAGCCCATAGAATCTTTCAAAATACCAAAGTATCTTGGATTAGGGTATGGATTGCCTGACAATGACAACTGACGTACCAATGGACTTTCGAGTGAGCATGTGCATGCTTCAGAAAGTGTCGAGACTGTTAAGGAAACCTTTACTAAAACCAATTCCCAAGAGTGGGAATTTGGCTCCCAACGATCCTTAAGTGACTGTCGCCTTGATGATTTGTTCCTTGAAGCTAGGAGCTTACCTCTGAACAAAATTTTTGGAAAACATTTAAAATTGATCAAGTACCAAATAGTCACAATCCCATTTACCTTCCCCGTGACATACAGGCCCCACCATCTAAACCCCATAACCATCAGTCGAATCCATATGAATTGACAGATAACATTGATACCCACGACTCTGAGTCCTTCACCCCTTACTTTGAAAACAAATATGAGACAAGTGAAGGGGAATATTGGATAGAGTCTAACGTGGAATTGGATGATGACAACTTCATCTTCAATGTCTCTAAATCTGTCTGCATGCTTTCTACATCCTCCCCTCAATTCACCAATGTTGACGATGGCATTTCCTTATTCTACTCGCAACTAATCGATTGGGACCAACAAGGCTTGCCATTCCTGGACACCTTTCAAAATGATGAGGCCATCGCAGAGTTTATGAGATTACGTGAGGGCATACCTAGTGGTGATCACAAGGCCAGATTTTCCATTGACCTAGATTGTGCAGCTTACTTCGGGGAGACTGCTCCGTCCTCCAGTCACAAAATTAAAAAATAAGAATAAAGAAAAAAAGAAATGTCTTTAGGTGAAAACTGAAAGGCACCTTCTAACGACAAAAAAGTAAAAAAAAAGGGCGTGTCTATGGGTGAAAACCTCTCTGAGGCACCCAAAGATGGAGGACTGGAAATTCTTCCCGTAACTCAAGAGAAATCAGCTATGCTCATAGAGGACACCATAGAAGCAAACATATCAACATCAGAAGATCCCAAAATGGTCCTCTTTGTCGCATCCTTGACTGAAGAAGAGAAACTATAATTTCACAAGTTCTTTGCAGAATACAAAATCAACTTTGCATGGTCCTATGCCAACATGTCAGGGTTAGATCCAAAACTTGTTTTGCACCACTTACCATTATTTCTAGACATCAATCCAGTAAAACATAAGTTATGCAAAATGCATCCTCGGGTCGCTCTATTAGTCAAGGCTACGTTGAAGAAACTTCTAGATGTTGGGTTCATGCAGTCTATTGATTATGCTGAATGGATATCTAACCTTGTGCCAGTAACAAATCCAAATGGAATGATCCATGTCTGCACAGATTTCTGAGACTTAAACAAAGCATGCCCAAAAGATGAATTTTCGTTGCCAAATACAGATATCATAGTTGACCTCACAGTAGGATACAAGATGTTGTCCCTCATGGATAGTTTCTTAGGCTAGAATTAAATTCATATTGCCCCAGAAGACCAACATAAAACAACATTCACTTGCCCTTGGGGTACATACTCTTGGAATGTCATGCCTTTTGGTCTTAAAAATGTAGGCGTCACATATTAGAGGGCTATGACCACAATCTTTCATGATATGATGCATAAGATAATGGAAGATTACGTGGATGACCTTTTGGCTAAATCATTAATAAGAAAATACCATTTGAAGGTATTAGACACAATTTTCACAAAAGACTGGAAGAATACAAAGTCCGATTGAATCCTAAGAAATGTGTCTTTGGCGTAACATCTGGAAAACTTTTGGGATACATAGTTTCTCAAAGAGGCATTGAGGTTGATCCAACTAAAGTCAAAACCATAATGGACATGGCTCCTCCCAGAGGAATAAGTGAACTCCAGACATTACAACGTAGGGTGCAATCTATTTGATGCTTCATAACACAATTGGCTGACAAGTGTCAACCATTCCAATATCTTCTGCGCAAGGGAATCCATTTTGTGTAGACAGATAAATTTCAAGATGCCTTTCAACTAATCAAAGACTACATATTGTCACCACCAGTCCTTATGCCTCCCATTCAAAGAAAGCCTTTAATTCTATGCATCATGCTACATCAGCATTGGGGGCATTATTGGCATAGAACGACCATGACGAGAAAGAAAGGGCCATATATTATATCAATCAAACATTGGTCGAGTATGAATTGAATTACACATCAATTGAATGTGCTTGTCTAGTAGTTGTCTTTGTAGCTCAGAAGCTAAGACATTATATGTTGAGCCATGAGACACAGTTGGTGGCAAAAATTGACCCCCTCAAATATCTATTGAGTCGTACAGCATTGACAGGACATCTAGCAAAATGGGTAATGATCTTGAGTGAATATGATATTCAATATGTAGAAAGAAAGGAAATAAAGGGACAAGTCATAGTATACCAATCGGCGGATGCACCTATACAAAGTGATCGCCCTTTAGTGGTAGATTTCCCAGATGATTCAATATTCCATATGGAACCTAATTCACCTTGGAGACTCTACTTTGATGGATCACATACTAATCATGGCTTGAGGGCAAGAATCCTATTTATCACCCCTCAAGGAGATTCCATTCCTAAATCCTTCCGCATAGCCTTCCCATGTACCAATAATGTGGCAGAAAATGAAGCACTAGTCACAGGACTTAGAATGGCAATAAAATGGAAAATCAGAGCACTCCATGTCTATGGGGATTCTCAGTTAGTCATCAACCAAGTTAATGATGACTACGACACTAAGGATGAGAGACTAATGCCCTACAAATGAATGGTTGACAACTTTTAGACATATTTTCACACGGTGACTTTTGAGCAAGTTCCAAGAGCACATAATAGGGCAGCAAATGCAATGGCTACGATTGGCTCTCTCCTTGACATTCCAAGCAATATGCCTCTACTGGAGTTCTTGGTAGAACAATTGTTGGTCCCCGCCTATGACATTCCAAAATCAAAGATTGAGCTCCCGATTCTCCCTGGTACCAAGATATTCATGACTACCTTAAGTCCTAAACCCTTCCCCCTAATATGTCCAATAACCAGAGGAAATCTTTTATCCGAAAAGCCGCAAGATATTCCATCGTTAGCAACACCCTTTACCGTCGTAGCTTTGATGGAACCCTCCTTAGATGTCTCGACACCAACAAAGCATGCACAAACTTACACGAGGTACATGAGGGTATATGCGGGTCTCATTCAAGTGGTCCTACTATGGCCAAGAGGATAACAAGACTTGGGTACTATTGGCCGACCATTGAGAAAGATTCACTAGAATATGTCAAGACTTGTTGCCAATGCCAGATTCACGCTCTAGCGCAGGAACTTCGGTCGATCACTTCCCCTTGGCCCTTCACACAATGGGGACTCAACCTCATGGGTAAGATCCATCCTACCTTGTCAAATGGCCACAAATTCATCATCACCGCCATTGAGTATTTTACGAAGTGGATCGAAGCCATCCCCCTAACATATATAACCAACAAAAAAATCTCCAAATTCATTCTTAACTACATCATTTGCAAGTATAGTCTTCCAAAATCCATCATCACTGACAATGGACATTCGTTTAAAAACCAAGACGTTCGTGAGTTATGTGAGCAATTTCACATCCAACATCATTTTTCCTCTTTGTATTACCCACAATGAAACGGTCAAGCTGAGGCATCAAATAAAACCATTGTTAAATCTTGAAAAGACTATCAATGACACTAGCCGTGACTGGCATATTCAACTTAACCCTGCTCTATGGGCTTACCGCACTAGTATTCATGCACCCACAGGAGCCACTCCATTTTCCCTGGTCTTTGAAGCTGAGGCCATCTTGCCCATCGAGGTTGAAATTCCTTCCTTACGAGTCTCCCTGAAGGATCTAACTAATGATGAGGAGTACAGACAATCACACCTACATGAGTTGGAGATGCTAGAGGAAAGAAGGCATAATTCCCTGAACCATCTATAGGCATATCAGAACCGTCTCTGTCATAGTTACAACAAGAAAGTCATGGTCAGGAAGTTTGTCACTGGTGACCTAGTACTCATGCAGAACCCTAAGAATCAGGTTGACAGAGAAAATCCAAGCAAGTTTGAACCAAACTGGTTGGGTCCTTATGTCATCATATCCTCTTTTGGCTCTGGAGTGTATCAACTGGCTACTCCAGCTGGTGAACAATTGAAAAATCCTATCAATAGTCTACATCTTCAGAAGTTTTATGCATAGCATCAGAAAGTCGAGCTGAAAACCTTAAAATACAAAAAGAAATGATAAAATGGTAAAAAAAATTGTTGCCTTGATGAAAACCTGGCAAACAGGTGTCTTAGCGGCACCAAAAAAATGACAAAAATAGTAAAGAGAAATAATTCATCCAATAGTGAAAACCTAGAAAATAGGCGCTTTGGATAGGTACCATGGTGAAAACCTGGCAAACAGGCGCCATGCGTAGTCAATCATTGCTCTGCCATCTACTGTCACTTTATCTGTCTTGGCCTATGATGAAGCACATTTTCCATCAGCACCATGACACTTGACATGATATCATACACCTCCTCTCATGGTTGACAAATAATTGACATCAAGTCTGGCATACTGTCCATCGAGTATCCCATGCATATCCTTTTCACGTCCTTTAAAATTGGCTAAATCCTGAACCTATCAAGGGGAAAAAATTTTATCATGCGACTGTAGTGGGTATCATGCATGGTCTAGGCAATTGTAAAATTTTATGAAAAATGACAAAAACATTGAAAAAAGTCCTAAAATAAGACAAAAAGATTACAAAAAGTCCTGAAAAAAGACAAAAACATTACAAAAAGTCCTGAAAAATGACAAAAACATCACAAAAAGTCCTGAAATAAGACAAAAACATTACAAAAAGTCCTGAAAAAAGACAAACATTACAAAAAGTCCTGGAAAAAGACAAAAACATTACAAAAAGTCCTGAAAAAAGACAAAAACATTACAAAAAGTCTTGAAAAAAGACAAAAACATTACCAAAATGTCGTGAAAAAAAAACCTAAAAATTGAAAAACGTCCTAAAGAAACCCCAACAAACGTCAAACTGTCTCAAAAATGTAAAATGAAGTCATTTCCCATTAAAATTCGTCATGTCAATCAATCAGTATTTGTCATTTGTCTGAATGACGTTGTCTTTGTGCATTCGCTACGTAGGAAAGACTCAATTTCAAGTCCCCAAGACACTAGGTCAGTCCTCTTAGGTTGTCAAAATGAAAATCATGATTCAATCTTTGGTCATCAAGACAAATTCATTGGTCGTGTCGAACTACGAGGTCTCTGAGTGTATGACGTAGGCAAGGGCATTTTTTGATGAGCCCCCGAGGCCGCACTAGGTCAGTCCATTAGGGTTCATGACATTACACTGGCACACACATCAAAAATTCTTCAAGTCAAACAAGTCATCCCAAAATAAGCCAATTACTGCAACCAAATTTTGACAACCATTTACTCAACGTGACAATTACATCAGCATGTCAATATCGATATATAGTCGACACAAGTCAATTCAATAAACTTTAGTCAAATTTGGTCATAACAAGTTAAATTATCATAAGCAGTCAAATTGTCAACTCTTGGTTATCTTTCAAATGTGTCCTTCTGAAGAATATTCTTTGTCATTTATGCCTTAGGATGTGTCCTTCCTAAGCATCATCATTGTCATCCAACATTTTTAAGGGATCCTCTTGACATTTAAGGATCACTCCTCTTGACATCGGTATCTTTCAGATGTGTCCTTTTGAAGAAAAAACTCTATCATCTATGCCTTAGGATGTGTCCTTCCTAGGCATCGTCATTGTCACTAGCATTTTGAGAGATCCCTTTTGACATTTAGGGGTCAATCCTCTCGACATCAACATTATTCAGGATGTGTCCTTCCTGAATTTGGCAATTTTTAGCATTCATCATCTTGGCATTGTCAGAACCTTGACACCTTGACATCTCAACATCATCAAACCTAACATCTTGACATTAAAACACTTGGCATCTAGATGCACTTGGCAAACACTTGGCACTTGTCTTTTTGTTTTTCATCATGTTACTAGTTTTTTAGCGAGATCTCGGCAACATGATTTAGAGAAGCGACAACATATCATGAGGTTTGTCTTGTATTTTGACACTCATGTTACTAGTTTCTCAGCGATGTCCTAACTATGGGATTTAGAAAAACAATGACGTACCATGATCATGGTTTTATTTTGTCTTTTTTGGCAATCATGTTGCTAGTTTCTCGAGGATGTCCTAGAAATAGGATTTAGAGAAGCAACAATGTTTCATGACTTGTCCTTCTTGTCTTTTTTTGCTTATGGTTGGTTATGACAAAAAGACTGGGGCAAATGCACCCTTAGTATGAGTCATGATCATCCTTGTCTGTGACTACTTGTCTTATGTGATGGTACGACCTTGCACACTTGGATTTATGTCATATCATGGTGTTAGTTGGCCATCACAATAAACTGACCAATGATGATTAAGAGCAATAAAGATTAAAGTCCTATGGTAAATTTTTGAAGGATTTGGTCTAGGAACTAACATGCATCTCCTTCTATCTTGTCATCTTCTCTTGTCCATCTCTCGATGATATCTTGTGACATAGAAAAACATAAGTGCATACACAATCATATAGACATTGCATCATCCATATCAGTAAATCATATCTATTACATTCCATATCACATTATACATAGTCATACAGTAACATAATCATAAACATGGCATCCATTCAAATAAATACATTATATCATCATCATCCATGGCATAACGGCAGCATGACATATAAATAAGCATTGCATTATCATGGCATCACACCATAGGTAACCATCATAGGACATACATGACAGGACATATAAATAACACCATCATTCATCATAAATGCATAATCCACATAGGAATCACATAAACATACATCATAAATGCATAAATCAGATGACACATATATAGGTCACATCAAAACTGCATCATATATATCATCTCAAAAAATATAATGTCACAAGATAAAGTCAAGGGGTATCCCAAAAATAGAGCTCGCAGGCTTGATAGTCAATACATAATGTGTCATAACATAAATTCTAAAACATGAAGCCACATATAGTAAGCATGTCCCTATGAAGTGCTCTTTGCATCCCCTCATGTAAAAGAGTGTGGTGACTGAAGACCTGTGTCTGGCACTGAGGTAATTGGTGGAACTATAGCAACCTTTGTCTATGAACCCAATGGAACTGACATTGATGGCATCATCTCCATGGTAAAATGCATTTGTGATGACACTACAACGTGACTCTATGAGGCTGAAGGATCTATCACTAGAGGTGGACCAGGTACTAATCTATGGCCTGAACCTGATGACCCATGTGAGTGCCCTGACCTGTGACTGGAGGATGTCTGTGATGGGACCTGTGATTCGAAGTATGCCCTAAAGAGGTCAAGCCCCCTGCATTGCTCTGACTACCACTACCACTGCCTGACCTACTACCACTACCTATCTGTGTCCTGGTCAGAGTGGGATCTCTCATCTCAGTTGGCACGACCTGCTCATATAACTGCATGTATGGCCCAAGCCATACACTAACCCTGCCAAACTCCTGAGCTAGATCTGCAAATGGTCTCGTACATAGTCATGCAAACTCCTGAGCCTGATCCTGCTCTACCTGAGTCATCTCTAACTCTATCTATAGTGCTCTGACCTGTGCGGCACTCTCATCCAGTCTCCTCTATAAGTCTGCCACCCTTTGGTCTGTCGTGGCATCATGGGGCAATGTCAAGCTAGATGGTACCTCCTCCTCTCCCTCCACCATGCTCCATCTCAGTAATCTCTCGACCTCATCAATGGCTTCATCCTCATCATCCTCCCATGTATCCTCCTCTCGCAATATATCAATGTCCATCTTGGCCTTTGGTCGAACCTCCTCCTCCCCAACCTCCTAATCCTATCTAGCCTCATCCTAGGTCACTGGCTCGTCATGACCTACATCCTCCTGCTCCTGTCTAGGCTCCTCCTCCTCTCTCTCCTCCTCGCCTACCTCTAGGATAGCATCTAGTGCCCCTCTCATGGCACGTTGTCTCACCCTCCTTTCCTACCTCTTGCCATCTCTCCTCAGTCTCCGGCCATCCCCTCCATCATCCCCATCATCTCCATCATCTTCGTCTCTCCCTCCACCTCTATGTTCATTCCTACCTCCATCTCTACATCTACCTCTGCCTATGTCACCACCTCTACCCCCTCGCCTAGCTCGTGGCACATGTGGTATAAATGATCTCATGTCAATCAGAACTGGCCCATCTAGATCTATCAGTCACACTGGTCGATGTTCCTGCCACCACAAGTCATAGTCAGCGGTCATCCTCAGATCTGCAATCCCACCCCTCCATCCCCACTGCTGCACCACTAGCCCATCAATCTAATACATGGAAAACAGTATAGGAATAGGCAGACCCCAGGCTCCCTCCCTCAAAGATCTAGCATACTCAGTTGTGCCTACTAGTACACCC
Organism: Sequoia sempervirens; assembly: GCA_007258455.2. Lineage (NCBI taxonomy): Eukaryota > Viridiplantae > Streptophyta > Pinopsida > Cupressales > Cupressaceae > Sequoia > Sequoia sempervirens. Next base: position 26,649 of record VDFB02263774.1, read on the forward strand.
TGCTGCTCTCCAAACTTTCTTAGTACATACTGTGGCAGATACATCTCTATGATGAGATGACTCTGCACTGTCCTCCCAATCAAGTAATGGTACTATTTGCAGAAGCTGAGATGGTCATCCTCATCATCCCACTACTTGCAGTCTCTGTAGGGCCTCTAAATGAATGAAATCATGGTGTCAATCCAATGATGCCACCAACCTGTCTCTCCCACCCTTGTCTATTTAAGAGCACCAGCATAGTAATAAGCATATGGCATCCCCTCTACTAGTTGTGGTCTCTGGATAGGAGGTCAAAATATAACCACATGCTCCCAAACCCATATCATCAAAAGTGTTGTGCCACACCCATTGCTCTATGCCCTCCTATAGGCCACCTTGTGGAGCTGATGGTAGAGCATGCCTAACAAACAAGGCCCCCAGGCATAAATAGTCTTGTCTCACCTCATGCCTACTAGAACATCACCCCAATCAATGGGAAACTCATGTCTGCGGCATTTAGGAATTAGTACTCTACCAATCAATGTCACTAGCATTGCATCAAACTAGCCATAGTGCTCTGCCATAAACTCCCAGTGGCTCTTGTATCCCTCAATGCCAAGTTCTGCACCCTCATCGTGATAGTAGGTTGTAAAGGTCTGATTACTTTGTTGAGGGTCATAGATGATCTTCTCTCCTCGCATCGGCAGACATAGAATACAGTAGACATCCTCCAGAGTCACGATAGCCTCTCTTGTCAAAAAATGGAAAGAACATGTCTCTGGGTGTCATCTCTCGCACAACGCAGTCAACAATCCCCTATTCGCCCAAATAATGGGCATATAGGCAACATAATACAAACCCAGCCGCATCAACCATCATCGCTCTCGCAGACTCAGCTGATCTCGAAACTGGTAGGTCGATGACTTGCTCTGCCACGTATAGATGGGCACTAGCTGTCTTTGCACATGATCAAACAATGCATCAGCCCCTTATAGACAATCATCATTATCATTTATGTCACTCAAAAGCATTAAAAACTTGAAACCCATCATAATCAGCCTTGGTCAAAGTCAAAGTCAAATGCATCACGTTGACTTCAAATATGTCATGAGGAAGCATTTGAGTCATTTTGTACTTCAATTCCATTGCGATATGTCAAATGCATCGTTCTAGCTGCCATTTGCATCACAATAGGGAATTTGTGTCGTGACTTTTGGAATATGCATCTTTTAAATCATATGCGTCATTTTTTACCTCAAATGAGTCGCACTATTGTGAATGCATCATTGCACCTATCAATTGCGGCTCGTTTTGGTGAATGTGTCACGATTTCTTGTGAATGCGATACAATTAGTGGCCCTATCCTAAAAGTATTTTGTGATTGCATCACAATGCATCGATTGCGGCTTACGCGCATGCATATGCGTTGCAACGCAGTTGTTATTAACCCTAAAACCCTAAATTTTACACGCAAAACGATAAAATGACAAAGTGGGATAAGGGTACATACCGCTGGCTCTGAGCCCTCGGGTCGCCTGTCGGTCCGCACAATCTCTCTGTGATGCTTAGTCACTAGAATCACCATGTCTACTATGGTCCCCTTCGCTCGGCGCTCTCAAAATGGCTAAGGTGAATAGTGAAAATGAATTGACTTTTACCCCATTTTCAACCTATTTTTAAAGTCACAATGACATTTGTCAACTCTTTTATTATTGGAGGCCCTTTTGACCAACTTTGACCACCCTTTTGGCTGCTCTAAACATGCCAGAATTTGAAACTGGTTGCGCCATTATCTTTTTGTTCATTAAATTGACTTATCAGGACACTTTCCAAATTTTTCTGTCACCTGGCCAAAATTCAAAAAAAATTCTGAGGGGGCATCGATACTTTGTACCTTCACTAGGGCATGTTCCTAATTCATCTTCTTTATCACAATGCGACATGCTACATTATGACAAAGAGGGGGAAAATGTACACATAAAAATGACCTAGGCCTGCAAGCTCTATTTTACCACTTTCGTCCTAGCATAATTATGACATTTAATTATGTCCTTGGTCCACATTTGACTATTAATTAAATAATTCATAATTATTTAATTAACTCATCTCTTTTATTCTTCATTATTATTAAATAAATAAATTTTATTTATTTATTCAATACGTCACTAAGGGTCCATTGTCCTCTTACAATTAAATAAATTTCTTAATTTATTTAATTACCTTTATTCATTTATGTCTTCTCGATTATTAAATAAATGAATTTTATTTATTTATTTAATATGTCACTGATTCTCATAATTAAATGGATTTATTAATTTATTTAATTATCAGTCATAATCCTCTAAATTAAATGATTATCTTTAATTATTCAATTACCTAATTTAACATTTCTCTCATTTTAAATAAATGAAATTATTTAAAATGATTTCATTTTATTAACTGTCACTTCATTTTGGTAAATAATCTGAAAATCGATTCTTTACTGTCACACAAAATCCATATTTTGAATTTATTTAATTCAAAATGGTAAATCTTCTTCCAAAAATCCAATAATTGAGCAAATTCTTGATTTTTCAAATCTGCTTTTCAGTTCAACCTTTATCCTCTTTATTTTTTGAATCTTACAAATCAAGTAGTCTTTATCTTCTTGATTTTTGAAAATATTTATCTTTTTGGCTAATTATCACATTTATTCTCGACCGCCGATTCGATTTTCTCAAATTGCATCTTGGCCACTCATTTCAGATTTTTTCCCTAACCATGATTAGGGATTCTCACATGAAATCTCTTCCACTAATTTTAGGCTTTGTCAGCTTTCAATCTCGTATGTCTGTCCAAAATTACATTTTCTATAAAATGCCAATTTTGCTCACATTCTTGGGATGACTTCATTATTATAGATATTTATGCTTAGATTTTTCTTGGCATTTAGCTTATTTACTTCAATTATTTACTCATAGGCATAGTCATTTGTCATAGGCATTTTGTCATCAAATCCTTCAAATCTTGCAAAGGGCTTGGTCACAATCATTTGCTCACACACACAAATCTGAGGGCAACAATCATACGCTACAAGCTAGAAGGTGCTATGGAAATGAATCATGGAAGCAATGAGTAATAGGTATAACTGTTTTAATTTGCTTAAGCTTTCAATGTGTTTCAAATTTTCTTTGGGTTTTGTTTATTAATCTAATCTGCTAACCTACCTAAAAATAACCCATTGATACAGATGCCACAACAAGGTTTGAGTAATGAAGAATATTATGATGCATGTCAAAGTCCTGAGACAACCAATGTTTAACACTCTTATGTGGGTACCTTCTAAACCATGTTCCAATAACAAAAACTGAGCCTGTAGGGTATTCGATGTTTTCTCCATCTATAACTGGGCCTTCCGATTTCTTTTTGGCCTCAACATAACGACACAAGTAATAGTCTATTCCCTCTTTGTTCTCTTCATCTACAATAACTGCATAAACATGCCCTACATTGATATGTGTGGCATATCTCTTCAAATTATTCAACAATACGAATACAGTACAAAGTAAGATAACAATATGGAATTTCAAAAACTAAGCAAGTAGATATATTACTTGGTTGAACTAGATCTGATACGTGGTCAAAGTCGACCAATGATTCCATCTGTGTTAGTTCAATGTTGTCAGAGGGCGATACGTGTGAAGTGGGCTAAGATAACTTGTCAACCATTTTTCAACCCACTCCCTTGACTCAAAATCATTCCAGGCTTGCATTGTACATGAAGAATAAAAGCATGCCATCTTACGTGTATCGATACTCCATGAACCTGGATTTGAGCTAAGGAAAGAGTGTAGCTCAATCGATCTTGTTAGTGTACAACAATCCTCATATGGTACAATGTTAGTATCATCCATCAACCAAAAAAATCTACAAACTAGAGACGTACCTTCATTACCTGGACCCATCAAAGCATTACACCACTCAACGATTGATCTTGCATCTGTCAACTTTGCACTATCTTTATACTTTAACTCTTCTCGCTCTAATACTCTTTTCATGCATGCTCCCCCTTTCCATGTCTAGCCTCACAAAAGTTCCACATATGCTAAAAACTTGTAGTGAGATGCATCATGCACAACCAGTAGAACATGTGCGCATTCTTGAACTATGTTGCACAGTTATCCGACTATATTATATGCCAACCGTATGCTATGCCCCTCTGAGCCAAATCACTATAGAACATTTGGAAGTAACCTTGCAAAAACTCTGGATAATGTGTGCGATCATCACTAATATAAAAGTGATACTCCATCAATACCTTCCTTTGGTCCTCTGTACTATCAGCTGCATGAATGAATGCTATGTGCAAAAATATTGAAACCTGCGCGGAGTTGTAATACTATGACTACACCTCACACTATGGTTGTAGAGTGTAGTTCTTGCAAAGCCAACCAGTGATACTATGTTTCCAACTGGAAAGGTGTCCTTGCATAGCTTGATTTGAATGTCTAGCCATCAGGCTCTATGGGTATGCCTTGCATACTCATACATTAGACTCTCATGAAACATGGACATAAACTAATACACTAGAATCTTCTCAATAACCAAATCACACCTTTTTTCTTGAGACCCATATTTTGTAGCATATGCCACTGTTTTATACTTCCCAAAATCTACTAGTTTTTGTTCCACCTCATCTGTGCTTTCCATGTGTTGACATACTAGCATTCGTTGCAAGCCACCGCAACGCTCACATGAACCATCCAAGCATGTTGTCCTATAGAATATTTGGCCATCCTCTATTTGACATAAATTTTTTGATAACAACTCTCTTGAAGGTTTTGGTGGAGCTTTTATGCCACAATCCTACAAAACATCGTTAGTATGCAAATCTAAACATATAGAATGATAAACATCATAATGGTTAGAGAATTCAATATGTAGTCTACAATGACAAGTAGTGCATGTGTGATTTATCTTGACATAAAAAGGTTTAAGAATTTCAAAAAATATTTGAGAAATACTAATTTGAGGATAATTATTCTTCCAATACTATTCAATTAGTGTTCCCAATGCTTCAACAACTTTTTTATCTTTATGTTTCAGTCTTCCTGAGAATGCCCATAATTCATTTGAATTGGTGCCCTCAATTCTTTGCCACCTTTGAACGACTTTTGATAAAGTTTTTCTACTAGTTCCCATTTGTTCACTTGTCTTTTTAATGAGACGAGATCTCTTTGTTTGATACCTTACCAAAGTCGATGTAATGACACGTCAGGTGACATTACTATCTTTTGAGCATGAGTTCTTACCCACACTCTCATAAGAATCCATTAGATTCTTCACAATAGTGTTTTCACTTGATGCATTCGATGTTCTCAACCCAAGAGTCTTCATGATGTTTCTATACTTTAAACCTTGCATCATTTGAACAAATAGTTGACATCTTGCGGTCTCATTTAGCCTTTCAAAGAAGATTTTCCAAATCTTATTAGCATATCTTCTACAAGTGTGTTCTGGAATCTTACCTTCCATGTGCTACAAAATATCCTCATCAATATTAATAAAAAAATTTGGCTTTCTACGCAAAATTCTAGGTGGTGTTCTCCTAGGTACATACATCTCAACATTAGCAATTTCATCAATATTTAATTGAGGTGGGAAAGATTGTGTACCTTTCGATCGAGGGTGTAATAGAAGACATACCTTGATCTTCACGTGGGGATGATGGAATACCTTCTTCGTCAAATCTGAGTGATGATGTACTCTCAACTTGAAATGTGATGGATGGTGTCCAATCATATTCACTTGTGGTAGATGGTGTCCCTCCATATTCACTTGTGCTTAATGGTGTCCCTTCGTATTCACTTGCGGTAGAGGGTGTGTCTCCAACTACAATATCTACATCTATCCTAGCATGACTCTTTCACATATGTTCCCTTTGTGATGCCAATTTCTTTTATCTTTTTGATGGTTGAGGTTCCTCTTCAATTGGCTTGTTTTTGTCAGTCATTTCCAATTTCTTCTTTTTCACAATATGTCGCCACCCATTCTCTCTCTTTTTATTTGAAGGTTTCATACTCTTCCTTTGTTAGTTTCTTCCTTGTTCATTTCTTCGGCATGGCGGATAATTTTACCTGTAGCATGGTATTGAGATGAATATTAGTTCCTCAAAAATGTATCCATTAAAATAAATGAAATATATATGTGATTCAAGGCTTCATAAATAGACAACATAGGTGATGAGGTAGCTTTACTAGTGAGGTAATTTAGAAATAGCGATGAAATTAACAAATAGTGAAGGGTTTGATGTAGACCTGGGAGGCTCAATCACAACCAATTTGACAACATTCCTTTAAGAGGAATCTATCGATATTAAGATGACCTATTTGAACAAACCAAACAACCCTCAAAGCTTGACAATCATCAGAAGTTAGATTTCACACTTTCACCCCTTGAACCCTATTAGTAGTGGAAACTCAGTTTTTTCACAATAACTCAAACGTTCTCCAAAACACCAGACAAACTCTTCATGGTTTTAGATGCCCATTTCAGAGTTATTACAAATATATCAATGTCAACTACAAATCCTTTGGAACAAATCCCCAAAAACACCCCTTCTAGGTTGACCTAATTAAGCTGATTAGGCTAAATTTGCAAAGCAACATGCCCTCAAACTTATCATAGGACCTTGAAACCTTGGGGCAGCATTTATTAGGTTCCCAAACCTCCAAAACCACAACTAGATTCCTTGGGTACAGACAAATTCATGCCAAACCTAAAAACCCTTGTTTTATGCACTATTCAAGAGGGTTTATTGAATATGCTACTTCCAAAACCTCCTAGAGTTTAAAACCAACTTGAACAAAGGAAATTAACCCTGCACATGCTTAAAATTTCAAAACATCATGACCTCCCATAGAGATTCTTCCAAACCCTAGGCCTAATCCCTCATTCACATGCATTTTTGTTCACAAAACTCACTGTAGTAGTAGGTTTATTAATCCTATTTCTTTTCTAGCACTCAAATCATGCACCCTACACGAGTTACAGGTCAGGAAAAAACATGAAAATACATAAAATTGTTGCTAAAATTGAGATTTCAATGTATTTCCTTCTCAAAAAGTCCAAATCAAACTTACATTCCGTGTCTACATGCCATTTAAAGGATTCTTCTTCACATCCCACTGACCAACTACCTTGCAACTGAATTTAAAACCCTTAATGACCGTTGAAGGCCAAGTTTACATCATTTACACATGATATAACAACAATATTAGTCATATTGTAGGTTTGCACCCCTAACACCTATAACTCACTAAAACCACACCAATGGCTTGAAATGAGCCTTATTACATCCATAAAACAATATCTTGCACATTTTACATGTAAATAGAAGAACTTGCCTTAAAAGGCTATAAAGATACTTTAGTGCAAGATCACCATTTTTCACATTTTAAGACCTCAACTTAAAAACTCAACCTAAGACATGCTTAGTGGTTTTGATTGGCCTTATTCAAAACTCCCTACCTATGTCCCAATCTCCCACTCTCCCACACTCTCTCCCACTCACTTCTTCCCTCCCGCCCACTCCCTCTCACCCTCTCCCACTCCCTCCCACTCTCTCCCACCCTCTCCCAATCTCTCCCATCCT
>VDFB02263775.1:0-27219 GCA_007258455.2 Sequoia sempervirens
GCTTAACTAAAATAGATGCTAAATGGTTAAATTATTCTGAGTAATGCTCTAAAATTTACTATAGTGCAATTACTCTAAATGAAAGTGGATCCTTTTCTCATATAAATGAGGACTATTTATAGGAAAAATAGTTGAATCAATGGTCAAGATTGATTTGATCCATTAATGGATAAAAATCAATAAGAGGGGATGACATGGATCAAGGATTCCAATCAATGTATGAGAATACAAGTTGGGAAGGATCAATTATTTTAATCATGGGATCTCATTGATTTGAAGAAGCACACTTCCTAAAATTTAGGAAGTTGTTACAAGATATTTCCATTGGAGATGGAGGAATATTCCATGGGAATATCCCCTTATAAGTGGGAGGGTGAGAGAAATTGGCTAATTAAGTAATTTAAGAAATTACTTTATTGTGCATGATGGAGGAGATTAGGAACTTTATTAAACAATTAACTTATTTAATAAGGTGGGATTAATGACATCCAATTAAATAATTATAATTATAATTAAATGAGAGGACTTAATAAATTTAATTAAATAATTCACATTATCTAATTAAAAAAGATGATAATTAGTATGAAAGGGGATGAATTAACTTGATAAAATTGGTTATCTAATGAATAGATAAAAGTGATGAATTTAATTAAATAATTAAGATAATTTAATCAAATGGTCGAAAAGAGGTGAATTAGGATTAAAATAGTTTTAGTAATCAAATTTATATGTGTAATATCCATTAGGACGATTTTAAGTGTCTATATTGTTTATGGAGGAATGTTATCTATGCTTTATGTGTACATGTATATGTGTGTATTGGGTTGGGGTTGTATTAGGATAAGCTCACTCAAATTGGGAAGAGCATCCTTTGTAGGGGATTGAAAGTTGTAGGAACCTCTATAGGGAGCTAATTCATCCTTTGAGAAGGAGATGCTCAAGGGTATGAGTACCCAAGTTTATATGATGGTATGGTGTATATGTAGATTGGTAGTATGGATGGTTTGTTGTATGTGGAGTTTTGGTTAATGGGTTATTTTAGAAAGAAGGAAAATGTGTTATTTTTGTTATTTCACTTGTTCATAAGTCTACCCATATGGAATTGTAGTCCATCTCTATCCCCACCTTTCGATTCTTGTAGAATCCTTATGTGAGTGTGCAACCTTTATATGGGAGTTTCTTGTTTGGTGTTGTTTTTATTTTTGACAGGTTTATTGGTTTGAATATTATGTATACCTAGTTGCTTGGTTACCTCCTAGCTTGGGGGTGGCTAATTTTTCAGCCAAAGGTTGAGTGGTTAGAACACCATTGGCTTTGGAAGAGTTCTTTGTTCTATGCGCAAGTTAGAAAAATAAAGAAGCTTGTAGAATTGAAAGTATCTCATTGTGAATAATATTGTAATGTAATTTAAATATGATCCACCCTATGTGAAAATCATTATTGTGCTACCTAAAAAGGACTGTGTAATATTTCTTAAAGCATGAATGAAACATTTGTATAATTGTGTGAGGTTTTTAAGAAAAAGAGAAAGGAAAAAGAATAGCTCTATCTTCCAAAATAAAAGAGAAATACATATTCATACACATATGTGTGCTATTTCAGACTTCACCATACATACTAATTTAGTTGTTGTAGAAGGAAATGGTCAAATAAACTAAATGCTTGTCTATTATTTGGTTTAGCTTTATGTATCCTATGTATTTCAAAGAAAAATAGAAATGTGTGTAGTAATCACAAATAGTTGAAGGAAAAAAAGGGAATACCCTTTATTTCTAAAAAAAAGAGCATGTCTGTGATTGGTATTACATGAACCTGATATATACCTAATATGTTATTTTGGGAAGAAAACTAGGACATTATTATTGGAAAAAGAAGGTTGTTATTATCATAGTCTAAATTTTGGAAAAGATATTGTTAGCAATGTATGAATTCCATGGTTATTCTTAAAATATCTGGAGCATGGGTTTTATTCGCAAGAAAAAAATGTATGTGTATCTCAGTTACAAAATTATTGTTATAGTAATAAAACTATTGTAGGTATTTTTTGATCCTACATATAAATAGCATTTTTAATGGATAGTTAGTTTTTGGTAGAAAATGAGAAGAACATAAAGAGACTATAAACATTCCTGTAGAGATGCATGAAAAATTTATTACCTTTTTGATAAATTTTAGTTTAAGATTCCAAAAACTACAATTATCAAATAAGTGATTGCAACTAGTGGTGAAATGTTTTTTTCTAAGTCTATACGTTTACACATTTTGTACTCCCATACAACTATTGTTCCAAATCTAAAACCACCTTACTATAGCATAAAACCTAGGTTGAAATAATCACCTCTATCCCTCAACGTTTTCCCTTTGCCCTGCAATAGGAAATAAAGCAGGGACTACACTACATTGAGAAAAATGTAACAAGGGAAAAAAATTGATCAAACAAAAACATATTAAGTTAGACTTGAATAAAACAAAAAAACTAAACAAAGAAACTCCAGATGCATGCAAATAAGCAAGAAAAGCATGCATCTAGGGAGTCCTCTCTTTGGCCTTGTTGCCTTCTCTACTTGGCATTCGGTGGATGGTGCCTTTCAGAGGTGTTGGTGTGGTGTGTGCTCTCCTTCCTATGAATGTTTTGCCTTGTGCTTGGGGTTCTTTATTTTTCCTCTTTTTTACCCTGGCCTTTTCCCTTGCTATGGTTGGTTTCTTGGGGGCTATCTTATGCGTGGGTTCCTAGCCATGTTTGGGCCTCTGGTGTTGGTATATTTTTGCATTTTGGACTCATGCTATTGTGTTGGTGTTTCGAGTGTGTGGAGTCTGCTCTACTATTGGCTAGTCAACCTTGGGTTGGTAGTTCTACTATTGTTCAAATCTCTTTACTTTGGGCTTATCCTCTCTTGAGTTCATTGTTGTTGTGCCATGTTTCACTGTTGAGTGGATGATCCCTTATTTTGTTATTCCTCTCTCTCTTTCTCTTTAGATAATGGTTGGGGAACATGGTTTTGAGGGGTGTCATGACATCTCAGGGTTTTTCTTCTCTCTATTGGTGCAGTGGTTTGCTTTATTGACCTTTGGTTTGGATCTCCTTGTGAGCTCTAGATTTCCTCTCTCTCCTTTGGAGTTTAGTATTTTTTGGTAGTCTTTTTTGATCCTTTGAGGGTGGAGGATCCCCTATCTTTCTTTGAACTAGTTTGTGGTGGGTTGGCTAAGCTCTTGTTGTGTTCATCTGCCTCTCCTTTTTGCTCTACATATTTTGGTTGCCGACCATGGGTTTGAGGGGTTTTTTGAACGATTGGGGTTCTGCTTCTCTCTACCCTTACTTGAGCTCTAGCTTTCCAACTCCCTTGCTTTGGAGATACCTTTGGCCTCCTAGGTTTTTACTACTCTGTTGATTGTGGTGGTTGTTTCTTCTCTTGAAGTAGTGGTGTTCGAAATACATTTGAAAATGTGGATTTGTGTTGTCTTGATGGCTTCTTACTTGATGGGGTTGAGTTCATTATTTTTGTTGGCCTTATTGCTTCCGCTACCCTTTGTGGCTAGGTATTTTCTTTCCACTGGTGTGTGTGTAGTCTCCCTTGCTCTACAGTCTGGGTCTCCTATCGAGGTGGAGACCCTTCCTATTGAGGTGGTGACCTATCTTATAGAGGTGGATAGTGGTTTTGTGGGCTTGGTGGGTTGTTCTTCCTTCTTCAGTTGGTCTTCTCCCTTGGTTCTCTTATCGAGGTGGAGGCCACTCCTATTGAGGTGGAGTTTTGGTGGGGGTGTGGGTCTCTATTGTTGTGGATATATTTCTCTTGGTCAATTATCTTATAGAGGTGGAGGGGTTTGTTGGAAGATGGGGTTGTTTGGCTCCAACAACACTACCTTATTTAATGACTCTAAAACTGAATCCATAAGTGAATTATTTGTTGTTGTTTGGTTGTTGTACATGTGGGGGTGGATGTTGTTTAAGTTTGTTGTGTTCACAGCTCATTGGATGGCTTGGCTATTGCTCTACAGGGCCCTTGAAGCTCTTGTTGTGACCTAGCGGCCTATTATGCTGGCTACAAGGCCTAATTTGAAGAATATTTGTGGTTTATGTCCATGTAGACCTATTTTTTTAGCTATGAGGCTTGTTATGTGGGTTGTGGGGGTCTTGTTCCCACTTATTTTTCTAGTAAAGGCTTGAAAACTATATAGTTCTTTCACCCTTGGGGTGACTAGGTTTTTAGCATTGTTGCCTGTCCTTCTTTTGATGTTTTGCTCGCTTCATTTGTAGTTTCTTGCTACTGTCTTTTCATGTTCGTATTCCATATAAACTGAAATGTGGGTACTTCCTCTTTGGCATCTCATGGTGATTAATATTTTTTCCATGTTGTGACCATTCTCTTCCACTTGCCTCTATATAGCATTAAAAAATTTCATATCCCTATTGCTATTAATGCCTCCCTTCTACTTGGAAAAGATCAATGAAAATAAAGTCAATAAAGAAATAAAAAATTGAATGATATTTCATCAAATGAAATGATGAAAAATATAGCCTTTCCCACAACTAAAGACTGAAAACCAAACAAATATTATTTTTTCTTTGTTCTAATGTTGATTATACATTCACCTCGGAGATGCCCTTCATTAGAAACACTATAGGAATTTCGTAGGAGCATAAAACTCACAAAGGTGTAGCCGAGTAGTTTCCAACTTGTTAATGATAACATGCAGCATCGATATAATATTCCAAGATATCATTTGTTCTTGCTTGATAAATTAAATGATAGCCAAGAGGCTATTTAATTTATATATGGCACGAGGTTTTTGAAGAAGCTACATTTAATAAAGATTTGTATGAGGCCGACCTCATTCCACATTATCCACAATTTTCTCTTTTGGCGTGATCTCTTATATTGCTTTTGGTGGCCAACTTTCTTCTTGAGGATGACTCTTCTATTATTACTTGCATCCCTTATCTTTAGCCGACTTACATCTAATAAGGTCACACCCCTTCATATTGTATATATATGAGTTCACTATCTCATTGTAATGATCAAGTAAGTTCGATTCATTCTCTCCTTAAAAGTGAGAATTCCTTCAAGGGCAGTTGGTGAATTTCTCTAAGAGCAGATTTGTTGATCAAGGAAGTGCAGATTATAATCTCAGCCGTCATTTGTGTCTGGGGGTTGATCTTGAATTTGGGTGTTGAGTATGGCTCATTATAAAATGAATTGTTGCCATTATTTATATAGATATGAAGTCTTTGTTGCTAGGTTTTCTCCCTCAAGAGGAGGGTTTTCCCAGGGTATCTGCTGTGTTATTGTGTCTGATTTTGAATTAATTTTCTGTGCATATAATCTGATCATTAAAATTTAACATGGTATCAGAGAGGGTTTAAGCATGATCCTGATCAGATTTGTTATGCAAATTGGAAATTGCTAACTGGGAAAGAATCGAGCTTTTGCGGAAGTTGTTATTGGATGAGGCTAATACACTTAAGCATATCATGGTATATCCAGAGAAGGGCATGTTCATCTCAGGTCCAAGATTTTGTCGAATGATCCTGTTAGAGTCTCTCATGAGCATGCTAGAGGAGGACGTTGCTTAAATAGGTGTCACCTGACTTGAGAATCGAACTGTCAAAGGTAGGTGTGTCTACTGTTTAACACCAAAAATGAGTCGAGGTTCCTTTCTTGGTGGGTCGTCACTTCAAAGAAAAATCATTGGATTTCAAAGGTGAGGCATCATCGACAAGGAAGACAGGCGATCAACTGGCTTTCAGGAGCAATCATTACTATGAAGATCTTGATAATCGCAGGAAACACACATGTAATGGCTCTACGGTTTCTAGTGGTCGTCCTTAGGAGCATCACGACTTGCATCATTCATCACTTACTCGGGAGCAAGACTTTGGACTTTCATACAATCAGCGATGAGCTTTTAACTGTCTCCACTGTGCCCGACTTGGCCTCTGCACCGCTCAAACTCTGCCTGTGATTTGAAATGACATAGGAGCGCTTCATTTCCATTCATTCGGGCAACACTCCATTCGACGGTCGGACCCATTTATGTACTAAGAATCACATCCGAGCAATCATGACAATTCACTGCTATCTGGTTGCATTGCCATCTGTGCTTACTTGGTTCCCTTCGTCGGCTGTGATAATCTCTTGATGGCTTATTGAATAAGTATCTTTGCTCGAGACGTCTAGTGGAGAACACATCTTCTTGGTTGCAAACTAGAGCAGAGGAATGTATTCAGGCTGGTTATTCGATGGGCATTGTGTCTGCTGTCTATCTACAGGACTGAATGTGTGGGCATTAGTAATAAGATTTTGAATGCTTGGCAAAGGGTATATGGTTGGTAGAAAGCGGCTGTGTGTTTGGCATGAAAGCTAATGCAATATTGAGTTCCCTATTGACTGTCATTTCATAGAAAAGATCATTGTAGTAGCTGGTGTTGTGAAAAGGTCTCACGGCTGACCTGACATTGCTCTCAGATTTCATTCACAGTCCTGAGTTAACAGTTCCCTAGGTTTCTACCGTGAGTTGGATAATCTGAGATGTGTTCCATGCTTACTACAACTAAGGGATAACTTCAGTTCTGAGTTCCAATGTAGTTATGGTTATGTGAAGGCAATAATGGGCCTGTGTTCAAGCCGTGAAGGTTGTGTGTTGATCTATGTGCATGAGCAGCGTGTCTTCATCAAGAGATAAGTATTCATTGTTTACTGAGTTATTCCATTTATTTGGATCTTGTGTGATTAGAATAGAAAGATTGTAATTTCTCTTGATTTGTGTTCTCTAGCAGAAAGATCTTTTGAAGAATTCAGGGGCAGATTAGAATGTCCAGTATTTGTCATGTCTCATGCTGGTGTAAGTTCTCTTAAGAAACATCACTCAGCTAAGGCCTCACTGCTGTTTTAGCTTCTCCTTTCGGACATTGGGTCTGACCTTGGGTCAGATATGACCCGAAAAGCATTATGATTTCAACAAGATAAGTATCTTATTTTGTTCATTCTTGTTTTGAAATCTAGGACAAAAATTTCAATCTGCAGAGTTGTGCAGATCTAATGTCGCTTATTTGATTGTGTATGCATTGTAAGATCATGTTTTCTCTTGAATAGTGTTTAGCAAGTGGGATAAGACCCTTTGGAGACACCATTCTTTGTGAGTTGTTTCATGCTAGATTTTTGAGTGTGACTCAGAAATAAAAGGACAACTACAATGATGATTGTGATTGGTTGACCACATCGTTATCACTCTCTATATGCATGAACTGTGGTAGAGCCTTGATTTCTTGAGAAGTCTGGTTCTACATTCTGACTGCATAATGTAGCTAAGAATTTTTGTTGAGCAGTTTGTCTCTTGTTGTGCTGAGAGGAGCACTTCCAAGAGCAGTAAAGACAGAAGGAAGATATGATGACATTTCTAGGAGCAAGAAGGTGGTGAGAGATTGTCTGGTGATGAAAAGCTTGAGGCATCTTATGAGGAAGTCATGCCGTCCAAAGAAATGTTCAAGCATGAAGTCACAACTTGCAGCCATGAGGCTGAGCTGGTGGCTAGAGGGAGTTCACTTCCAAAAGTCTTCTTTGCAATCTCTGAAGTAGGAATCAAGAGGGAGTTCAGTGACTCACTGAGAAGAAGTGAAGATTGCAATGTTGTAAGAATAGAGTGTTCTGAGAGGACAGCCCATACTTAAAGATGAAGATGAAAGCATTGAGAAGTACAAGGCAAGATTCATAGCTTGTGGGTTTTCACAGAAAGAGGGAGTTGATTATGAAGAAACATTTGCTCCTGTTGCTCGTTGTTTTGAGGTTCATGGGAAGGAGTCACATGTTTGCAAGCTGAAGAAGGCCTTGTATGGTCTTAAGCAGGCTCCTCATGCAAGGTACGAAAGGATTGATCGGTACCTGTCAAGTTTGGGCTTCTTGAAGAATGATGCTGATTCAAATCTTTACTTCAAGAAGTCTGGCAGAAACCAGATGGAATGATTCTAAGTCAAGGGAAGTACACCATTGATACACTTAAGAGATTTGGCATGATGGATTGCAAATCCATGTCTACACCTATGGAGACCAACCTACATAAATTGAAGGAGGTTGCAGCTAGTCCAGATTTGGTGGATCCTACATTGTACAGACAGCTGATTGGATCCTTGATATATCTAGTTAACACTAGACCTTATATTTGCTATGCAGTGAGTGCATTTAGCCAGTTTATGTGTGATCCGAGACAGATACATCTTGTTGCAGCTAAACATATCCTGAGATACTTGCGTGTACGGTTATGGGTTGAGGGTATACTTGATCACGGACTTGGAGCTACATGGTTTCGATTACGATTGGGCAGGTTGTGTCACAAATCGAAAGAGCACCTCTGGTTGTTGCTTCAGTTTGGGTTCTGCTATGATTTCCTGGTGCAGTAGGAAGCAGTCATCTGTAGCATTGAGTACAGCAGAGGCCGAGTACATTGTAGCTTGTATGGCAACTCGAGAAGCAGTATGGCTTCGTAAGCTCCTTGCAGGATTGTTCGGACAATCAATGGAGCCTACTATCATTCATTGTGATAATCAGAGTTGTGTGAAGCTTTCTGTCAATCCTGTGTTTCATGACAGAACCAAGCATGTTGAGATCAAGTACCACTATATCAGAGATATGGTACTAAGGAAGGCTGTACAGTTGAGGTAGATTAGCACTGATGAGCAGACGGCAGATATTCTCACCAAGCCTCTCGCCAGGATAAAGTTTGAGTACTTCCGAGATAAGCTTGGTATGGTGGAGAATCCCGCCTTGACTGAGTAAGAGTCTCAGTATCAGTGAGCCTTGTTTAATGAGTTCTTCTCTAAGAGAGAAGTTCAAGGTGAAATCCCTTGTTTAATGCATTTTCTTCTGAGACGGAAGAATTTGAGGTGCAAGCCCTTGTTAATGCATTTTCTTCTTGAGACGGAAGAATTTGAGGTGCAAGCCCTTGATTAATACATTTTCTTCTGAGACGGAAGAATTTGAGGTGCAAGTCCTTGTTAATGCATTTTCCTCTGAGACGGAGGAATTTGAGGTGTAAGCCCTTGTTTCCACCCTCTGAGCTTGAGTCATGGTGGATGTCATGTGTGAGACTCCATGACATATCTTGTACTTGTGAATGTCACGTTGAGGTGACAACATCACGCAAGTGATGAACACTTGTACACACCATAGTGTGGTTGTTGCCATTATGGTTGATATCGTATTGAGGCAATATCTAACATCATGTTGAGTTGATTTATCTTGAGCAGCTGGAAGTTCTCTCCCTAGCTGAGAGGGAGTGTTAATGTTATTGAGCAGCTTCGGGTTCATCCTTCCAGCCACGAGTGAAGACATAATAAATGTAGCCTATCGGCTATTTATTATATGAGTCATTTATTTATGTTGGGCGCTTCTCTTGGCAACATTATATTTTCACTTGAGGCCGACCTTCCTTATGTTTTGTAATTAATATTTTTATTGTATTCTGGCCGACCTCATAACTTGAGAGGTGCGACCTCTCTCACTTGTATATATACAAGGTTCGTTCCTCCATTCATTACTCATTCAAGCAAGTCCGATTTATTTTATCTCTAAGTGCGAATTTATCAAGAGGCAAGAAGTGCGAATTTATCAAGAGGCAAGTCAAGTGCGAATCTCTCAAGTGCTGAGTATGATTTACATCTAGAGCTGTGTGCGAATCTGTTCAAGGGCAAGTTGCGAATATCATTGAAGAGTAAATTCATCTTGTCAGAACTGCAGATCATTATCTGTTTTGTATCTGGTTTAGGTACAGAATTTTGGCCTTGTGTTAGGCCTCATTGTAAAGAGAATTGTTGCCACTGTTTTTAAATATAAGAGAGATCTTTGTTGCTGGGTTTTTCTCCCTCAAGAGGAGGGTTTTCCCAGGCTATCTGCTGTGTTATTTTGTCTGATTTGAATTAAGTTTCTGTGCATATAATCTGATCTTAAAATTCAATAATACCTATGCATAAGTGTCAATGGAGTATCCTCACCCACAAGTCCTCGAACCCCTACCGCATTTCTCCTATTGACATGCAAATCCCCAAACCCCCACCATATTGCATCCTAGCACACTAGAATCCCATTTCTCGAACCCTCAACATCAAGCCTTTAGAGTATTATCCATTGGGAAGTGTTTCCCTGAACACCAACCTTCTAGCATGCACTTTCATGGAACCCTGCCATTCAAACAAAAGAATTCACATATCATCAAGGCCAACTAGGGACACAACTAATGGGCCTAGAATGTAAAAAGGCAAGAAAGTCTCAAACAGCTCTCAACACATATGGTCCCACACTAGGCCTTCAATTCCTATATAAGGGAGGCAATTTCATCAATTTGGATTATCTTCTATCATCACATCAACACACCCAAACCCTAATTTGAGTACTTCTATCTAGCTATCGGATCTAAAGACAAAAACCCTGGGATTCCAAGATTAGAGGACTAAAACCCTTTAGGTGTTGGAGGGCACCTTCACATAGAGGTTGCATCAGCATTTCAACTTGGAGGACTAGTTTGGTTATTTTCATAATATCTTTGTAATCATTGCAATCTTGATTATCAACAAATATTTGTAGCAGTGTTGGCATTTCAATTCGCACCTCTAGAGTGCGGATTGGAAATGGACAGCTATGCACAGTTAGATTGCTCTTCGAATTAGGAGGGGAAGCTCCCTCTTTGCTGATTATGCGTAAAAAGAAAATACTAAATTAATTGCTTTTTTTTATCTCAGCTGAGAGCACAAGGTTATAAAACTCTTTGTGTCGTAGCTAAGGTTTTCTCTTGTTTCATAACTTCAACTACAATTAGACCTAAATTAATGATGCTTCTAACTTCTCAAGTAAATTCAAAGCAAGAGAATTTAGAACTAAACAGGGAATGGTTGGTAAACACAAAACTTAGATAAACTTGTTTCCAAAACACATCTAAAGACTCATTGTACTTTCAGATGTAAGCTGAAATAAAGTTCATGAAAGGAAAACATAAAACAATAACACCGAAAGATTTCACGACTGTAGATCAAAGAAAGGTGGGCATAAGATTTATTTCCTCAAACTGCAACAGTAATAACACATCTGAGACAGTAGATTGTAGCTAAAATAGGCATACACTTTACGATCAAACCAAATTACACAAACAAAGTTGAACATATACTAAATAACAAAGAAGCGGGCCAAAATAAGCTCGGCGTTTTGTTATCACAAGCACGGTTAAGAAAATAATGAGCAAGGATGCTCTTATTTATACACAAACACAGGAGTAGGGAACCCTAAAATCTCCTTGTGTTAACAATCAGTCTTGCCAATCTGTAAGATTTATTCCTATGTCTAAACAAAGATAACTAACAGATAACAAGAATGACTAACATTAGTTAACTGATCTAAAACTAAAGAAAACTCCAACTATACAATAAATATCTCCAAAGATAGATATGCATGAAAAGAGGAAAGCCAGTTAACTTGGAAAAGGCATCAAGTTAACTGCTGTTTTAAATTCTATCGTTGGACAACGTTGCATGCCTCAACTAGTAATTCACTCATCGGCAACTTGAGCAATCAAGTCCTCCAGAAAGTTGTTAACCTCCTCTGCATCTGGAACACTAATACTCTTCTGAATGATGTAATGTCTCTACAACATCTCTTCGCCATCTGTGATCTGATTTAGAAATTCACTACTCCTTTCAGCTGCTTCATCAAATCTCGCTGACATCGCTGCAACTTGACTCAACTTGCAGTCAATGAGGTCACCATTGAAACTACTATGGATAAGATTTT
This sequence comes from Sequoia sempervirens, assembly GCA_007258455.2. Taxonomy (NCBI): domain Eukaryota; kingdom Viridiplantae; phylum Streptophyta; class Pinopsida; order Cupressales; family Cupressaceae; genus Sequoia; species Sequoia sempervirens. The sequence continues at coordinate 11,769 of VDFB02263775.1, forward strand.
GAAACTCTGTTTGTACTTATTCGAGATCAATGTAATCACCATCCTCACATTAATATTGGCAAGGAATTTGTGACACAAATGTTCTTACAAACCTGAGAGTACTTGCCACCTTTTGTCTACATTCAGCCATTTCAGCAGAGATTGCTTCGTAGGTTTTTACTTTGACGATTTGTTGTTCTCTCCAAGTAAAAAGCTTCTACTTGTTTTCTTCTATAGTGACTAAATCATACACCATCCTCAAGTCAGAAATGATGATCTCGTCCTTGGGCTTCCTTTCCGCCATGCTCTGCTCTGACTCCTAAATTCCTGAGCAAAGATCGTGGGCGTTGTACCTCAACTAGTACATCTCTGCAAGTATGAATTTGCCCCTGGTGACAAATTCCTCTACCAAATCTCTCAAATGTTTCGCATAAATAACCAACTGACTCAGCTGATTTTGATTTGCGGATGATTCCAGCATCTGTGGGAGAAAAGCAGTGATGTGTGAAGTACCGTGAAGTAAGTTGGAGATGTATTGCCACAACTGTCGATTTTCAGCCTTGAGGACTGCCTTGTCTTCTCCATCTTTGAGCACTCTCTCCTTCAAGTTAACTGCTGCAACCTCAAAGAGATTTACATTAGCTTTTCGTGTACTTCTACCAAGGTTGGCTTTGACCAATGTGAAGTCATCAACCTCAACCTCATTGGCATTCCTATCCTCTAGCGGTGTAGCAATTTCAATGACAACCTCATTGTCAACATTCTTCTCCACGTGCACTTGCTTCTTGAGTTTCTTTTCTGATGAGTCTTGGTAGACATTATCAAACTCTACAAAGTCCAATTGGTAAGAAGCTTTTCTCCTCTTCCTGCCCAGGAGGTTCTAAGGCCAAGACAAAGAGTCTCTACTAACTTCACTGGGAGGATTGGCTCTAGTCTCATCAACTCCTGATGAATGAGTTGGTGTTGAGACGTCACGAATTGGTGAATCGGACTCCAAATCAATGTGAATTGGAGAAGGTTGTGGTGATGACGGAAGAATAGGAGGTTCTGCTTCAACTTTTGGCACTGATTCAACTATATCTTCGGCTGCATCTACTTCTTGTTCTTGCTGATTCCTAATAGGGTACTACATCTTTTCCTTCAAATTCATTGACATTCTGCAGTTCTTTGTACCCTTTGGAGGATTGCTCATTGCTTTCATTCTAGGTTTCCATCTGGAAGTGGAAGGCAGTGTGGTGGGAACCATTGGTGGCTCTATAACTGGAGTGACTACCCTTCATGTGATCTTGCTATTCAAGAATAGTCTGATGTTCTTTACAACACTTGTCCTTTCCTCAATGGAGGTGCTCTCTTTGGCGTACCAATCAATTGGTCGAAGTGGTTGTTGATCAACCTGATCTCTGGCATATGTGGGAAGTAAAACTTATCCATCATCATCTGATAAACCCTCCACATCTTCTGATATCGCCGATCTGAGGAAGAGTAAATCTATTGTAATTACGCCTGCGCACTTAGAACTCATCTTCACAACTAAACCAAAAATCTTCCATTGTAGATTTATGTGAAGAATTGTGACCAAGGCGAGCTGCCAAGAGACCCCAAGGGTCATATGAACGCTTTTCTATGAGAATCTTGAGATTAAGCTTTAACATTTCATTGCTCATCAACTTAGCATCAACTGCTGATTTGCATCTATAGATACTCATCTCAAATGGGAAACTAGCCGCAGACTTGCATTGTTACGCAAAAAAGTGTGCACTTCATGCAATTGCCTTAGGAACTCCATGAATACTACCTTATCCAATGGGTATCGAGGTAGCATGGTTAGATTGCCTGAGAAGCCATATACGAGTATGTAGGAGAATGTGGGGAATTGGATAAACCAATCAGCCCAATCCGCCATTGTCGATCTAGCATCTACTGAAAACCGTATATGCAACTCATTATCAAGATCCCGCACTATCTGCATCAAGAAAAGATCATTCACTCACTTGAAATGTCGCTCTGACTGTGAGAATTCAAATTGCGAGTAATGCTCATACACCTGCCGCATGCCCACAGTTCCAACGACATTCAAACCTCTAAAATTTCCTTGAAAGGCTATTAGATATATGAGGTATGAAATCATATGAAATTCATGGGCCTTGAAGAACCCTGTCATCTGGCTATGAAGAGTGTCACTGATCAAAGCCGGCCAGTCGTAGTGTTCTCTATTGTTGACAATCTAAGATATGATATAGAACATCCATGGCTGAAACTTATGTGCTTTTGCTTGACCTATGACTTGGTTGATTAGAGTGATCATGACAACAAACCCATCCTTGAATTCACCGCATCCAACGTTCCTTGGCAAACTGTTTTGTTTCTCTTTGAGCCACCTTTGTGCCATCCTTTTCTAGCACTGTTCCTTTTGCACGTTCCACGCCTTTTCACATTCTTTAGTTGATATAATGAGGTTATCTTGACATGGTGGAATAGCAAAACACCTCTCAATGTCTCTTGGCTTGAGGCTATAAATTATTCACCCATCTACTGATTGGATTTCCCGTGAAGTGGGATTGTAATGCTTGACACAAGCAATTACAAACTCGATGTTTTGTGCCGAGATTGGAAAAGAGGTTGCTGCCAGTAACCCGAATTGTTCAAGATTTTGGATTGTAATGCAGTCTACGCCTTTCAAAGTGTTCAGATCAACTATTGGATTTACTTGATGTAAGTCGGTGTCAAGTGTCTTCAAGAAATTGTGAAGCAAGACTAATTTGGTCTTGATATCGATTGGAGAGAACTGTGTATCTGAAAACTTGAAGAATGACTATGAACACGACTATGTTTGAACAACTTATGCACAAAAGCTAAAAATAGCTTCGCTGAAAGGCAGAAAAGGGCATATTTTTGGATAAAAATCTGAGATATGGGTTTTGTAAGGAATGTCCTAAATAAACCCAAATCGTTCGTTTTTCGAAAAATTGACTTATTCAAGAACATGCAAGAACCCCTCAGAGGTAGAAGCTGCGAAGCAATTTTTTCTCAGAAAAATCTAAGACGTGGGTTTTGTTGGTGCTTATGTGCTGAAGAGACCCAAATCGATCGTTTTCAAAAAAATGAGTTTTTCCTGAAAAAGATAGAAACCCCAGAAAAGTGGAAACTGCAGAAGCTAATTTTTTGGAAAAATTTGGGACATGGGTGTTGTTGCCAATCTTGTGCTGAATAGACCCAAATTGTCAGTTTCTTAAAAAAATGATTTTCCAAGAATCTCTAAAAAATATGGTTGAAAGCTTCCATAAAAAGTTGCCAACCTTCAAGAGAAATGTAGAATAGAAAGACCCAGATCAATGAATTTTGGAGAAGATGACCTTCTGCCTCTAAAAAATGATGCCCTGGCTAACTGAGTTATGGAAAAGTGTTCTTCTGTGCAATCCGTATTTGAAACTATGAAGAACTCTGAAAACACGCTTCATTTGATCCTTCAAATGTTGTTGAGAAGAAAATTTTGTGTTTGTCTCTTGAAGTCAACCTGCAAAATAATGAAGTATGGACGCCTAAATGCTTCTTAAATAAAGTTTGGAGGTGAAAGAAGTAGTTAACTAGCGAAAACCCTAATTTTAGGAGTCATCCTGCGAAAATATCTATCAACTCCAAGAATCCCTAAAAAATAGGGCGGCCTGAGGAAGAGAAAGTCTTCAAAAATTCTTAACTCAAGTTGACTTGGATGCCTCCTTGAGATAAGGCGTCCAACTTTGGCAGTGTTTGAAAAAATTTTCAAATTTTCAAATTTTGCTTCTTGTCAAATGTCTCTAGTGACTGATACCCCCTGTTTGAGCACTGTTTTCCGCCAATCTGTGATCAATTGAAACTAAAAGTGACTTGATCTGGCAAACCTGATCAAATCTGAGGAGATTGATACCTCACACTAGCCTCTGATCCTGTGTTTCACTGCTTTTTATCCTAGGCACCCCTAGTCTACTAGGGCGCTTTGCATCACCAGAGTTGGACAATTTTCTAGATTTTCATCTTTTCCTTGATAAAAATAACTCTATTTGATCTTCAACTCCGGACGTCTGATAGGTCCTGGGGATTGGCTGACGGACTCGTTGAAGAGTGTGAGCGAACTAAGAAGGATATCCTGGAGGCAGCAAACCCTAAAAAGTGATTTTGATGGCTTAAAATCTTGGACGCCCCTGGCTGACTAGGGCGCTTTTGTGCTCCATACTTAACCACTTTTTTAATGATCTTCAACTTCTCCAATTTACCTCTCATGCTTCGATCTGCAATTGCTAGCGATTGATGGATCCCATGATCAAGCTGAGATCTTACTCACCAATATTACTTTCAGCTGCTTCTCTTCTCTCACCCATGTTTTTGGAACTAGCAGATCCAACTGAAAGTGATTCTGAGTGTTGTCCCTCTTCCACAGAAGACCAACATTCCCACAGTTCCTCTTCTCTCTTAGTACCTTCTTTCTTGTAACTAATGCTCATAGATTTGTGTCACCCACTGGCTGGCAGGATAATTAGTGCTCTGATACCACAGCAATGACTGCCCCTAGTTTTTTTTGTTTCTTTCTGATTGCTGATTGTAAGTGTTTGTTGATGTTTCTTTGTTTTTTCATATGCCATTCATTGTTTTGCATTCATGATAAAGATAACTCAAACATGAAAAGGAACTAGAAATAAAAACTTGCAAAAGATACAATTTTCAATAATATATTTCATTGAACATCATATCAGAATTTTCAGATTTAGCTTTGAAAATCAGACTTATACAAACTTATATCAGACTCAGAAATATTTGTTTCAGACCTGGAAATTAATCTTCAAACAGCTGGTAAACACCTCCAGGTTGCAATATTCAACTCCAACAAGTAAGCCCTTCAAAACCCTGTAAACCCGTCACAAATTGATGCTCTTCAAACCTCATTAAAGCACAGATTCTGATCATTACAACAGCAGGTCTAATCAACCAGAAAACACCAAACTAGGTGCCATACTCAGCTGGGGCGATTTGTCCTAATAATTCAATCCTTTGCTAATAAATGCAAATAAATATGTTATGGGGCACCAGGATAAGGAGCTTCAAATGAAACAATACCCAGAAAGTTATCTCAAGCCAAATCGGAGTTATGAACAAATAACCAGATTCTTCCCTGGGAATGTATTGCTCAAAAAATCACTGTAAACTGCTCAAAACCCTCAAAATCCTCCTTGAAACTCAACGCCATAACCAAACCCTTCAAATCCAAGCTCATTCACACCAAACCCAATAAACAACAATTCAAAAATATTCAAAAATCTTCATCTTTCAATACCAAAATATTGAAAACCTGATTATCTGTGAAGCACTAAACTGACCCCTGAGTGGAATCACACCCAACTAACTAGGGTGGGTCTCTCACCACTGAAACCAGCTCCTGAATGAAGAGGGTTTTCGTCCTCAACACCAAACTGTAGACCTCTGGAGAAAATCTAACAGTATCCTATTATGCAACCAACTTAGACATGTACAAATGAGACTCAAAATGAGATTATAAAAAGTCAATGAGAAATTAGGGCAACTCAAGTTTGAAAATGCTTTCCCTCCAAAAGCAACCCCTTCTCCATTTGCTTTTTAATAATTTGCTTTATACTTTAAAATATAATCAAATATTCCTCAAAGGGGTGTCCTTTCTCATAAGAAAACTATTTTTCCTTATTCAGCCTTCTAAAACAACGTTAAGTTATCTCATTAGGCACCAAAGTACTTTTCGATGACCACCTACCCCCTCACTTAAGTTATAAAGTTAGTTTATGTAAATAACTTTATGACTTATTAAAAGCTAATATTAAATAATCCAACCTTAGGCTCTCCAACACCACCATAGAAATAACACTGCTGAAGACACTATGTGTCTAGGACCAGTTTCCCGAAATAGACTTACTATAAATAGCAACTACTAAAAATAGTAAGTACTCACCAAATATCAAACTGGCCAAAACAATAAAGTTCATTGGACAACTCCCACATACTGCCCAAACAAGAAACCCTACATTGCACTGTCGCCCAAACCAGTTACTAAATATAGTACTTACTAAAAATAGTGAGTCAGAACCAAACTAGCCCAAAGGACATCAAAAATGGTGACATTACACAATAGATAGCAATGGCAAAAGATCAATAGTACATATTAAAGCTTCATCCAGCACAAATGGTTTGAAGAGGGAGTAAATTGAAGGAAAACTCACCAAAGTCAAAAGTTTTATGACGAAAATGAAGGAACTTTAATGAAATATTAAAAAAAAATTGTGAGATTATTCAAAATCTCATCAAAAAACACTACAAGCTCCCATACCTTGTTCACTTTTGTTATCACATTTTAAAATCTTCAATTTTGGTGTCCAAGTCATTAGTTTCTTGATTTTGGCATCCATCAAGGGAAATCCCTTGAGTGCCAAGTTTTGTTTTTGGTGTTCCAGGCATGAAATTTCCAATTTGGCATCCATCAAATAAAATCCTCAATGATGCCAATTTGGCATTATGTGGTCCAAATCCCTAATTTTGCATCCATCAGGGAAAATCCCCAATGAGCGCCAAAATCAAAGTAATTCAAAATTGGAATCCACATAAACAAATTCCCAATGAGTGCCAAATCAAAGTAACTCAAAATTAGCATAAAGATAAATAAATCCCCGATGAGAATCATTAAAAAAAATTAAGCACAAAAATAGAATGTTTTTGTTGCACCTAGGCTCTTCTAGCACCTAGGCTCTTCTAGGCACAAAAATAGAATGTTTTTGTTGCCTAAACAAAGATAGAAACAAAATAAAAGTAGTGTCGAAGTTAGTATATGAATTCAAGTGAAGATTGGAAGGAAAGTAAAGTGAAATAAAGGAGGAAAAACATCAAATCTGAGCCCTTCAGTCAAAGTGACGCCCAAGCCAAGATTGATGATTAGTTAAAACAAATTAAGGAAAAAATTAGAAGATTAGAGCCCTTGATTTGATGGACACCTAAGATAAGAAGCATAAATGGAAAAAATGTAATATTTCATATTATTCTCAAAACATAAAGATAGAATTTCTTCCAAAGCAATTATTTTTACTATTTTCGAAGCTTTATGAAGTTGTATCTAGAAGGTTAAAAATGCATCATCTACACATACACCATAATGAGAGTTGATATCACACTTATGCTATAGAAATTGTCATTCAAGTTCAACGTTAGATTAAACTGCTAAGTGTTTGTTTGCAATGAATGAGAAATTGATGCTTTCTTATGCAGCCAAGAATTTCATTCAAGTCCAATCCCAAGTGTTGTAATCGTTCAAAGAAGAATTCAATTAATAATAAGATTTGTGTTAACTCTCTGTAACTTTGGTGGTCATGGTTACAAATGACCTTTGAATGTGTAAGTAACAACTAATTGTCTTCATCTTTCTTTTTCAAATTGATGATATTCCATGTGTTATGTTCTCTTTTCCAAATCAAACTGTTGATACGATTCCAAAGAATTTCTATTTTACTCCTTGAATACTATTCTTGTTTATGTTTTAGCTGTTATAAATTGGGAAAATTCCTTGATGAGCTAGGAGTTCTGCAAAGTCTCATGTTCTAATCTTCAAGATCAAAATATATAGGTCAAGTTTACTTATTTATTTTATCCCCATACAAAACACCAAAGAACACATTGTAGAGTGTTCATATTAGCAAACTTGTTTTTTGTTTTAAATTTTAGAATAGATTAAATCATGTAGCTTCCCCTATGAATTTGAAGAGAGGATTTCCTCATCCACTATTTTGTTTTGAGTTGTCAAGAAAGTGAAAAATTAAAAGCACCAACATGACTAAATTCTTGAGCCTCTTGTTATAAGATCAAACATTCTCATGCTTACCCTATCAGGTATTATAGGTTTATGCAAGTGAATTTAATTAAGGGCCCAAATGGGGGTACCTATAAAGGAGAGGCAAGCACTCAAAGCAGGCATTCCTTTTTTGTCATTGTGTTGAATGCAATTTTCGAATTTGAACATTCAAAGGCAAAAACCCTTGGTGTGTGAAACCTAGAGGACAAAAACCCTCTTGGATTCAATTGTGGATTTGAGGACAAAAACTCTGTTGTCCAATTGGTGGCAATTATATTCAAGGATTGCATTTGGGCTTATTGTTGCAATTATTTCAATTCATATTTGCAAGCAAATTATCATTGAATCAGCATTATTGGCCTAGGTTTCAAAGGTTTCAAGCTCATATATTGCTGAGCCATATTTCCACATCTAAAAAAGCAAACTAGAGGCAGATTGGCAGGTTTGAGGTACCTTAATCCCAATTTCAGCTGCCGTTGTACAGTATTTGAGGTGGTCATGCAATATTTAACCCTTCCAACCAGTTGAGGTAGTCTGTAATAAGAGTTTGTCAACTGTTTCCAGCCTGCATCAACCACATATCAGCAGTTTTGAATGCCTTTAGCTGTTCCTAACCCTGCACCACACATTGCAGTCTGTACAACATCTTTAGGGGTATTTTGCAAGGGTTTTATGCTCATTGTATAGGTTGTACAGCAACTTGTAGGTGGAGCTATTAATTATAAGTTGGATTGATTTATAACTCATTTTATTGTGGCTGTTCAACTTGCTATAAATTGGAGGTAATAAATTGTCAAATTGGCATCCAGTTTCGGATCCATTAATTGTTGTTATAAATGCTATATTTGCTAATCATTTATTGTGATCATCATTAATTGAAGCAATAAATCAGATCTAATATCATACCTAATTTCAAGGGTTTCTAAATTTATTTTACATTATTAGTAGCATTACAGTAGAGTTTAGTGTTAACATTTCTATTATCTCTTTTTAGTTTTCCAAATCAGAAAATACAAAAAAATTGACTATATTTAAAGCATTCCCAATTGGTGACATTACAATTTCCCTACCGCTGGTGTATGTTTTATCATCCACCGAACACATAATAAAATGTCCAAAGACACTCTATCCTCTCTTGAAAAACCACCGCGTATGCTAAGATTGCGAGAAGATCATATGGCGATTACAAGGTTTCTTTTGTCGGGTCTCGACGTGTGGATAAGCTCAATGGCTGTTGTGATATGCTGGTAATAAACAAGGGGACTTACGTTAAGAAAATCTTCACAAGTTTGGGACTTAGGGAATTTATCATTAAAGGCTCTCAATTAGGACTTTCAATGTGGATCTCAAAAAAATGGCAAAAGGATAAGGGTTTAGGAGAATCTATTCTATGCCTAAGAACTCAAGAGAGAATAAGGATTCGGTGAAGGGATAAACCACACTTTGTTTCGCCTCCTGCTGGACAACATACGCAAAATGGGTGCAATCTTCAAGGGTTGTGATAATAATTTTCAAACCTCGAATGAGGCTGAAGTTAAGCTTCCACAATTAAGAGCTCAGGCTAACTTTACGCATCGAATGCAAATCATCCATTCGAAGAAAGTATGAGCTACACTTCACCATTGAATCAATACGATCAATCTCTCATTCAATTAACCAACTTTCAAAGCAAATTCTACTTAATCTAATTCTAACTTTAATCTATGGCGGAAGAAGATATGCAACCTCGCTTACTATTTGACAATAAAAGTTGTTCAAAGCAAATCATGCATAAGAGCTTTTATTATTCGAAATAGTCTCAATGCAACAATCTCATACTCTGTCTCCACACCTATGAAAGTGAGAGAGCATCAGTTTATATAGAGTTTCAAAAATGAAATGAAGGGTCGAGATTAAAACAATATCAACGGCCAAGATTATTACAATTCAACCCTAATTAGGGTTACCCAAAATAACAAGAGTTATCAACTAGTAATCAATCAGTAGAGTGGCAGTTGCAGCTATTATCTAGGAGAGGCGTCCTTATCCTTCTGAGCAGCATCGCGTTCGATGAACCTGGACACTACTGCGATGACCTCCTCCATTGTGACAGGTGGCAGCATGCTAATCCGGAATTCAAGTCCGTCCAACCTCTCAGCACATTTGGCAAAAGTACTTTCCCAATCTACCTCCTGCTTCCCAAAATCATTTCGGATGGCCGAGAGTCTTGCCACTCTCGCAAAATCTTGTCTCAGAAATGGTCTAGTGGCCGAGAAGAAAGTCTCTTGAACTTTACGCTTCAATCTCTCCAACTGCATGTCATTCTCCCGGACAATCTCACGGTCGAACACTTCTGCAGCTGCCATATAAATCTTCTCCTGGATTTCTTCGACCTGCACTTCAATTCTGAGCCCATCCACTTTTGCCTTCTCCAACACTTCTTCTCTTATAGTCACTGCCCAAAACCAGTGATGGAAATCATATGCTGCTCCTGCAGCAATCACCCTTCTATCAACCAACTCCTCCCTTGGAATGCCTTTCAAGATCCTAAGGCTTGGAATAAGCCTCTCCTGCATGTCCGGAATACATTCCCATGTCTCCGCCATATCCATAAGTCTGGAAAGAAAAGAAGTCCGTCCATAAGCAAGTGCCAGTTTCTCCATAAATGAGGCCGCTTCCGTGCCTTCACTCACCATCTAGTCCTGAGCTTCCCTGGTCGTAACCATTCCGTGCTCTACATCCTTGGTCACTGCCTGTGATGAATTGAGGAGGAGAGGAGCTGCCACATTACCCTGATCAAGTGGCTGGGTCAAATGTTGTATATACTCCTTAAGGCGTTCAACCTCCTTTTTATACACTTTCTTCTTAGCCACTTCTTTTTCCAATCTCGCTTTGATGGTCGAGACGAAATTATCTAATTCCTCCACTTCTTGGCCTTTTGAGGTTGGGCCAAGATCTACAGTGGTTATAGCATACTCTTGAGGAGTAATCTCGTCTTGTGGCTTGTCCACTGTGGGTACTGCAATGTGCACGGAACGGCTGTCTGTCTCGTCCCTTTGAATAGTAAAGAATTTCTTGGTGGGCTTCTTGACTGCAACTTGCTCCAACCTCGCCAAGAAATCTGCAGTATCATCCTCCTCTTGGGCTTCTGCAGGTGGTTGAATCTTCATTCTCTCTATCAGCCAATCTGGAATGGTCGGCTGCTCAACTCCATCTTCTACCTGAACTTCTTCTTCATTCGGAACATCCACAACCTCCCTAAGAGCGGAAATCATTCCCTCTTCGAAGTCATTGTTCCAGACTTCCATCTCATTGTCTGAACCTAATATTTCCATGCCCATAGGTGACAAGGGCTCCTCATCATCCGGCTGAATAGGTTCATCGTTCTCTTCCTGAACTGTAGGAGGTCCAATAATTTCCACTAAGGACTCATCTATAGTAGCCAACAGCTCGTCAATATTCCGGGATGCCGCTAAACGAGATGGTTCTCCCTTCTGCCTTTTGGAATCAGGCTCTACACTCGGAACTATTTCCTTCCTTTTTCTCTCCAATCTCGGTCGAGCCCTGATGAGATGCATCAGCGTTGGAAGAATATGATTCTGATTCGCTCAGTAAATCATACGTGAGCGTTATTCTTCTCTACCTCATTTCTTGGACCTGACGGTCAACCCACCAGTGAGAGTACTTGACTTCTAGCCTCATTAGCGTTGCTAAGTCCGCATGCTCAGGTTCTGACCATTTCACCGGAGGAAGAGGTCGACTCTCCTCGAAACGTGGCTGGATATAGTTCCCATCATCTTGTAACTGATCAGGCACCCGGCAGAACTCAATTGCCCTCATGAAGTCTAGTGTCATTCTGGACCACATTCCTCCGACTTCATACTCATCAGCGGCATCAGCCCAGAAGTCTTCCAGTTCCACCCTGTGCTTGTACCTTCTCCCTTCTACTATCCGGATATTATGATGTGGGTCAAAGTTGACCTTGGACTTGTAGGCTGTAAATGGATACCACTAGATCTCCAACCTTGCACTCTCAGCTGCCTGTGAGGATGGACAAGACTCCAACATATTCCCGATGAACAATGGGAATGTAACAGATGTTTTCTTGGTCGGCCTCTGGATATTCTGATATTCTAATATTCCTCTAACTGTCTCAGGACCTCGAGCAGGACCATCCGATTTGTCGGATAAATTGGCAACTTATAGGGGTTTCCAGTAAACCCTTGGATCCTGATATACGTAAATTTCGGGAACTGGATGAACCAAGATCCGTACTGCTGATTAGACTCTTCGCATCATGACTCAATCTCTGATGTACTCCCCCTTGAAGCGTTCTGGTGATATGCATTAAGAATGCATCATGTGCCCTTTTGAAATGAGATTTCTCCTTCAACTGGAGTTGTGGGTAGCAGTCGTAAGGCCTGAGTTCGTTCTCCCCGTTGCCAACTTTTCCTCTGCAAGTTAGTCCTAAATACTTATATGATCTGGCCAACAAGTAGACAACATACGAGCTCATATGGAAAGACTTAGTCTCTTCCAGATTGATTAATTGCTCGTGGAGATTGTCACTTATCATCCGTGACCAATTGAACATTTTCACACCAGAAGTGATCTCATCTTTGAAATAGTACATCAAGCTCTCGAAAAAGGCGCCCTGCGGGTTACCAGCTATTTTGTTTAGCATCAGTATGATATCTCCAAAATCTTCTTTGAAGTCTGTCCGGCGAGGTCTTTTGGGCATCTTCTTTATTGATGGCTTCGGTTTGTCCAACCACGCCTTGTTAACAGTTGTAGTGCATAAGTCCGGTTGGCTGTCATATAACCTCTTGGCCTCCTCTTTGGTCTTATAGACCGTCCGTGAATGCTCTAGGATGCCGAAGGTTTCCTGGATTGCTACCTCGCCTAAGTGTGCTAAGATTCTGCCGTCAGGTGCAATGATCTGCCTCTTCTGAGCATCATAATGGATAGCACACTCCACCATTAATTCTGCACAATCCATTGCCGGTGGGAATCCAGCTGCCTGAAATATCCCGTTTCTGACTATCCGTCTGGCTATTGGCGTGGGAAGTCCATTCTGCCCATACATTCTTTTCTTAAACTCATCAAAGTCGACATGTCCGAGATCGGTGTCTACGACATTCTTCCATTTTGAAATGACTTTAGTCTCCCGCTGAGCACCTTTGCTGGCGAACTTCATTTTCGTCTTCTTTGATGGTTCGCCTGCCGTGGTCGTCAACCTGCAGTCCAAAAGATTAACATTAATACAAAGACTTTTTCAAATAATTTATTCTCATGCCTTGGATTCGAAAATTTACTTTCAGCCAGTTAAATAATTAAATTGCTGCGAAAAAGCAAGCTAAAAGTAAATGGACGAAGTTAAGATTTTGGCCAAAACTTTTGCCAATATGAAAAGACAGAAGAAGAATGGCGAATTTATTTGACTGAACATCAAACCTCAATGAAGAACTGCTGGCTGCAAATCAGATTTAAATTCTGATAATTTACTACAAAAAGCAATTAATGAAGTGCGCCCCTCTTGCACAGAAGAATTCAAAATAAATCTTTTCCTTTCCCGCAAAAATTCTTTCTCAGCATAACATTACTTCACCCTCTGGAAAATTCGATCTTGCCTACTGAACAATCAACTGCCTGAGAATTTCGAGAGATATTAAATTTCTCTTCAGCTGTGTGTGAAAAAATGAGTTGCTGAAACTCATTACAATGCTGAAGAGCTTAATTTGTTTTAGCAACTGCCATCTTTTCTCTCGATCTCGATTTGTTTTCTTTTGTTCAAACAGGCAGGTTTCCTTTATTTTTCGAAAAGAATCCGTCTCGAGCTTATCCAAGCAAATCTCATTGATCTTCAAAAAAATCGATTTTTGGCTTAATGTTTATCTTTGATTTTTCGAATTTTGAAAGAAAACATTAAATATTTAATTAAATTCGACCCTTCCAAGTTTCAAAATTCATGGCGAATTTTAATTTTGCCTGTTGGATTTTATCTCTGCCTGGCGTAATTTATTTTCTTCCGAAACATTTCTGGCAAACTTTATTTTGTGCAAGGCCATTTAAATTTCTGAGTAGTGGAAAATAAATTATTAAAATATTAAAATATTTTAATTTATTCCAACCCGTTCGTTTTGGACCCATGGCTATTTTGATTTTCTCTTCATTTCCTTTGGCTAGAAATTTAATTTCCGATTTTATTCCCAATTTCGTCTAGCCAAACCAAAATTTAAGCCATTCCGTCGATAAATGTTATGCCAAATTCTTATTTTTCTTTGCCGAGGCGAAATTTTACTTGCACTGAGCTTATTTTCTTCTGCCAAAGTCAATTTTTTTCTCGCTCAAACGAATTTTTCTAGGCAAAATCCTTATCTGGACATCTTTGCTAGGCGCAATTCTGTGATGCTTGACAAATTTCCATCTCTTCTGGCCAAGGGCGATCTCTTCTTTCTCTTTGTCTGGTGCATTTTTCTCTAGCCAATGTTGTCAATTTCTTAACATTTTCTCCAGACACCCATACTTAGGCAATTTAATTCCTCTTTCATTTTCATGCTAGGCACATTTCATTTTATCCCTTGCCATATCCCAGGCGGACTTGCTCAAGTCTTTTCCACTTTTCTCATATCATGGCGCACTTCCTTTAGCACTTTCCTTTCAAACTTAGCACTTTGCCCCTTGAAAATGCCATAACACTTAGCCAAAAATCTTAATTTTTTCATCCTTTGGCCTCTATACTTAGGCAAATTTTCGAATTTCTCTTGACTGAGCACCAAACACTTAGCAATCATCTTTCTTGAACATGGCGAACTTTTAAAGCTCTTAGCATTTGCCTTAATACTTTGTCCCTTGGAAATGTCATAATATTTGGCCAAAATTTTGATTTTCCACCTTTTTAGGCTCTTATACTTAGGCAAAATTTCGAAATTCTCATTGCTAGGCACCAAGACTTAGTGAAATTTTTTATTTTTTTCCTTCTCATGTGCCTAGGCGGACTTTCCAACCTTTTGGCATGTGCATGGCGGACTTTGGATGGTCTTTGCATCATCTCCTCAAGTGCATGGCGGACTTTGAAGGGGGCTAGGATATTGAGGGCGGACTTCATGACCTTTTGGCACTTTTCCCTTGATGCCAAGGCGGACTTCACAAGCTTTTGGCACTTCCTTTCAAGTGGATGGCGGACTTTCCTAACCTTTTGGACATGCATGGCGGACTTTGGAGGATCTTAGGACAAGCATGGCGGACTTCATCTTAGTCTTGGACATTCCTCTTTGAGTGCTGGGCGGACTTCATGAGCTTCCAGACCTTCATACCTTCTTCCTCTTGACATTTTCCTTCTTGAAAATGGCGAATTTTCCAGACTTAACCAGATTTTTCACAAATTTCATCCTTTTTCAAGTTGATTTTCTATGATTTTGCTCTTCAGATCTGACTGGTTTTGACTGATTTTTCCAGAATCTGGTCTGATTTTTCATGCTTTGATACTTTTACTCATGCTTTTTACCTTGTTTTTCCAGATTTTTCAATGATTTTTCAATTTTCTCTTTGATTTTCTGAGTGATTTTTTGATTTTTTTGAACTTCTAAGTGCATTTTTGGAATTCGAGACCTTTCCAAATATAGAAACTTCCTAAAAATAGAAAATTTCCAAAAATAG
>VDFB02263775.1:27319-190986 GCA_007258455.2 Sequoia sempervirens
CCTCCAACACCAAAGTGGCAATCCCAACTTCTTCTATCTATCCCAACTACTGCTGTTCTCAAGAACCAAATTGAAATCTTTGTGATCAATAGTATGAAACAACCATCTATCACCACGGTGAGAATTCTAACCCAATGAACTAGGGCTGAAAACTACATGTTGAGGTAAGTAGAATAGCCCTTTATCCTTGTGATGTAACTCAAAACCCAATGGTACAAACATGAAGTACCATTGTCTTCTACATGCTCCATGATGTTTTTTCATATACTATATATCCTCTCCAAGTGTGACCGAGAAATGATGTTATGATGCAAAGACATTGTACTACCTGATGACAACCCTTCAGTACTCATCATACGTTCTTGCATTCCAACAAGATGAACTATGAGAAGAAAGAAGATGGTTGGTCATCATCACAAAACCCACCTTTGTTCTATACCTCCCGAGTTTTCCTTCATAGATGCCATCATAAGCTGTTATCCCACGGTGTCTGCCATACTGAAAACTTCCCCCGTGAGCTGTCATACTTCCCTTTTCAAGGCTGTCAGCCGTACTGATTAGAGAACTATTGTCCATAATGATTAACTTGGTTCTTTTCTTGAAGAACTCAGGTCTGGAAGCTAGGACAACATGGTGTCTATCCAAGGAGACAAACGCACATAGGGACTTATTCAAATCTGAGTTGAGATTACTTGTGCCAACATCATCCCTTGCTGGCCCATGGGCTGTATATGCCATCCCCTCTCTCATAAATCTGAATTGAGCCTTCAATTGGCTCACCAACTGAGGTGTCTCATCAAACCAATGACCCAACTCATAAGCATGATATGAAATTTCAGGATTGTTCTTAACAACAAACCTCCCATCAAGTATCCACAAATTTGGGTGACCTTCGTGCTTGTCCATACTAAGAAGATCAAAACTGTGATCATAGCTTTCTAAGGTGTCTTCCTTGTCTTTCCTTGTATCTTCTTCAAGGATAGGTTGGCCCTCCATGAGTGCTGGTCTAAGAGGTGTGCCCAACTGAAAGTTATGTGCCCTTCTAGCTGCCATAGCTGTCACAAAACTGATCCCTACCTTCACGTCCTTAGCTGAAATGAATTTTTCTCCCATTCAACTCCATGGTGTTGTATCCATAACATACCAAACATTATCAAATTGTTGGATTTTCTTGTTAGGCAATCTCTTGGTCTCTACAATCAACTCTCTAAGGCGTAACGCCTCATATAACCTTGAAAAATGTTCCTCCATTGTGGATAATGTATGTTCAACCCAAACGGAATCACTTACGTCTCCCTCTACATGTGTGGGTATAACCCTAATGGCTAATCCACCAAGTGTGTGCCCAATACCACCTCTAATTTGAGCCTTCAATGGGTTCTCTAAAAGAGGAAACTTATGAACCTCATGATGCAAGCTAGATACCCAAACATAATTTTCTGAATCATGCTTCTTCTCTTGTTCACACCCATCTACATGTTCTTCTTGTTTGCTTGCCTCAAGAAGCTCCTCCTTTGCCTACTCAACTTCTATCCATTCTTCCCTTGGAAGAAATAATGATCAAAGATAGGCTTCTCTTCGTTGTCTTGCTCAATCTTTATGATTGACTTGTTCCCTGATTTCTTTGCATATTGTGGGTTTTGTGGTAAGGACAACGTTGTGTTCGAAAGAGACATCATCACACGCTTTCTCTCCACCATATTTTAGTGTCGAAATACCGGGATCTCATGAACTTATGAGTTGATGGTTTGGATCTGTACAAGTATGCTCATTGTGTTTCCCATAAATTGTTGTTTTCTTAAACAATTCACCATCCGAATCAAAAGTGTTGAAGCTAACATGGACATTTTTCTCCATAGGTGTTGTTGTTTGGAAATCAAATTGATGTACATTGGACATTGGGGATTCTTTCCCAACATCAAAACTATCCTCACCGGAGTGATGTAAAAACTCTTCACTATATGTTGATTTAGAAACTTCAACATACTCAACTTCATCCCGCTCTTTTTTTGAAATAGCATTAGCAACCTCAATAATTTTGTCATTTGCATACCTTTCATTTGGAACATTTAGGTACTCCACCTCATAACTTTCTTGACTCAAAACATTCCTTCCAAAAGATGAGATGTCATAGGAATGGTAAATGTAAGCAACCTTTCCCTTAACTCTCTGTAATTGTTGTTTTGCATGAATAGCTATCAACGTCACTTCCTTCGCCCTCATTACCCATTCATCACACATTTCCTAGTTCCCCACTACAACTGGTGTGTGTGTCTGCAATGTGATTAATTCCTATCTTCCTCATGAATACTAGGCTCAAGCACAGATACTGCATTGTTGTTAGTAGACAAACCAAAATCAGAAATTCCTTCCTTTCTCAATTTCCTGATATAGTTATATAGTTTTGTCTTACTTGGATTTGCTTCCTCAAGTCTTCCCAAAAACTCATCAAAGGAAACCTGATTTTTGAAATCATTTAGTAGTCCCTGGTACTCAGCAACAATTTTATTGGTCTCTAATTTCATTACCACCTGCTCATCCTCTTCCTTTTGTAGGAGTTTTTCAAGGGTACTTACTATCACATTTTGATTTTCTCTAAGAGTGACAAGACTGTCCATCTGAATCATCATTAGATAGCTGAAATTTTCTGAGTCACAAACCCAAACAGGCTGGCATAAAGCTAGCTCTGCTACCACTGTAATGTTCCTTTCCGGAGGTGTGGAATTTTTGCGATTGTTTTGATTTTGATAGACTTCGTTTTATCAACAACAATATTCATTCATCATGAAAGTAGTAACATTGATGCAAGAATGACCATACAAGTAAGAACAGCAAATAAACCCTTCTTAGATTTTATTTTCTAATACCCAGCAGTACATACAAGCAATATAAAATGTAAATTGACTATCTGAGCCACACTGTAGTACTATTTCTTCACCCTTTGACACCCTAAGACAACGCTAACAACACCTTACAAGGTACAGCAACCAAAGAGCAATTGTAACAGCAGGTTTATTGGTATTTATTGAGCATAACAAGACTGTAATGCATTAGCAGGAAGCCCAGATTTGCTACAGCAGCACATAGACTCATTCCTCTAACATATTTTATGATCTCAGACCAAAATACAAGCAAAATATATGATTGGAATATGCCCAGACCAAGTTAAAACGCTGCCACAGACCAATAAGAAGCTCGAAACTCCAGAATTCAGTTTAACCGTACTCAGAAATGCATTGAAACAGAGAGGGAAACTGCTTATATAAACAGCAGTGAGATTTACAAGCATAACATTCGAACTGAGGCTAACATAGGATTGAATATAAGGTTCTGAGTGCCCATAGTGACATTAAATACAAGGAATGGTAGTTCTCAAACCTGAGAATAAGACACTTGCACAGAATGTTAAATGATGTGAATGAAAACTCTACTCAGACCTGGTTGACCACCTTCAGACTGCTCCAGCAACACAGAAAGGATCTCTAAACAGCTTCCAGAGGTTCCTCTCATGCACATTAACTCATGCCAGTCAGAGAAGATTGATATCAGACCTTAGCCATGGCAAACAAAGTCAAAATCCCAATGTTTAGCTTCCAGAATGGCTCGAGCTGGACTGAAATAGCAATATGTCCTCCTTAAAACCTTTCTCCAATAACCACGACCTGCTGTGAGAATAAGAAAGTCATTTTCTTTCTTTTGAAAACACGTTTTTTTTATTTTGCCCAGAATCTCATAGACATGTCTTTTCTTCTGACTCTTATGACTGAAAATGAAACGCCTAGGGCTTGTTCTTAAAGCCACACCCTCAAAGGAATGTGTAGTGCCCTGAAATCGCACCTTTGAAGCAGCCAAAAACTCACTGAAAGGATAATCACGAAAATCTGAAAATACTTTATTTCCTTTCTTCCAAACTTGCTCCAAGCTCGATTGCACAAAATGTAACCTGTAAACACTTTGGATTCCTACTAGGATTGGTGTTCCACAATCGAAACAGGTTCTAGGGTTTCCAAAACCCACTACCAAGAAGGTTTGATAATTTTGCCCAGAGAAAAATATTCATTCAATAGTGCCCGACAAAATGAACTCTCCTTTTTTTTTTTTTTCCCCCATTCTCCACAAAAAATGACTTTGTAAAGTTATATTTAAAATATTTCATCATGTCACTTTATAACATTTCACTTAGTCACTTTTAAAATATCAAATAAGTGACTTTATAATATTTCACTTTATTTAATTAAAATAATCGATGAAAGTCATCCTTTAGAAATATTATTAATTTTTGGACAACTTAATCGATTAAATTAATTAATTCACTTAACCTTAAATTTGGGGACATTACATTTTGATAGAAATATCTTTTACTGGATAAACCATGTATGTTAACTATAGATCACTCATGAGACAGAAAATCCAAAACTGTGAGGGACGGACTTACCCGAAGTAGATAAGTGGATGCAACATGAACTGCATCAGAAGACCATGTACGCCCCACTGAACTTTTAATAAGGCCTCTATGAAACCTTGAAGGGGACAGACCCACTAAACCAGCAAGAGAACTCAATCCTGCACAAAGAATTGGTAGCCTGCAAAATCAAGCTTGTTTATGAAGCACACACTTGCAAGAATCCTATTCGAAACATCTATCTTGAATATAATATAGCAATAGAAACAGGAATATGTAATGCTTATAGAACAATATTCTTTGAGAAAAAGAAAAAGATTTGCTTTCTTTTACATGGATTACAAAGTTAATCGTAACATTGGAATAAAAAAACAATAAAGGATCTCCAACAATAACTAATAAATGGTTGATAAGACTATTTAGTGTATAAAGATGGAAACTTCAAGGAGAATTAAATGAAAACAGCCCAACAACTAAACTCATCATTCTAGTTTCATTCAATTTTGGAAAATCTCCGGTGCTGATGGCTTGTTTTCTATTTTCCATCTAGCTTCCAAGAAGGGGAGATGTGTTTCCAAGAGGCCATTTTTTAGGAGACTTTAGGAGACGGCCATTAAAAAATAGGGAAATTTTTTAAAACATAGAAAATTTCAAATATTCATATGGTAAGGCATTCACCATATTCATTATATAATAATAAATTAAGAATTCTTGTATCATTTAGTTACAACAGTTTTCCATGCTTTGTTGCCAACAATCGAAAGTTCTTAGCACAAATTGAGGAGATAATGGATAACTGGGTTCCAAACTAGGACCAACAATCCAAAGCCAAAGGACTATAAATCTATACCATCTTTATCACATACTATACAGCAATGCTCAAACCTCTTTACAATCTTAATGCTGGCTGATCCCTATCACCATTCTTTATATAAAATTAACTTCTCATTTAAACATGGGCCGACCTCATGATTGATGCTCGAAACTTGCATATAAATAATGTTAATGCTCGCTGACCACAGCTTGATATATGCTCAAAGGCATATAAATAAACTATTAATTGCCCAAGCTTGATAAATGGTGGATGACTAATGAAGGAACCACGATTACCAAGGAGGAAGCAAATTCTAAATGCAGTGATCACTAATAATGCAGTGATGATTATTATTCAAAGAGCAGCAAATGTCTTAATGAGTATGTAGTGGGATAATTATGAAAGCGAACGATTAATTGTAAAGAGGCAAAAATTATAATAAGCCAAAGGCAGCGATCAACCTGAAGAGGGATGTGTCCCTTTCAAGAGAAAGATACGATGGAAAAGCCATGTCTTTTCCCCCAATCATGGGGATATAAAAGGAAACACATATCAATGAATGGAAATCATCGAATCATTCAGAAAAGCAACAACTATAGATACAATCAGTGATTGGTATGCACTTGAATATATATGCATTTAATATATCTACTATTTGATAGGCATGCAAAGATATGTATAGTTACTTTCATAATGACTGATTTGCAATAAGGGAGATATGTCATGTCTAAATGGGTAGATAAGCATAAATAGTGAAACTGTTTATATTATTATAATTTACATCTTTTCCTTTAAGCAACCATGTGTAAGTATGGCAAGGAAACATATTAAAGGGCAATACGGGAATTGTCTTGGTTGGATGTTCCCAAAGGGATTGTCTTGGTTGGATATCCCTAAGATGAAAGGAATTGTCTTGGTTGGATGTTTCTGCCAATTGGATGTTCTCACAACATAAGTACACCACTCTAAGTTGGATTGGATTGTCTTGGTTGGATGTCCTGCCACTTGGGGTGAAGGGGGGTATGAGCACGCCCTTGGGCTTATTTGTGATTAATAGTTTTTCTAGCGCCCTATCATGCGTTTCCCTCCAATCCCTACCATGATTGGTTATTGGAAAAGAGTCTATATATTGGATTCAAGTTAAGTTGTTATTCATTATTTCATAAATATTAATAGTTCATTTGTTCTTAAGTTCAATATCTATTATATAGTTTACCATGGAATATTATTATAAAAAAAAATTTGTGTTATGTAATTGTCACCTAAGGCAAATTCAAGCATATTCCAAGTAGGGGACATTACAATTGGTATCAGAGCCAGGTTCCTGCCACCCTGTGGGACAAACCAACTTTAACCACTATTCAATTAGGATTAACTATTGAGCCCTCTTCTTAAGTAGGCCAATAGTGCATTTCTATATGTGCGTACCTTTCACATGTATACTTTGTGTCTTACGTGTATTTATGTGTATACTTCGTGTCTTACATGTATTTATGTGTATGCTCTATGTCTTACGTGTATTTATATGCATGCTTCATGTCTTACGTGTATTTATGTGTATGCTTTGTGTATTGTGTGTATTTATGTGTATGCTGCACATCTTACACCTATGTGTTTGCTTCATGCCTAAGGTGTCTTCAGTAGGTTTACTCCATGTGAGTTTATGATTACTTTATGCTTAACGATTATGAAAATACCAAATCTATCAAAGTTTTATAACACTTGAGATATAAAAGAGATGAAGAGTTGTAACTATTGAGGTGAAAAAGTATGACTCCCTCAAACATGATATAAAAAAAGGGTGAACATTTCATTTGAGAAAAACATCCATAACATCATTAAAAAACTCAACTAAGAATAGAACCTTAAGTGATTTTGCATGTAAATTAAATTAAGTTCTCAAGAATAGAGATGATGTGAGAAAGGATGTGACTCAAATGTGAAAGGTTGTGACCCTTCAAATGTGAAAGATTGGGACTCCCTCAACAATAAGATATAAAAGGGGAATCTTTTCCTTGTGGACACTATAAATTGAAGTTTGTGTTTAATCAGAGGATATATTCATCAAGCTTCATTGAGGCATGAACACATTTATTCTAATAAAGAGTAATTTGTTCTATTTAGTTTGGACAAGATCATAATGCACAATCAAACCCATAACACATATGATCTATCCCACACTCATAGGAACAATGACGATGCATGGATCAACCTTGTAACCTACAAAATTAATCTAGTAAACTTGTCACACGAAGTTGGACCACACAGGTATTATACCCGTAGAAAAGCACATCAGAAAGAGAATCCATTTGCAAGTACACAACAGGAAATGGAGAGAGATAGAAGAGGTGGTAGTCCACCAAGGCATGAAGCTAATGATGGTGACCAATTGGTGAGAGATTTGATAAGGGGACAACAACAAATGACAAATAGATTGTTACAATTCCAACAACAAATGATGGCATCACATCAGCAAATGATTGCAGCTCTTGGTAATATGACCCAAAACATGGGACAATTGAGGATCAATCAAGGAAACACATGTGAAGAAAGCATTACAGGTACACCTAATGCTAGGAGAATGCATGTTAGTGAAAATGATTGACCTTTCCAGCCTACATTCCTACCTAGAGAGGAAGGAGAGGAAGAAACTTCAATGGAAGAAGAGGAGCCACCCAATGAGTTTGTTACCATTCATGATGAGTATCGCTCCCTTCTAGAACATTTTAGAGAGGACCTATCCTTCGATCAATACATAAGACAGAGAAGGGAAAGAAGGAGACCAAGGGTTGAACATAGACCAAGGAGACAACACAAGGAATTCAAGCAAGTGTTGAGCAAGCTTACTCTACCTAACTTTGATGGTAGCGAGAAGACTAGTGCACGAGCTTGGATTCACAAGCTAGATACATTTCTAACTCTCAATCCCATGAAGGATGACGAAGCGATTAAGTTGGCAGCCATGCATCTTGATGGTATAGCATATGATTGGCACTATCATGGATTGGTGGCGTAGAATCATGCAATGATACACTCCTATGAAGAATTCAACGGCAAGCTCATTGCTCAGTTTGATAGGAAGGACGTGGAGGTATATTATAGAGAGTTGGCCCAAATGAAACAAGAGGGGCATGTTGATTCATACATCAACAAATTTCAGGAGGTTGTTGTTATGGTCCCTGATATGACAGAAAAGAGAGTGGCTATGTTGTTTGTAGAAGGATTGAATGACAGGTTGAGGGGTTTGGTTAAGGATTTCAAGCCTAGCACTTTGTAGGAGGCTATTCAACTGGCTCTTGATCTTGATACATCTCCACCCACAAGTCAGCCCCAAAAGAAGAATTTCAAAGATAATAAATCAGAACACAAGCTAGATGGGAGAACACCCAGTCAGCCTAAGCCTACACAACCTATGATGGATTTTGAAACAAGGAATGAGCTGCGTAGGAAGAAGTTATGTTTCACTTGCAAGGAACCTTGGGAACCCAGTCATAGGTGCCTTGGGAAAGGAAAAGCACATTACATAGAGGTCATTTCCGATATTGAAGAGGAGGTTGTAAACACAAGTTCAGATAGTGATCATGAGAAGCAACCACAAGATGATGCTAATGCAAGAGATATGGCACATGGCACTATTGCTACACTATCAAGAGTTCCTAAGTATCACCCTTTCTGAGTAAGAGGAGTCCTTAATGGACAGAGGATTACTTGCTTGATTAACAATGGAGCTACTCACAATTTCATTGACGAGTGATTGGTTGTGAAGAGGGGATTACAAGTCGAGGATTTTTTAGGATTTAGTGTTATGATGGCAAATGGATTTGAAATGAGTTGTACTAAGAAGGTTCCTAGGTTGAGCGTACAATTGAATGATTATACGGTCACTAATGATTTCTATGTGGTTGGGATTGGTGAGTCCAATGTTGTTTTGGGGATCTAATGGTTACAGTCAATTGGGAGATATAACCAGGATTTTCAATGGATGGAGCTAGAGTTCATATCAGATGGGAAGAAGATTATATTGAGAGCTTTGGCAGATGGTGCACCAAGGATAGCGTCAACAAAGAGGATGGAGGCTTGTTTTGTGTATGATGAGGGAGATGGTTTTACATGTAGCATGATGTTTTCACTTCCAATCATGAGTCGTCATCCTTATGAGGATTTGGGGAGCATGATAATTAGAGTAGCGCAGTAGTCTTTTGTGAAAACTAAGGTATCTGATGGTGAGTTTGTCGATTACATATTGAGAATAGTTGCACTTCTATCCAGGAGAGATAAGGAGATGTTATTTGCAGATCTCTTGTAGCATAGTGTTTCAGATAGCAAAGTTTGCAGATTTCTGAAATTGATATGGGATCCTGGAAGTTGGTGTTGGGTATTCAGGTATCGATTGCTTGGGACAAGCAATCTCCGGGAAGGGAGGACTATAATGTCCCCGTTTTCTAAGTAATGGCAGATATCGACAATTAGCTTATTTTATTCCCATAAGCTAAATAATGGAGTTATTAGGGAATAATAATTAAATTGATTATTTTAAAGTGGTCTATTTTAAATAAATATCAAAAGAATGACTTTATTTTAATTAATTTAATTTAATTAAAGTGACAAAAAAAAATAATAAAATATTATAAGTCACTTTATTAAATATTTTAAAGTCACTTTATTAAATAAAACGTGCTTCTAGAAACTAGAGGTGGTTACAATTGGATTCTTCTAGAAGACTTAGTTGAGCCTTTAAAAGGAGATGAAAGCAAGACATTTGAGCATCCATTATTGACTTGATATTTCTCTATGCATTATTGCAAAAGCTTGAATTACAGATTCAGCTAATTATTTGAGGAAGAAAACCCTTGGGAAGGTTTGGAGGATTGGACGAAAACCCAATTCCTTCGATGGGTCTACTTCAAGATTCACATTGGGCTTATTTGTTTCAATTTTGGAGCTTCAAGGAGTAATTTGTTGCAGAGAGCGTTTTTGGAAATTTTGTGGAGTCTTCTTTGAAGACAAAACTTCAAATTTAATTCGATAATATTCACTGAGATAAATCAGCTGATATTTACTATATTTTTCAGGATTGTTACTATTCCATTTGTCATCCATACCGGTATCATATTCAGTATATACAAGGAAATGGTTGAATATCAGTATTTATATCTGCAGTTTTATTCTTGAATATCAGTATTTATATCTGTAGTTTAATTCCCCAATCGATTCAATTGTGAATGCTTGTTGAGTAAGAATATTTTAATAATCAAGGAATACAAGATCGTGGGAATTCAAATTGGTCCGCCAGCCAGGACAAGTCAATGTGGGTCTACTTCTCCAACCACCCAACTTTTTGGTTATATTCAGAATTTGCGGTTATTTCTTGGCCAGCCGTTAAGGAAGACTCATGCAGATTTAAATTGACACCTTTAGTAGTGACAGATACGCTAAGGAGGTTAAGGAGTCTGATGTGTCAGATAAGACAAATTTGTCTTATGCAGCTCAAACCAAGGTTTCAAATATTAGTTTAAAGGGGGGCCGATAATATGTAGGAGGTGCAATTATTATTGATCACCAGCTGAAAATGAAATAGCCACCAACTATAGCTATCATGGAAATTATTATTATTTAGGAGGTCTGCACTTCATGGGTTCTTACTTCATCCTGTTTCAGTGATTGCTGCTCTAATTAATGGGTACCATATATTATAGTTCATTGTTTGCTTGGTTTCATATAATCACTATGTTAAGAGTTATGGCTCAGAACCTATTGTAATGACACTCAGTTCTGAATGACAATAGTCTGAATTTTATATTGTAATCTGCATATATTACTGTTATCATATTCTCTGCTTTTAGCGTGAAACACCCTGATTTCCTGTGTGAAGAATTGGAGTAACCACCTTATTATTATGAAAGAAGTTCTTTGTTGTTTGCTATAGTAAGTGCACATTTTATTCACTAAACATTAAGATAACAGCCTGCAATATGTTTGACAAAAGTCCCATGTGTAAAACTGAAAATTAAACGAGCAAATTCGCAAAGCCAAAACTCAGATTGGGGTGAGACATTTCAACCCATAGTTGCAACACTTGCCAAAAACTCAGCATGTGAAGAAAAACTTGCGAGTTTTTCTCACTCCCAAGTTTTTGGTGCAATTGTACGCCAAAAAAACTCGCCGTACTTTTTGGAAAAACTCGCCATACTTTTGGAGAGTTTTTCCAAAATGTACGGCGAGTTTTTACAAAATACTCGCGTGATCTGGAAAACACCTAGGCAGCCGGCTAAAAGGGCATTTTGAGTTATTTTTTTCATTCATTTGTGTGCTCTGCTTCAAAAAAAACACTAAAATGATGTGTTCCATGAACATTTGTGTGGCTTTGATGGTCTTAATTTGGGTTTTATTGTTAATGCAAAATGATGTACACCATGAAGGTTTGTGTGGTTTTGGAGGTCTTAATTTGGGCTGCCCCAAGACCCCGCGAGGGGCGCTGCCTCCAGACCCCCACAAGGGGCATTGCCCCTTGACCCCATTGGGGGCGCTGCTCCCAAATCCCCACAACGGGCGCTGCCCCTTAACCCTGCTGGGGGTGCTGCCCCTAGACCCCCGCAAGGGGCACTGCCCCCAAACCCCGCTAGAGACACTGCCCCTTGACCCCATTGCGGGCATTGCCCTTAAACTCCCATTGAATTCATTTAACTTTCTAGGTACTCTCCAATATTTACCTTTAGTTTTACAAAAACAATTTGCTATTTTCATTTTGTTTCAGACTATCAGTATCAGCGTATTGAGAATTCCACATGAGGATGCGATTTTGTATCTAATTTTCTTTCAAATCAATCAAATATAACAAGACTCAGCTTGTTTCTTCTATGTACTCATTTTATTGACTCATTGGATGTATCTTATCCTTGAATTTTGCAAAAAAAAAATGCATTTTTAATGAAGTTTAAGCAATTTTTTAAGTTGCCGAGTTTTTTCCGTACCGTATTTTCCAGGCTTGCCGAGTTTTTGCAATTGGCAAGTTTTTCAACTATGTTTCAACCAGCCTCTTCAAAAAAAATCTTGTCTTCTTTAGAATAATTTTTTTTTATAAATAGCCTTTAATGATCTTCTTTTATATTTTCCTCATATACATCTCTTTTACATCTGCATATATTCTTCTTATAATTCCACCATAAACTCTTCTTACAAATCTGCCATGAATCCTCCTTACAAATCTTCCTTCAACCTTTCTCTAATGATCTTCCTTTTATCTTCTTATTTGCTGATCTGCAGGTGTTATTCTGATATATACTCGTATTCCTCACACACCTTCCTCTTATTTATCTTCACATTTCACACTTCTCACTTCTACACGCAATTATCTTTTATATCTTCATAACCTAGTGAAATAATGCATCTCTTAGAATAGATATGACTCTTCATATATATTATTTCTTTAATGGTCATAACTCTTCAACATGTCTCTTGACTATTCTTAACCAAATCTTCAAACAATATTCATTCCCTTCATTCTTCTATATTCCTCTTATTTACATCATGCTACATATTAAAATTCCATACACTTTTTTGAATGATGAAACCTTCTCTCTTTTATTCCTCACTCACCCTTGAATGATAAAACTTTCTCCCACTTCATCTCATGGAATGACTTCTCTTATGTATCTTGTCTCATCACGAGACACAACTCTTCACCGTACCCTTGTGACTCTTGTTTAAAACTAATAGTCTAATCTTTATTTAATTAATTAATTTCTTTATCTTTACACAAACTTCTCCTTTCTGCTCTTCTTATTTAATTTTCTCACATCTCACACATACTCATATTCACCACACATTCCTCACTTCCTTTTTATATCTTCATGCCTCTATGAAGAGATACATCCTTTCATAATGACCCTTCAAATAGTCATTACTCCTCTTAAATAACAATTGTTTCCTTTTCACACACATCCACATTAATATATGTTTTTATCTTCCACAAACTTATCACTTGACTAATAGATCTTCCTTTCTATTCCACGCACATCTCTCTCTTACTTTCCATAAACTCTATTTACATCTTTACATCTCAATGAAGAGTTACATCTCTTTGAAAAGAGATAACTCTTTAAAAGGATGTCTTTTTGTTAAGACTGATTGCTGCATTTGAACACTTTTTCTTTTTCTTTTTCTTTTTCCTTAATGGCTGCCTTCAAATGATCTTTTATTATTTTCTTCCTTCAAATCTGCTTGTGCTTGTTTAATGTATCTTCTTGTTCTCCACACTTTTTCCCACAATTCTTTCTCTTTTTATATTTTCTTGCCTCTATGAAGGGAGACATCTCTTAACAAAGAGACACAAACTTTATTAACCATTTAAAACCTTTGAAAACAAACCACACCTCTTCACTAAATGATGCATTCTTAATGAGTGTGTTCCACATCACCTCCAAGATATTTTCGATTACGCTCTTCTGATCTTTTGCCTTTGACATCACTGACAATAGTCTCATTCATTTGCTTTGACATCAATGACAGTATTCTAACAATCTCTCATACTCCTTTGACATCAATGACAATCAATTCCAACAGAAATAAAGTGAGGGAATGATTAATAGTAATATTTTAAGTTGGGGTCAGAAACTTTTATTTTAAAAAGGGCAAATTAAATATTATTTTTTAAAACAAAAATAATTTAAACATTTTGAAGGAGGCTTCTAGGGGGAAAAAGAAATATAAATTGAGAGGCCTAAAAGGAATTTATAAAAGAGGGTGAATTGGCAAAAGGCATCATCCATTATTGTTGTAATCAAGTCATTTTCTGGAGGATGAAAACCCTTGGTGTACGAGAATTTGGAAAATGAAAACCTTTTTATCCAAGTGAGGTGATTCCATCTAGAGATCGCATTGGCATTGAAAATTGCAATTAATTCAGGTTGCAAGCAATATAGAATATTTTAGAAGGTTTTGTTTGTTCCAAAAAGTCATATCTAAATTGTGGAGGATTGTCAAAGGATCTATCAAGCATTAGAAATCATATTACTACTATTGTGCATCAGAAAATCTGATTTTGTTGCTATTGTACCTCCCTATCGACCATAGTCATACATCTGCAGCTGCCATACTAGCATCAACGCTATTGGTCTATTGTTTTCTGCCCAGCTCTTCCATTTACCAGATCTGCAATTCTATACAATAGTATAGCCACTTCTGAGCAGGAAAATTTATTATTATTAGATTCTGAAACTGTTGTATAAGAGTTTGCAGATTTAAATATTCAAAAATCTATTTGTAAGTGCTTTCCTATTCAACGTATCAGCATTTTTGTAAATTTTCTAACTACAATTAATAAAAAATCAGATATAAGAGTTTCATCATTTAATTTTATATTGTTGTTATTCGACATTCTTGTTTATACTCTATTGTGCATGGAAAGTAAACATCAAAACTTGCACGTTCGATTAAAAAACTGAAAGGGGATATTACAAAATATGGTGATACAAGCTCATATAATGGAAAACAAGGTTGTTATAAAGGTTTGTCTTGATGAATCCAATCAATCTTAAACTATAATGTATAATCTACTTACAATCATCCTTCTATTGCCTTTTCAAACAAATTAAGGGGGATTATTAGATGATATTGAGGATTCTCTCTCTTGTACAAAAAGAACCATCTTGCATGTGCATAAAGGGATTAAGATGATGATATGGCCTTCTCCATTAGAGGACTATTGCTGAAGATTTGTCTGATGATCTAAGTTTCCCCAAAGATGCATTTACCATCCTTCTTGATGATGCTACGTGTCATTATGGTTTTCCTTATTGATTGAGTTGAAAATACTAGCCCTATAATTCTAGCTATTATTTTCATGTGTTTATACTTATAGTGTAGGAATCCAATTTGTAACAACAAGAATTGCTGATAACATCTAATGACCACGTGAAACAAAAAATATAGGATTCAACATAAACAAATTAAATTAATATTCCTAAGACAATTACTTCTTAGCTAGCAGTCCAAATGTTATAACAAAAAAATAAAAATAAAAGATAAACAATATAAATGGTTTATGAGAAATATTACTTGGCCAATTTTGTTAGAAAAGACTGCAAATTTGAATCTCTATTCAGTGTCAAGAAGGGATACATCCCAATCATATAGGAAACCTGCATTGACACAAGAATATTGTAGAATCAGATCTAAAAGACATCAGTTAATCAAGATCGGTCCTCAAGTTAAAGCAATACATACACCAAAAAAAAAATGTATATATTTGATATGAATCATCATTATAGGTGCATATCTTGTAACTATGAAAAGCATGAATGGTCTATAAATTGATTGAAAAAAAAGCCATAGGCCACCTAGTATAAAGGAGGGTCATATGTCACAACCTTCTGTGGAAAAGCCTTAAATATATCCAATGATATATATGCACCAATTGAATGACCAACCTTCACAAGAAAAGCACACGTGTCATTAATATTATAGTTTAACTATTAAAAAATAACAACCAAACCAGCTCAAACTACATTAAAACAAACAAATATATTAAAAAAATTTAAAAATAATTGTACAAATCTAGATTAAATTAATAGGAAAAAAACCAACATTAGTACTCACTCATATTTACTCATGTCTTAACATGATTTCAGCACAATTTGAATCACAAAAAATAAATCACTTACGTGAAGGACATTTTACTTATAGAAGATAGGAGGGATCACTAGTTCTTTACAAACCTATTGAAGGATGTTGGATTTCCTTCAACTTTCAGAAGGGAGTTCTCAAGGATAGAGATGCCTCAACACCTAGGACAAGAGAAGCCCCCAAGACAAATGAAAATGGAATAGGCAGCTTTAAAATCAGCATATCAAAATAAGAATGCAATATTAGTCACTTGACTTCAATTTACACAATTGCAATGGACTTGAAGATGGAGCAAAGGAGAGATCATATGCAATAAGAAGGGAACCAAGGATAAATGACTAGATATAGATTTTGAGCAATCACTCAACATGGTCAATGACACAAAGGAAACCCACCAAATCACTTCTCATAGAATGAATTCTGAATTATCCAAAAGGGTATTAGTAGCAAAATCCTCTAACAAGGTGCATGAACATGAGAATTCTAAAGATGTTGAAGTAGAAACTGGTGACAATAAGGATACACAAGTCAATGAGGAAAGTAACGACTACAAGAATGCATAGAGCAATGAGGAAAGTGATCATCACTCAAAGGAGGTTGTGCCATGCATCCCAATGGTTAGATGAAAAGAGCAACTTTAGGCAACCTTCGTTGACAACCAAATAGACAACATCAATACCAATACCCACTCAAGTATTTCTATCTCCATTATTTCTATAGTACTAAGTTACACACAATTCTTTGTCCAAACTATTCTAGCACCAAGTCTAACCGAAGTAATCCCTTCTGCAACAAGTTTATGGTGACGGTTGTAGTCGTGTCTTGATTCTGCCGCCACAATACTACAACCGTCACCAAGTTTATGGTCTTCGCATTACTTTATGAGTGATCAAGTTTTGAAGGCTATCGCACATAGTGGAGACTGGACGTGGGAATTAAAGATGTCACCATTTAGACTTTCGTCTTCTTCAGGTATCCACCGCTAGGGATGTGGTTATGATTATTAATGCAGCCATTACTTAGTCAATGCCGCCAAGGAGTCGAGATATATATTTAGACAATACATACCTTAAGCCACCGCACCGAGAGAAGAGGTCACAAAGTTTTATTGGTAGTCGTAGTTGTAATGTCCCCCTCTTAGCACTAGTCCTTTTTGAGACTATTAGCCTATTTCGGAGGCCCGTAGGCTAGTCGGAGGCAGAATTACGGTTTCCTTATTTTAGGAGGTATCTTTTCGAGTTTTCAAGCGATGGTTGCAAGAGTTTGTCAGTACGTTTTTTGGGTCTTATGGGTTTTCAGATAGCTTCAAGGGAGTGTCACATGCATTTTGATCAGTGACTATTTTTAGACTTACTATTTTTAGTAAGTTACGACAACTACCTGGAATGTGCTCAAACAGTGTTTGGAGTCACTTACTATTTTTAGTAGGTTCTATTTTTGGTAGTATGTTTTAGCAGAAATTCAGCACTCAGTTTCTATTTTTGGCAGTGCAATCTAGGCAGAGGCTTCTCCAACTTTCTTGGAGTTCAGAAAAGGAAAGTTAATGACTTATGTTATATTATTTCTAATGTTTTTGTGATGCTCCTTACCTAGTTGATTCCAAGGTTGCTGAATGATAAGGGTTTTGAGAATCTATTCCCACCCCAAGGGTCCTTTGCAATTGTAAAATCTTGGGATAATACTTGCATCACCGTTTATATAAAAATCCACATTCCTACATGTTAGCCTTAATATATAATATCCAGAAATCAGACATAACAATACTTGCAAATTGCAAACGGAAAGAAAGTCACTCAGCACATCACAAGAGAGGAATCCCTAAGGGGCCCAATGGTCTACCACCTCCTATTGCCCAACCCTTATCTTGGGCCTGCGGCGCAAAATGCCTAGGTGGAACCCCCACCCCTCCATGACCCAACCCTTGCTTCAGGCCAATGGGGCAAAATGCCCAACCCTTGCTTTGGGCCCGTGGGGCGGAACCTGCGTCGGGTTTTTAGACAAACCACTTAAGTCATGATTTACCTCTCCTGGCGAGATTACAATCAAAATGCAGACAATTTCTATACAATTTCCAAATATGCAACCATTATTGATTCGCTTGCATTTTCACTTAGTATGTTCAGAAGAGTCCAACATGAGTATATAATTCAGTATGATAATATATCATAATGCAAAGTCAATATAACCAGATTCATGTCCATTGATCATCCATACAGATTAATGCAGTCCTACAATTTAGTTCACTTCAATATATGCATACAGTATCAATGACTTCTAGCATGAGAGTCCATTATAGTGCAGAAATAAATTAATTAGTATCCATGCCTATATGTTCATTATAATCTCTGATCAATGCAGCCTACAGTACTAACATTCGTTCGATCTAATTGCTAAAACCCAGACAACAGTTAACACAGCTATAGATCAGTCATCATTTCTGTAGAAGATAAACCATGGCAGTCTATAATCGTTCTAGGACTACACAGTCCGCCCAAATTTAATACCAATCGCCAAGAATCTATTTTCCAACATTGATCTATCAAGGAGGAGTGGTTCCAAATGTGTTAGAAGTAACTGATACATCTTAGTGAACAAAGACTAGAGATTATATTCAATAATACACAGATCAACTAAAGTTGGGCACAGAGGTTCATGCGGCATCATTATGTAAGATTATGGAAACTACATATTAAAGCAAAGTGAGTAATCTCACCTTAGCTGAGGTTCGATTAGCCTCCACACGTCTCTTCCTGCATTCTCCCCCATTTGCTTTGTTCCTCCTCTTATTTCAATGGAGCAGACCATTGCGTCCCACTCCTGGACGCGTCACTTATCAGGGGGTGTGTAGCGTGCCTCTTGAATAAGTTATGTTAAGGCATGTTATGGAGACATTTCACAATGATAAATAAATAATGATTTATTTTAAATCAATCATTCACTTGCAAATAAAAAAAAACTATTCGATTATACATATCAATACATATTTTCGAATTTGAACAATTAAATACAATGTTCTTTCTTCGGGGTTATGATAGTCCTCCCCTCCTAAATTGCTTGCCCACAAGCAACTTGAGGTTTGGATGGTTGAAGATCTCCTCTCCCTCCCATGTAGCATCTTCTTTAGATAGATTCTTCCACTTGATCAAGAACTCCAAAATAGTCTTATTCCTTAATCTTTTCTCCCTTACATTGACGACCGCTTCGGGCTTGAGGATCAGCTTTCCTTCATCATCCATTGGAGGTAATTTTGCACAAGGTACCACTTGTTGGCCCAATACTTTCTTTGATCTAGATACATGGAAAACATTGTGGATGTGGCTATCTTTGGGCAGCTCTAGTTCATAGGCCACCTCCCCAGTTCTTTGTGTAATCTTGTAGGGTTCGTAGAATCGGGGTCTTAGCTTCTTTGTTCCATTAGACTTGAGGGTTAATTGCTTATATGGTTGTAATTGGAGAAATACTAGATCTCTCACTTCAAAAGTTATTTCAACGCGATTTTGATCTGTGTACATCTTTTGTTGGTTCTGGGCCTAGTGTAGATTGTCCTATAAAGTGTTCAGGATCTCCATGCTCTCTTGCACAAAGTCTTTAGCTCGAGGTACTTGGCTTTCTTGGGTAATCAAGTTTCCAAAAGCGGTGAGTTCATATCCATACAATGCTTTGAAGGGATTCATTTGGATGGACATGTGGTGTGCTGTATTGTAACAATATTCTCCCAGATGTAACCATTTGATCCATGCACTTTGTTGTCCAGTGACATAATTTCTTAAGTAGCCTTCTATCCATTTATTGACAATTTCAGTTTGACCATCCGTCTGGGGATGATAACTAGTACTTGGTGTAAGAGTAGTCCCAAATAATCGAAAGAGTTCGTTCCAGAATTGGCTCATGAACCGACTATCCCGATCACTGACAATGTTTCTTGGGAGGCCATGGAACTTGAAGATCTCTTTGAAAAATACTTCTGCTACCTGGGGTGCCTTATAATCCATGGATATCGCGAAGCAGTGAGCATATTTGGTGAGCCTATCGACCACCACATATATGCAATCTTTCCCTTGAGTTTTGAGCAACCCAGTAATAAATTCCATTGAGATACTCTCCCACTTCTAATTGTGAATGGGTAAGGGTTGCAAGTGTCTTGCTGGGTGGTTTTGTTCCGTCTTGTTCCTTTGGAAAATCATACATTCTTGCACATATTTTAACACATCCTTATTGAGCCCTTTCCATGAGTACTTCTCCCTTACTTGCTTATATGTCTTGTAGTACCCTTGGTGCCCAGCTAATGAGTTATCATGATACTCTTTAAGGACCTTCCCTTTTACCTTGGAATTGGGTACTAGAAAGATTTTCCCTTATATAGGATGATCTCCTCAATTACCTTGTATTCTTCATTGGGGAAATGTCCCTCCAAGATTTCGTTGGCTTGAGGATCTTTGGAATATTCTAAAATAATGTGATACTTCTAGTCTGCAGCTATATTGGTTAGAGTTTTCAAGCAAGGTTGTCTTGATAGGGCATCTGCTACCACATTGTTGGTCCCTTTTACATAAACGATATCAAAGTCATAGGCTTGTATGCGACTAACCCATTTTTGCTGACGATCATTTAAGTCCTTCTGATGCATGAAGTATCTTAGGCTATTATGATCGGTTTTCACATGGAACTTTGTGCAGACCAAATACTGGCAGAATTTTTCCAAGGCATGCATTATAGCCAACATCTCTTTATCATAAATGGGATAGAGCCTTTCTGCTTGAGTAAGCTTGCGACTTTCAAAAGCTATAGGGTGCTTATTTTGCATTAGAACTAAGCCAATCCCTTCTCCTGATGCATCACATTGTAGTTCAAAGGGTAAGGTGAAATCGGGGATGGCCAAAACTAGACATGAGCTCATGGCATCTTTCAGTTTCTTGAAGGCTTGTTGGGCTACTTCATTCCATGAAAAAGCTCCTTTCTTCATTAAGTCTGTGAGGGGAGCTGCAATCTTGGAGAATCCCTTTACAAAGCGCCTATAATAATTGGACAATCTCACAAAACCCCTTAATTGTGTGAGGGTTTTGGGTTTAGGCCACTCCTTGATGAAGGCTATTTTCTCTTCATCCACACTCACCTCTTGGGCATTGATTTTATGGTTTAAGTACAATATATCCTCCATGCCAAATTCACATTTTGATGCTTTGGCGTACAATGACTCTTGCTCTAAGATTTTGAGGGTCTCGTCAATGTGCTTAAGGTATTCTTCCCATGTTTTATTGTATATAAGAATGTCGTCAAACAAGATTAGGAGGAACCCTCTGAGTTGCTTGCGGAAAGTGTGGTTCATGCACGATTGAAAAGTAGCTGGGGCATTGGTGAGCCCAAAAGGCATGACTAGGAACTCAAAATGCCCATAGTGGCACCGGAAAGTTGTTTTTGGTACATCTTCTTTTCTCATTCTTATTTGATCATACCCCAACCGAAGATCAATTTTGGAAAAGTACCTTGCCCCATGGAGTTCATCAATGAGTTCATCGATACAGGGGATGGGGTAGTGGTTCTTGATGGTCTTTTTGTTTAGAGCTTGATAATCTATGCACATTTTGAAAGTGCCATATTTCTTTTTAAGAAGGACCACGAATGATGCAAAAGGACTAGAGTTGGGTTGAATATGCCCCATCGCTAGTAGTTCCTTAATGGTTTTCTCTATCTCCTCTTTATACTTATGGGGGTGCCGGTACGGGGTGGTTATGACTGGTTTTGCTCCTTCCAATTCTATGGTGTGCTCAAACCCTCTTTTAGGTAGCAGCCCTAGTGGAATTTCTTCGAACACCTTTCTATATTTTTTGGTAATAGGCTGGGTGTGGTGCTTTTGTCAAGTATCATACATTGGGCAGCCCATTCTCCTTGCCCTCGCCTAAAAATCCTCTCCATTCTTTTACAAGAGACTACTTTTGGAGACCCGTCTCGTAGACTCTTTAGAGTGACTTCTTGCCCTTTGTGCTGGAAACGGATGGTTTGGTTGGAAGATCAAACATAAAGCAACCTAAGCAGTAAATCCATGGGGTTCCCAAGATAATGTCGGCATCTAAGGGAACCACATAGAAGTCTTCTATGATGAGGTTATCCCC
Source organism: Sequoia sempervirens (assembly GCA_007258455.2). NCBI lineage: Eukaryota > Viridiplantae > Streptophyta > Pinopsida > Cupressales > Cupressaceae > Sequoia > Sequoia sempervirens. Next base: position 49,269 of record VDFB02263775.1, read on the forward strand.
TAGGAGAACTTCAAATTGGGGTACTAATTGGGGTACTATTGTTGTACATTGCACCCTAGCACCTGTGGCCGTTGCTGCCTCAAATCCTTCAAAATTCATGGTTCTTAGCTTCCTTTGGTTTACTATTCTTTGGTCGATGAAGTTAGATGCCCCACTATCAACCAAGGTGATAACTTTTTGTCCATTGAGTGTGCTTTTAATGCAGAAAGGGCTATGTTTACAGACTTGGGAGATGGTGGCTAAGATTGCTTGACTCTCACCTTCAAATTCGGCCTTCTTGTTGGGATACTCATCATTTGGGTATGCTTCGAGTATGTGGGATTTGCCACTACATCTATGGTCTTTCCCCCACAGTTGTTGGCATCTAAAACACAATCCCTTCCTCTTCAGCTCTTCCATTTTCTTACACCAATGATCTTTGTCCTTCTTTCCCTTGCACCAAGGGCATGTTCTAGTTATTTCCCCCTTTTTGTCTCTTTCTTCTTTCAGAGGAGGCTTGGAAGATGAGGTAAATTTCTTGGGCTTGTCTCTTGGCCAATTTTCTTCATATTTCATGGCCTTTTGGATAGCTTCATCTAGGTGGGTGGGTTCTAATGCGCCCACCATGCTTCTGAACAATCCCCTTAGGCCCTCTATGAACAAATATGTGAGTCTCTCTTGGGAAATTTCCAGGACCATGACTGCTAACTTCTGAAACTCGGTGGCATAATCTTCTATAGTGCATTGTTGCCTCAATTGTGTGAGTTCCCTAAAGTACCATTCTGGATGCCTTCGGTCAAATCTTTTTAACAATCTTTGGGTAAAGTCATCGTAGGTGGTAACTTGTTGATGGCCTTGAGTTATGAGACCGTGATGCCACCAATCATGGGCCATCCCGGTTAGGTGTAGAACAGCAAACTTGATGGCATTTGCTTCTTTCATTGGGCTTCAGGATAAGTAGGTATCTAATTTTTGAACCCATGATAGGGCGGTGGTCTTGCCTTCTCCATCAAAGTTGGGAATGGTTAATTAGTTGATCCTATTCTTGAGTTCTCTATCGGTTGAGTCATTTCTCTCCTTTCTACGGATGTTTCTTTGTTTGGCTTCACAATAGTCCTTAAATGACACAAGCTCCCTCATTTCAGGTTCTAACCTATAATAGGCTGCCAAAATCTCATCAACACTCTCTATGGTGGGACTATTGACACTACTTCCTTTTATGGGTTCACCATTTGGCAAGAAAGGGGGTCGGGCAGGCCTAGAAATCGTGTCCCGTGAAGGTGTGGCACAGTTGCTCTCGGAGTGGTTAGAGTTTGCCTCAATTGCATGATGGTTACTCAGGTTTTGGAGGGCTTGAAGTAGAGTGTGGCTAGTTATTTCATTTTGTTCTATTAGGGCTTGGGTTTTCTTATCACTATTCTCCATGAAGGTTCTAAGTTCATCCCTTAATGGGTCACCCATGAGGTCATTTCCAAGGTTGTCATTCCTAGAGCCTCTTCGGTGGTAGGTTTTCATGATTTCCCACGGGATGGTAGGAAAGATGCTCTGATACTATTGTGATGTTTCTTACCTGGCTAGTTCTAAGGTTGTTGAATGATAAGGGTTTTGAGACTCTATCCCCACCCCACGAGTCTTTTGCAATTGTAAAATCTTGGGATAATACCTGCATCACCATTTATATAATAATCCACATTCCTACATGTTAGCCTTAATATATAATATCCAGAAATCAGACATAACAATACTTGCAAATTGTAAACAAAAAGAAAGTCAGTCAGCCCATCAGGAGAGGGGAATCCTTAAGAGGCCCAATAGTCTACCACCTCCTATTGCCCAACCCTTATCTCGGGCCTGCAAGGCAAAATGCCTAGGTGGAACCCCCACCCCTCCATGACCCAACCCTTGCTTCGGGCCAATTTGGCAAAATGCAAAACCCTTGCTACGGGCCAGCGTGGAAAAATGCCCAACCCTTGCTTTGGGCCAGTGGGGCAAAATGCCCAACCCTTGCTTTGGGCTGTAATGTCCCCATTTTAGCTGACATTGTTTGTTGACGAGCGAGCCTATCATTTTGACCCTCGTAGGCTGACAGATTTGATTAGAGGGTTATCCATGGCAATTATCCAGAGTTTCAAGACATTACTCCACCAGTTGATTCAGGTTTGGGCCTTTGCAAGGACTCACAAAGTGATATTCAGGCACTTACTATTTATAGTAAGTCAGGCCAACAGGGGTTACTATTTCTGGCAGGGCACCTGGTTTAGTTGGCAAGTTCGGTATCGACCCAGTTTGACAGTTCGTTGAGCAAACGAAGAATAATGGCGCATTTAATAATAATTAAATGATTATTATTATGACTTTATAATATAAAGTCAATTAAATGAAATATTAAAGTATTAATTAATGGCAAATTATAAAGTATTTAATACTTTATAATAGAGGAGTAATTTTAATATTAAATGAGTATTTATTACTCATTTAAAAAGGGACGCCATTTATTAATAATTTGCCTAAGTCTCAAAGCGGCGAAATTATTATTATTGAATGTCATTTAATTGCTTTTTTGAGAAGGGGTCGAACTTGGGTAAGAGAGTTATATATTTCTCAAAGGCAGAATAGAACTCATTATGATATGATTATTCAAATTTTGTCTTTTCTCTCCGAGAACAATTTGGAGTTGGAGAAACAAGGGTTTCTGCAATCAGGTTTTGGAGAACGTCAACTCTTCAGAATCAGACATACTGAGGCTGTGAAAGACCAGTTGAAGATTGTCTATCAGAGTGGCTTCATTTAGAAGTCGCAACAAAGCTTATTCACAGAGTTACAGATTGGGGTTACAGTCTGTAGTTGGGTCGATTCTCTCTAAAAGAGAATCCAGGTTGCAGTGTATATCTATATTGATTATTTGGCATGCATTTCAAGATTGTATGGACTCATTGGTTGCTGGTTTTAGGCCGTACTTATCAGCAGCAGGGCTGTACTTCTTCCTCCAACCAAATCGCCTTGCCTTTTTGGTGTTTGCCTCTTCCAGTGTTGGCGCCTTGGTCACCTGGGGCTTCTGCATCAGTTTTCAGGAGGGAGATCACAATAATTTAGCTAGCCGTACCATCTCATTATTTCTTTCAAGCGGCTGCAATATGTATCAGGTTTTCTTTAATAAAATCACTGCCTTTTTGCTTGCATGTTAACATTTCATGTTTGTAATCATTTGGCAAGACAAATAAATCAATCGCCTTCTATCTAGGAGTAGTTTGCTTCACTAATTGGAATTTTTGCAATTTTATATTATTTTCAAGCATTTATTATCCAAATCGTACCATTTCTTGATATTGCAAAATACCACAAAATTCACAAAATACAACAAACAAACAAAACATTGCATTATCGTCAGAAGTCAATGTTGAGAGACACCTGGTCTCTTACAGCCCGTGGGGCGGAACCTGGGTGGGGTTTTTAGACAAACCACTTAAGTCACGATTTACCTCTCCTAGCGGGATTACAATCAGAATGCAAACAGTTTCTATACAATTTCCAAATATGCAACCATTATTGATTCGCTTGCATTTTCACTTAGTATGTTCAGAAGAGTCCAACATGAGTATATAATTCAGTATGATAATATATCAGAATGCAAAGTCAATATAACCAGATTCATGTCCATTGATCATCCATACAGATTAATGCAGTCCTACAATTTAGTTCCCTTCAATATATAAATACAGTATCAATGACTTCTAACATGAGAGTCCATTAAAGTGCAGAAATAAATTAATTAGTATCCATGCCTATATGTTCATTATAATCTCTGATCAATGCAGCCTACAGTACTAACATTAGTTCTATCTAATTGCTAAAACCCAAACAACAATTAACACAGATATAGATTAGTCATCATTTCTGCAGATGATAAACCATGGCAGTCTATAATCATTCCAGAACTACACAGTCCGCCCAGATTTAATACCAATCGCCAAGAATCTATTTTCCAATATTGATCTCTCAAGGAGGAGTGGTTCCAAATGCGTTAGAAGCAACTGATACATCTGAGTGAACAAAGACTAGAGATTATATTCAATAATACACAGATCAACTAAAGTTGGGCCCAAAGGTTCATGCGGCATCATTATGTCAAATTATGGAAACTACATATTAAAGCAAAGTGAGTAATCTCACCTAAGCCGCGGTTCGATCAGCCTCCACACGTCTCTTCCTGCGTTCTCCCCCATTTGCTTTATTCCTCCTCTTATTTCAATGGACAAGACCATTGCGTCCCACTCCTGGACGCATCACTTACCAAGGGGTGTGTCACGTGCCTCTTGAATAAGTTATGTTAAGGCATGTTCTAGAGACATTTCACAATGATAAATAAATAATGATTTATTTTAAATCGATCATTCACTTGCTAATAAAAAAAAACTATTCGATTATACATATCAATACATTTTTTCGAATTTGAGCATTTAAATACAATGTTCTTTCTTTGGGGTCATGATGGTTTCTTTTTGGCCCCCCCACGCCTAGGCTTATGACTTAAGTTGTTTTTAACTTATGGCCTCTCATGTGGACGTCCAAGTTGGAAAGAATAATGCTTTTATAAAGTTAATATTGCCAAGCTAAGTTGGCCGCCCAAAGTCATAGTCAAAGCTGAATTTTAAGTTTATTTTATTTCTTCTCATGTGGGCGTCCCATTTTGGAGGGAATTGAGGATTTGAATTTTTGGGATCTTATAAATAGAACCCCTATCCCTCTCATTTGGTTATCCAATTTTATCATAACGAAGTGTTGCAAAAATCAGTTCATACTCTTGCTTCGAGGTTGGTACACCTAGTTCTTCTTCAGTTTTCAATTTGCAAGATAACTCCTAGTTAAACAGTGACTGCTTCTTCATTCAGAGCTTACAGATTGACCATCAATGGTGATGGCTTTTCTATTTGCTTCAATTTGGTGTGGTTTTCATGTTTTCTAGAGACATTTTTGGCGTGTTCACTTGCTATTTGGAGTATTTGGAGTGTTCTTTCAGTCCTCTGCTGACCCACGTTTGTACTCGCACTGTTTCAGAGAGTTTGAATAATTTTGTGGGCACTGACTCAATGTTCTCCTAGCATCTGGGCATCCCTTTGCTTGGAATCTCATAATTTTTGGAGGTGAATCTGATTTATGATTTTTGGTTGACCTTCCTAGAGGGTCGTACCATCTCCTGGAGGTTCTTTGGAAAGCGTGTCAAAGTTTTGTAGACCTTTTGGTGGTGGCTTACTTCATGATCTTGGACACCTAGCTAAGAAGGTTCATATGCCACTGATTTGAGGTCATTCGAAGAAGTTTGGAGTGAGTTATGGAGTTTTCTTGAGGTTTCAGGGTGGCTGCTCTTTCATATCAAACTGCTGTTGCAGTGTATCAAACCTGGTAATTTCATTGTTTAATCTCATTTTCATGATGCCTCATCTTTGTGTTGATGATTACAGCGTCGGGCAACTTCTTCCAGCCACGACATTAAGGCTAAATTTAATATAGCCTAAATGGCTATTAAATTTATAAGAGATCGCTATGAATGAAAGGGCGCCTTATGTAAGATATGAATTAATATTTAATTATTGACAAATAATTAAATGAGGTCGATCCTATCCTTTCCGCCACCTTTTGAGGACACATCGATTCACATTGGAGGCCGACTTTATGTATCATGGAGACGCGATTTTTGGTGATGGCCGACATGAAGACTTGGAGAGACGCATCCATTCCCTTTCTCTTGTATATATATGAGATGCTCCTCAATCTCATTGTATTCGATTTATTGATTCTATTATTCATATTTCGAGTTCAAGCAAGTGCAGATTTATTCAAGTATAGATCGGCGTCATTGAAGGAGTTTGATATATTCATCAAGAGTGTTGTATTGTCTCCAAGTGATATTACATCACTTTGATGCTGTGTTCGGCCCCATTGTTAGCCTCATTGTAAAGGAGTTCATCATTTGATATTCAATATATAAGTGATATATTGTTGCTGGATTTTTCTCCCTCAAGTGGAGGTTTTCCCAGGGTATCTGTTGTGTTATTGTGTCTGATTTTTGAATTAAATTATGAGTTTTATATCTAATCATAAAAACTAACATGGTATCAAAGTGGGTATAAGAAAGATCGTGATAAGATTTCTTCAAGCAGCATTATCCTCCATTCTTATTCTCATCTTTGATTGCATCTATCTTATCATCAAGATGGTGAGCGGACTCAAGATCGAAGATAGACTTGATGACGCATCAAACTTCACATCTTGGAAGTTTAGAGTCATGCTCACTTTGGAAGAAAATGAGTTAGCTTAGTTCGTGGAGGGCGAAGTTCCCGAACCAACCGATGAGAATGAGAAGCCACAATGGAAGAGAAATGGCACTAAGGCAAAAAAGATGTTGGTTGATTCCGTAAAAGACCACATTGTGCCAATCATCTCCAAGTTGAAAACAGGAAGAGATATGTTCAAGACCTTGGAGGAGATGTATGAGATCAACAACACGAGTCGAGCTCTTGCATTAAAGCAACAACTTCATCACATCAAGATGGCGAAAGGAGATTCTGTCATCACATTCTTCATGAAGATCACTGAGTTGAGAGATCAGCTCTCTACCATTGGGCATATTGTTGATGACAAGGATTTGACTATGTTGGCTCTTAATGGTCTTCCTCCATCTTGGGAGTCATTCATTCAAGGAATCAGTGCGAGATCAAAACTTCCTAAGTTTGATCGACTGAGAGCAGATTGTATTCAAGAAGAATCAAGATTGGCTGCAAGAGGCATTGGTCAAAGCTCTACAAATGAAGACATTCATGTTCTTGCGGCTCATTCCTCGAAGAAGAAAGGAAAAGAAGGAAAGAAAGGGTTACTTCAAGAGGAATAGAGATAAAGGGTCAAATGGTGCCCCTACATCTAAGAAGAAGAAGGACCTTTCTCGTGTTCAATGTTTTAGATGTGACAAGTTTGGGCACTATGCAAAAGATTGCCCAACCAAGCCTAAGCAACAGGCTTCAATTGCAGAATTGGGTGAGATCTCTCCGCAGAAGGATTCAAGTGGTTTCCGATTCTACTCTACTTTATCAAGCAATGTGCCTACCGACAACAATACTTGGTTGATTCATAGTGGTGCCTCTCGCCACATCACCAGATTTAGAGAGCATCTATCTGATTTGGTGGAGAGAGACTCTAGTGTTCAAGTCATTATTGGTGATGATGCAAATTATTCTATAAAAGGAGTTGGGACCTCCTCTCTTCACCTAAATTCCGACATCTCCTTACAGTTGAGTGACGTTCTATTTGATCCAGGTATCAAGCGGAACCTTGTCTCTATATCAGCCTTGGAAGACAAGGGGTACCAAGTTGCATTCTCTGAAGGTAAAGTTCTTGCATGGCCAAACAACTCAAGTATCAAGACTGCTCGTGTGATTGTTCGACATGAGAGCCTCTACAGACTTTGCAGTCGTCCACTTCAGGCCTTGTTGCATGATTCTTCAAGTTCGTGTGAACTTTGGCATAGAAGACTTGCTCATCTTCACTTTCGAGCACTACCAACCATGGAGAAGATGGTCACAGGCCTTCCTAAACTCAACCAGGAGCATGAAGGCACTTGCAGAGGTTGCGCATTGGGTAAGAATACTAAAGGTCCATTTCATAGTAGTGAAAATAGATCTAAATGTATTCTAGATCTTATTCATTCTGATTTATGTGGTCTAGTGTCTGTTGCTTCTTTGAGTGGTTTCTTGTATTACATTATTTTTATTGATGACTACTCTAGAAAGACTTGGATTTATTTCTTGAAATCTAAAGAATCTGAGGAAGTACTTGAGAGGTTCAAAGAGTTTAAAGCTCAGGTAGAGAACTTATCCGGGAAGAGGATCAAAGTTCTAAGATCCGACAACGAAGGAGAGTACATCTCTGGAAGCTTCCGTAACTTTTGCATTGAAACAGGGATTACGAGGGAGTTCTGTGGCCCTTACAATCCTCAACAGAACGGTGTTGCAGAAAGGAAGAACAGATCTATTGTAGAAGCAGCCAAATCCATGATTCATGACCAAGATCTACAAACCTTCCTTTGGGGCTGAAGCATCTAGGACAGCTGTTTATGTTCAGAATAGAAGCCCTCACCGCATTTTGGAGAACATGAATTCCGAAGAAGCATTCACAGGGGTGAAGCCGAAAGTAAGTCATTTGAGGATCTTTGGTTGTCCAGTCTATGTTCATGTACCTAAAGATAAAAGGACAAAGTTGGAACCGTCTGGCAAGAAGGGAATATTTGTGGGCTACAGTGAATCTTCAAAAGCCTACAGAGTGTACATTCCAGGATAGAAATTGATTGAGATCAGCAGGGATGTTACATTTCAAGAAGATGTTGCATTCAAGAGATCTAAGGGCATCCACATGGAGATGGACAATGAAGACCAAGAGTCTCCTCAGGATATGGAAGTTGACCATACTCCTGAGATTCAGAGGGAGGCTACTGATCCAAAAGAACATGATGATCCAGTTGAGCCTTTGGAACCTACCGATGGGCCTACAGACATTGTGATTGGTCGTAAGAAACCACTTTGGGCCAGGAAAACAATGCAGGAGGCAGAAAGGTTTGCAGCCCCAAGAGGAACCTTCAAAGAAAGCAAGAGACCTCATAAGTTTTCAAGCTATGTTGCATTGATGAGTCAAATCATTAAGTCTGAACCTTCCAGTGTTGAGGAAGCTACTAGTCAGCAAGTATGGAAAGATGCTATGGCTGAAGAGTATCAATCCATCCTCAAGAATGATGTTTGGGACATCGTACCTAGACCTAAACGAAAATTTGTTGTTTCTTCTAAGTGGCTCTTCAAGATCAAGCATGCGGCTGATGGGAGCATCAAGAAGTACAAGGCTAGGTTCGTGGCTAGAAGATTCTCTCAGAAAGAGGGAGTAGACTATGAGGAAACCTTTGCTCCAGTTGCTCGTTATACATCCGTCAAGACCATCATTGCTATTGCAGCATCTAAAGGATGGAAGATACACCAGATGGATGTGAAGACAGCATTTCTAAATGGTGTAATCGAGGAAGAGGTATATATTGAGCAACCTGATGGCTTTGAGGTTCATGGAAAGGAGTCTCATGTTTGCAAGCTGAAGAAGGCTTTGTACGGCCTTAAGCAGGCTCCTCGTGCTTGGTACGAAAGAATTGATCGATACCTGATGAGCTTGGGCTTTTCCAAGAATGATGTTGATTCGAACCTATACTTAAAGGTAATTGATGGCGAAGCATTAATCTTGGTTCTCTATGTTGATGATTTAATTCTTACTGGAGAAGATCACCTAATTATCAAATGCAAGAAGGAGTTAGCTTCTGAATTTGAAATGAAGGATCTTGGTCTCATGCACTACTTCCTTGGTTTAGAAGTATGGCAGAAGCTTGATGAGATCATTCTAAGTCAAGGGAAGTATACTATTGAAATTTTGAAGAGATTTGGTATGATGGATTGCAAATCCATGTCCACGCCTATGGAGACAAATTTGCTGAAGTTAAAAGAGGCTGCAGCTAGTTCAGATCTGGTGGATCCTACTATGTATAGACAGTTGATTGGATCGTTGATGTATCTAGTCAATACTACACCAGATATTTGCTATGCAATGAGTGCACTTAGTCAGTTCATCTGTGAACCAAGGCAAATACATCTAGTTGTAGCAAAGCATATCCTGAGATACTTGCGCAACACAGTTGGGTATGGCTTGAGATATTCTTCTGGTGTGGACTTGAAGCTGCATGGATCTACTGATTCTGATTGGGCAGGGTGTGTCACTGATCGGAAGAGCACCTCTGGATATTGCTTTAGTTTGGGGTCTGCGATGATCTGTAGGTGTAGCAGGAAGCAGTCTTCAGTGGCACTGAGCACCGCAGAGGCCAAGTATATTGCTGTGGCTCGAAGCTGTGGCTTGCAGGATTGTTTGGACAATCATTGGAGTCGACTGTCATTCATTGTGATAATCAAAGTTGTGTGAAGCTTTCTATCAATCCAGTGTTTCATGACAAAACTAAACATGTTGAGATCAAATACCACTATATCAGAGATATGGTATTGAGGAAAGTGATCCAGTTGAAGTATATCAGCACTGATGAGCAGACGGTAGACATTCTCACCAAGCCTCTCTCCAGGATAAAGTTTTTGTACTTTCAAGACAAGCTTGGTATGGTGGAGAATGAAGCCCTAGCTGAGAGGGAGTCTCAACATCAGTGATCTTCTTTAATGCATTTCTCTCTGTGACAGAGATTTGAGGTGTAAGCCCTTGTTTAATGCATCTTTATCTGTGAGAGAAATTTGAGGTGAAAGCCCTTGTTTCCACCCTCTAGGGGTAGCCATGGTCGATGTCATGTGAGTGACTCCATGACATACATCACGTGAGAGAGTCTGTGATGATTTTCTTGTACTTGTGCTTTTCACCCTCTAGGAGTAGCCATGGTGAACGTCACGATGAGGTGACAACATCACGTCGAGTGATTCCGTGATGAGCACTTGTGCACATTTACCATTCATGGGAGTAGCCATGATGGTTGATATCATGATGAGGTGATATGGTCCTTTTCCACATATGGGAGTAGCCATGGTGGTTGACATCACGATGAGGTGATATGTCTTATTCAGCTGGAAGTATCCTCCCTAGCTGAGAGGGAGTGTTGATGATTACAGCGTCGAGCGACTTCTTCCAACCACGACATTAAGGCTAAAATTAATATAGCCTGAACGGCTATTAAATTTATAAGAGATCGATATGAATGAAACGGCGCCTTACTTAAGATATGAATTAATATTTAATTATTGACAAATAATTAAATGAGGTTGATCCTATCCTTTCCGCCACCTTTTGAGGACACATCGATTCACATTGGAGGCCGACTTTATGTATCATGGAGACGCGGTTTTTGGTGATGGCCGACATGAAGACTTGGAGAGACGCATCCATTCCCTTTCTCTAGTATATATATGAGATGCTCCTTCATCTCATTGTATTCGATTTATTGATTCTATTATTCATAGTTCGAGTTCAAGCAAGTGCAGATTTATTCAAGTACAAATTGGCATCATTGAAGGAGTTTGATATATTCATCAAGAGTGTTGTACTGTCTCCAAGTGATATTACATCACTTTGATGCTATGTTCGGCCCCATTGTTGGCCTCATTGTAAAGGAGTTCATCATTTGATATTCAATATATAAGTGATATATTGTTGCTGGGTTTTTCTCCCTCAAGTGGAGGATTTTCCCAGGGTATATGCTGTGTTATTGTGTCTGATTTTTTAATTAAATTCTGAGTTTTATATCTGATCATAAAAACTAACACATTGTATTGATGTAGGAAGAAGTTTCTAACACTTGGGCTTTCATGTTGCTAAGTTATCTCATGATATATTGTAAAAGACTCCATTTTGTAATGCTTAATTAGTAGCACTAATCAGCTCTTATATTTTCAGTACTTTGTATTACACTCCTGCTGAATAAGTGGTTGAGTTTTTGCTTTACTTTTTGTTGCCTGCTGAAAAGTGGAAGTGGCTAGCTATGCCGCCAAGTTATTTGCTTTACTTTACTTTCCTGTAGCCTGCTGAAAAGTGGAAGTGGCTGGCTTTGCCGCCAAGTATTTACATTTTCTCTATTGGAAAGCTTGCCGCAAATAGCTCTTGTACTTCCATCTTTAACATATTGTAATCAGATCCCCTTACACCGTATGCTCTCACCTTGCCCACTTCGGGATCTAGGTGATCAGAAAGTGAAGGGTTACTTCCAGTTTGCTTATCTTTCATTGGTCTAATGCTAACGGGTGAAGATTATGTGAAAAAATTGGGAAAAAACTAAGGGGGTATATTTCAGTAGTATCCTAGAGGTGACATGTCTAGAGTTATGTTAAGCCATTTCATTTATCATGGACACCACATCATTATGGGAATCTTAATTATTATATATTGTTACCTTCTAAAGTAAAGCAGACAAGAGGTTGGCGGAAGTAAAGTAGTTGAAATTCTTATTAATGCTAGGTGGACTGTGAGATACAGGGTGAAGGTACTCACAGCTACATCTTGGGAGTCAAATCTTCTTATCTTAAATGGCCATATGGCCAAATTCAAGATGGTTTCTTGCTAATTGTGATTAGAACCTTGCTTGAAGAACATTGCTATCAGCTAATTTTCCGCACCTGTGACAAAGCATGTGAAAAGTTGCTACAGCCGGCTATATTGGAGTGTCGGGTGGACACTACCTATAGTTGACTCATCAGACATTGGAGAAAACATCTGCACAGCAGAAACTCAAGTCTGCATTATTTTAGAATCATAAATTACTCATGTAATGATGGTTCGAACATGTAATTTTCTGTCAAGTCTAGTGAACTAAAGGGAACGTCTGAAATATTCATGATAAAATTACTTAAGCTTTAGAGTAAATTGATTATGTCCATGAATTAGCTTTTGCAAGTAGATTTATTTAGCAAAATTATCCCAGCTAAGCTGCAACCAGACTTTTGATAAAATTGTTTATGCATTGAACACTGCAAAAGTGAAAAATTTTGCCATAGAAATCTGGGTGGGTTTTTACAAATAGATCCGCATACAAAGCAATGTATTAAACAAATATTGATTCTAACAATGAAACCACAATGCAAGACTTAAGAAAAGAAAACCCTTAGAGGCACACAAGGTTAATTACTAACATTAATGGAAATGTTAATAAAAAGTTTAAGACTATTCTTTAGGATAACCCACTTAATAAAACCTTACATAAAAAACATAAAACCTAGATCAAATATGTGACTGATGTAATGCCCAGATAATCCTAAGTACGATGGTGTCTAAGTCATTTTCCAGACTTGGGTGGGATTTTGAACTTTCTACACTAGTATCCCTTTCCTTAGTTCTCTGCACCCCTGTTTCTTGCTTCATTCCCTCCCTTAGGCTTTCGAAATTCTATCTGCCCATTCACCTGGCTCCTCAATTCCTTGACCCTGCTTCTCCACTCACACATTCCACTTTGAGCATTTGAGGATTTTTATGACAACATACCTGTTAATGTTATTGAGCAGCTTCAGGTTCATCCTTCCAACCACGAGTGAAGACATAATAAATGTAGCCTATCGGCTATTTATTTATGAGTCATTTATTTATGTTGGGCGCTTCTCTTGGCAACATTATATTTTCACTTGAGGCCGACCTTCCTTATGTTTTGTAATTAATATTTTTATTGTATTCTGGCCGACCTCATAACTTGAAGAGGTGCGACCTCTCTCACTTGTATATATACAAGGTTCGTTCCTCCATTCATTACTCATTCAAGCAAGTCCGATTTATTTTATCTCTAAGTGCGAATTTATCAAGAGGCAAGAAGTGCGAATTTATCAAGAGGCAAGTCAAGTGCGAATCTCTCAAGTGCTGAGTATGATTTACATCTAGAGCTGTGTGCGAATCTGTTCAAGGGCAAGTTGCGAATATCATTGAAGAGTAAATTCATCTTGTCAGAACTGCAGATCATTATCTGTTTTGTATCTGGTTTAGGTACAGAATTTTGGCCTTGTGTTAGGCCTCATTGTAAAGAGAATTGTTGCCACTGTTTTTAAATATAAGAGAGATCTTTGTTGCTGGGTTTTTCTCCCTCAAGAGGAGGGTTTTCCCAGGCTATCTGCTGTGTTATTTTGTCTGATTTGAATTAAGTTTCTGTGCATATAATCTGATCTTAAAATTCAATAATACCTATGCATAAGTGTCAATGGAGTATCCTCACCCACAAGTCCTCGAACCCCTACCGCATTTCTCCTATTGACATGCAAATCCCCAAACCCCCACCATATTGCATCCTAGCACACTAGAATCCCATTTCTCGAACCCTCAACATCAAGCCTTTAGAGTATTATCCATTGGGAAGTGTTTCCCTGAACACCAACCTTCTAGCATGCACTTTCATGGAACCCTGCCATTCAAACAAAAGAATTCACATATCATCAAGGCCAACTAGGGACACAACTAATGGGCCTAGAATGTAAAAAGGCAAGAAAGTCTCAAACAGCTCTCAACACATATGGTCCCACACTAGGCCTTCAATTCCTATATAAGGGAGGCAATTTCATCAATTTGGATTATCTTCTATCATCACATCAACACACCCAAACCCTAATTTGAGTACTTCTATCTAGCTATCGGATCTAAAGACAAAAACCCTGGGATTCCAAGATTAGAGGACTAAAACCCTTTAGGTGTTGGAGGGCACCTTCACATAGAGGTTGCATCAGCATTTCAACTTGGAGGACTAGTTTGGTTATTTTCATAATATCTTTGTAATCATTGCAATCTTGATTATCAACAAATATTTGTAGCAGTGTTGGCATTTCAATTCGCACCTCTAGAGTGCGGATTGGAAATGGACAGCTATGCACAGTTAGATTGCTCTTCGAATTAGGAGGGGAAGCTCCCTCTTTGCTGATTATGCGTAAAAAGAAAATACTAAATTAATTGCTTTTTTTTATCTCAGCTGAGAGCACAAGGTTATAAAACTCTTTGTGTCGTAGCTAAGGTTTTCTCTTGTTTCATAACTTCAACTACAATTAGACCTAAATTAATGATGCTTCTAACTTCTCAAGTAAATTCAAAGCAAGAGAATTTAGAACTAAACAGGGAATGGTTGGTAAACACAAAACTTAGATAAACTTGTTTCCAAAACACATCTAAAGACTCATTGTACTTTCAGATGTAAGCTGAAATAAAGTTCATGAAAGGAAAACATAAAACAATAACACCGAAAGATTTCACGACTGTAGATCAAAGAAAGGTGGGCATAAGATTTATTTCCTCAAACTGCAACAGTAATAACACATCTGAGACAGTAGATTGTAGCTAAAATAGGCATACACTTTACGATCAAACCAAATTACACAAACAAAGTTGAACATATACTAAATAACAAAGAAGCGGGCCAAAATAAGCTCGGCGTTTTGTTATCACAAGCACGGTTAAGAAAATAATGAGCAAGGATGCTCTTATTTATACACAAACACAGGAGTAGGGAACCCTAAAATCTCCTTGTGTTAACAATCAGTCTTGCCAATCTGTAAGATTTATTCCTATGTCTAAACAAAGATAACTAACAGATAACAAGAATGACTAACATTAGTTAACTGATCTAAAACTAAAGAAAACTCCAACTATACAATAAATATCTCCAAAGATAGATATGCATGAAAAGAGGAAAGCCAGTTAACTTGGAAAAGGCATCAAGTTAACTGCTGTTTTAAATTCTATCGTTGGACAACGTTGCATGCCTCAACTAGTAATTCACTCATCGGCAACTTGAGCAATCAAGTCCTCCAGAAAGTTGTTAACCTCCTCTGCATCTAGAACACTAATACTCTTCTGAATGATGTAATGTCTCTACAACATCTCTTCGCCATCTGTGATCTGATTTAGAAATTCACTACTCCTTTCAGCTGCTTCATCAAATCTCGCTGACATCGCTGCAACTTGACTCAACTTGCAGTCAATGAGGTCACCATTGAAACTACTATGGATAAGATTTTGAAACTCTGTTTGTACTTATTCGAGATCAATGTAATCACCATCCTCACATTAATATTGGCAAGGAATTTGTGACACAAATGTTCTTACAAACCTGAGAGTACTTGCCACCTTTTGTCTACATTCAGCCATTTCAGCAGAGATTGCTTCGTAGGTTTTTACTTTGACGATTTGTTGTTCTCTCCAAGTAAAAAGCTTCTACTTGTTTTCTTCTATAGTGACTAAATCATACACCATCCTCAAGTCAGAAATGATGATCTCGTCCTTGGGCTTCCTTTCCGCCATGCTCTGCTCTGACTCCTAAATTCCTGAGCAAAGATCGTGGGCGTTGTACCTCAACTAGTACATCTCTGCAAGTATGAATTTGCCCCTGGTGACAAATTCCTCTACCAAATCTCTCAAATGTTTCGCATAAATAACCAACTGACTCAGCTGATTTTGATTTGCGGATGATTCCAGCATCTGTGGGAGAAAAGCAGTGATGTGTGAAGTACCGTGAAGTAAGTTGGAGATGTATTGCCACAACTGTCGATTTTCAGCCTTGAGGACTGCCTTGTCTTCTCCATCTTTGAGCACTCTCTCCTTCAAGTTAACTGCTGCAACCTCAAAGAGATTTACATTAGCTTTTCGTGTACTTCTACCAAGGTTGGCTTTGACCAATGTGAAGTCATCAACCTCAACCTCATTGGCATTCCTATCCTCTAGCGGTGTAGCAATTTCAATGACAACCTCATTGTCAACATTCTTCTCCACGTGCACTTGCTTCTTGAGTTTCTTTTCTGATGAGTCTTGGTAGACATTATCAAACTCTACAAAGTCCAATTGGTAAGAAGCTTTTCTCCTCTTCCTGCCCAGGAGGTTCTAAGGCCAAGACAAAGAGTCTCTACTAACTTCACTGGGAGGATTGGCTCTAGTCTCATCAACTCCTGATGAATGAGTTGGTGTTGAGACGTCACGAATTGGTGAATCGGACTCCAAATCAATGTGAATTGGAGAAGGTTGTGGTGATGACGGAAGAATAGGAGGTTCTGCTTCAACTTTTGGCACTGATTCAACTATATCTTCGGCTGCATCTACTTCTTGTTCTTGCTGATTCCTAATAGGGTACTACATCTTTTCCTTCAAATTCATTGACATTCTGCAGTTCTTTGTACCCTTTGGAGGATTGCTCATTGCTTTCATTCTAGGTTTCCATCTGGAAGTGGAAGGCAGTGTGGTGGGAACCATTGGTGGCTCTATAACTGGAGTGACTACCCTTCATGTGATCTTGCTATTCAAGAATAGTCTGATGTTCTTTACAACACTTGTCCTTTCCTCAATGGAGGTGCTCTCTTTGGCGTACCAATCAATTGGTCGAAGTGGTTGTTGATCAACCTGATCTCTGGCATATGTGGGAAGTAAAACTTATCCATCATCATCTGATAAACCCTCCACATCTTCTGATATCGCCGATCTGAGGAAGAGTAAATCTATTGTAATTACGCCTGCGCACTTAGAACTCATCTTCACAACTAAACCAAAAATCTTCCATTGTAGATTTATGTGAAGAATTGTGACCAAGGCGAGCTGCCAAGAGACCCCAAGGGTCATATGAACGCTTTTCTATGAGAATCTTGAGATTAAGCTTTAACATTTCATTGCTCATCAACTTAGCATCAACTGCTGATTTGCATCTATAGATACTCATCTCAAATGGGAAACTAGCCGCAGACTTGCATTGTTACGCAAAAAAGTGTGCACTTCATGCAATTGCCTTAGGAACTCCATGAATACTACCTTATCCAATGGGTATCGAGGTAGCATGGTTAGATTGCCTGAGAAGCCATATACGAGTATGTAGGAGAATGTGGGGAATTGGATAAACCAATCAGCCCAATCCGCCATTGTCGATCTAGCATCTACTGAAAACCGTATATGCAACTCATTATCAAGATCCCGCACTATCTGCATCAAGAAAAGATCATTCACTCACTTGAAATGTCGCTCTGACTGTGAGAATTCAAATTGCGAGTAGTTCCAACTCAACACCTGCTATTAGATGAGGTATGACAGTTCCAACGACATGAAAACCTCAAAAAATTTCCTTGAAAAACTTATATTAGATATATGAGGCATGAAATCTCTGAAATTCATGGGCCTTTCTTTAACCCATGGTGGAAAGAGTCTCAATGATCATCGTTGTTTCCCGTTGACAATCTAAAACATCCAGATTGGACCTAGAATTAATTGTTCAAGAATTGTAATGCAGTCTACGTTTCAAAGTGTTCAGATCACCTTTGTTTAGATGTAAGTTCCAAGTGTTGAATTGTGAAGCAAGGTGGAATCGATT
Organism: Sequoia sempervirens; assembly: GCA_007258455.2. Classification (NCBI taxonomy): domain Eukaryota; kingdom Viridiplantae; phylum Streptophyta; class Pinopsida; order Cupressales; family Cupressaceae; genus Sequoia; species Sequoia sempervirens. The sequence continues at coordinate 67,114 of VDFB02263775.1, forward strand.
GGAGAGATTGGATCTGAAGTGACTAATGCTTGAACAACTTACAAAAAGATGCTTCGCTGAGGCAAAAAGGGCAGTAACTGAATAAAGGATTGTAATGCAAAAATTGTTTTCAACTGGATTAGAAGCTGCAAGTGTCTTCAAAAAATCAAGACATGGTCTTGATATCGAGAGAGAACTGTGTATCTGAAAACTGAAAATGATAGAACACGACTGTGCAGAAGCTAATAGCTTCGCTGAAAGGCAGAAAAGGGCATATAGATAAATTGTCAAAAAAAATGTTCGAAAAATTGACTTATTCAAGTTGCAAGAGAAATGTAAATAGAAAAATCAATGAATTTTGGAGAAAATGATCGTTTTCAAAAAATGAGCCCTGGCTAACTGAGAAAAAGTGTTCTGCAATCATTTGAATCTCTGAATAGACCCAAATTGTCTCTTAAGGCTCTAAATGCTTCCAAATAAAGTTGCTAGCGAAAAAATGTAGAATAGCGAAAATATCTTTTGAATCCCTTCTGCCTGAAACTTCAAAGTTATGGATGAATAAGGCTAAAGAACTCTGAAAACACGCTTCAAATGTCTCTAGTGACTGAAGTTTGAGCACTATGGATAAATGAAATAAAGTGACTAGCGAAACCTGATCATCCTGAAGATTGATACGGCCTGAGGAAGAGAAAGTTTGCAAAGTTGACAATAATTTTCAACTTTGGAGGAAAAACACTCAAATTTTGCTAAGAAGTCCTGGAGGCTAAAAAGTACTTAGGACGCCCCTGGCTGAAATCAATTGATGCTTCGACTGCAATTGCTAGCGATTGATGGATCCCATGATCAAGCTGATCTGCTGCTTCTCTTCTCTCACTGTTTTTGGATAGCAGATAGAAAGTGATTCTGACTACAGACCAACATTCCCACAGGAAACTAATATAGATATTGGCTGAGGAGTTGATGTGAGCGAGCTTTCTGATTGCTGATGATTTTGATGGACCACGCATTCATGAGATAACTCAAACATGAAAAGCTATAAAAACTTGGATACAAAATGCTCATATCAGAATTTTCAGATTTAGCTTTGAAAATTCCTCAGACTCAACAATGGAAATTTGAAACACCTCCAGGAATTTCTCTAAGCCAAAATGACACATTGATTCTTGTCATTAAAGCTTCTGATCATTTCGAATGGTGCTACTCAGCTATTTGCAAGCTAATAAATGCAAATATATCACCAGGATAGAAGGAAAGTTATAAAAATCGACAAATAACAGATTCTTCAAACAGCACTGTAAACAAAACCCTCAAAATAAACTGCCAGCTCACAAATTGATGATGTGATATCACACACCCAACTCTAGGGTGGGTCTATGAAACCAGCTCCTGAAATTTTCGTCAAATGTAGACAGAGTATCAACAACCAACTTAGACATTAGATCAAAATGAGAACAATGATTCTCAAGTTTGTTTGTTCTCCATTTGCTCAATAATTTGCTTTATACTGAGAAAACTATGATGTTATCTTTCTCTATGACCAGCTCAAGAATTTTCCAACCTTAGGCAAGTAACCTAATCAACCAAAATAGACTGTACTGTAAGTACAATGAGAAATTTCAACAAGAAACAAGAAACCCTTCAAATTATATAAGTATAGATCAGAACCAAACTATGGTGTTAACTCATGGCTGTACACTTCATCCAGGTTTGGTAAATAACTCATGGTTACAAAATGATACCTTGTATGTTAACATTTCCCGGTGTAAGTATTACTTGACCATCTCAAGGGAAATTTGTCCAAGTTCCATCATTTGGCATTTTATCCAAATTGATCAGATATCAAAAATCCAATGATAGTAATCAATTGTACATAAACTTCATTGGTTAACTCAAAATCAAACCCCGATGAGAATTTAATGAAATACACCTAGATAGGCTCCTAGGCACAGAATGTTCTATTTTGTCGATCTCATCTTGAATAGGCATAAATTTCCTTAGGCATTTAAGTGTATTTTCAAGTGGTCTGTGAAATATCAAATCTGGGAAAATTAACCTTGATGATGCATAAGATAAGAAGTTCATAGCTTCCAAAGTCTTCGATGAATTCTAAAGGTCATTCTAAGAGTCAAAATATATAAGGTCAAGTGTTTCTAGGCTTTCTTATTTATTCAAGTTAGTCGTTCCATCAACTACAAAACAAGCCAAATTGATGATATTCACATTGTTGAGATAAGAATGAATTATTCATATTAGGGAAAATTCAAAGCTTGTTTATCTTGTATATATAAAGTTTCTAGAATTGAGATGTTCATAAGTTCATGTAGCTTCCCCTATGAATTTGAAGAGAGGATTTCCTCATCCACTATTTTGTTTTGAGTTGTCAAGAAAGTGAAAAATTAAAAGCACCAACATGACTAAATTCTTGAGCCTCTTGTTATAAGATCAAACATTCTCATGCTTACCCTATCAGGTATTATAGGTTTATGCAAGTGAATTTAATTAAGGGCCCAAATGGGGGTACCTATAAAGGAGAGGCAAGCACTCAAAGCAGGCATTCCTTTTTTGTCATTGTGTTGAATGCAATTTTCGAATTTGAACATTCAAAGGCAAAAACCCTTGGTGTGTGAAACCTAGAGGACAAAAACCCTCTTGGATTCAATTGTGGATTTGAGGACAAAAACTCTGTTGTCCAATTGGTGGCAATTATATTCAAGGATTGCATTTGGGCTTATTGTTGCAATTATTTCAATTCATATTTGCAAGCAAATTATCATTGAATCAGCATTATTGGCCTAGGTTTCAAAGGTTTCAAGCTCATATATTGCTGAGCCATATTTCCACATCTAAAAAAGCAAACTAGAGGCAGATTGGCAGGTTTGAGGTACCTTAATCCCAATTTCAGCTGCCGTTGTACAGTATTTGAGGTGGTCATGCAATATTTAACCCTTCCAACCAGTTGAGGTAGTCTGTAATAAGAGTTTGTCAACTGTTTCCAGCCTGCATCAACCACATATCAGCAGTTTTGAATGCCTTTAGCTGTTCCTAACCCTGCACCACACATTGCAGTCTGTACAACATCTTTAGGGGTATTTTGCAAGGGTTTTATGCTCATTGTATAGGTTGTACAGCAACTTGTAGGTGGAGCTATTAATTATAAGTTGGATTGATTTATAACTCATTTTATTGTGGCTGTTCAACTTGCTATAAATTGGAGGTAATAAATTGTCAAATTGGCATCCAGTTTCGGATCCATTAATTGTTGTTATAAATGCTATATTTGCTAATCATTTATTGTGATCATCATTAATTGAAGCAATAAATCAGATCTAATATCATACCTAATTTCAAGGGTTTCTAAATTTATTTTACATTATTAGTAGCATTACAGTAGAGTTTAGTGTTAACATTTCTATTATCTCTTTTTAGTTTTCCAAATCAGAAAATACAAAAAAATTGACTATATTTAAAGCATTCCCAATTGGTGACATTACAATTTCCTTACCACCGAGACATAATCCAAGAATTTGATTCTTCTATAATGTTCTCAATAGCCAACACTATTGCATTTTCTTTATTTCTTTATTTACTCACTTCAAGAGGTTTCAGGCTGAATATTTTTACTAGCCATGAAGATGGCTATCTGAGTTTTCATACTTTGCTATTGTGGGTGTCCTAAGGCTCAATAAGGTGGATTTCCAATAGAGTTTGGTGGGGGTTGGAAAGCAACATTACCATGGGGTGAGTGTCTAAAGGAACATGTAAGCATGTCTAGGAAACATTTTGGGCTAAAAATAGGATTATTGGTGGTGCCAAATCTCTAAGGGATTTGTCTTTCACCAAGGGATTATGTGGATAGAAAGGAGGCTTGGATGGGATAGGCTAATCAAGGTTTCGAGTTTGGTTGGTACGAGTTGTGCTATTGAGGAGCCCAGTTAGAAGGTTTAAATAAAAGTGACACAAGGTAGGTGAGTGGTTGTTGTGGGATTGTAGGATGACCCATCATCCTTTATAAAGAAATTGACAAGAGAAACCCTACTGAAAACTAAAGATGCTATTGTTTAAAAGTGACCAGTTTTATGAGATGCAAGACAACCTAGTCAACTCCTCAAGACTAGAATTTTTAAACATTTAGACTCAAGATACCAAGTGGGGCTAGACATGGCCTGCCTAGTGTTGTTAATACTTGTCCCATGATGGATATATGATGCTAGGAACATAAAAGGTACCTTACTCCACACAACTTTTCCTTCATTCCTCAAGTACAGTCAAAGCCAACAATCACAATCACAATTAATTACTTGCATAAAAAGGAAAAAGCCACATGATGTACACGGGCCACCTACTCAAATCTACTGGCTTACTGCACTCCTAGGGATGTTCGATTTTTAATGAGGCCAAATATGGAAGTTAGACTTTCAACTAGAGGAGGGGCATGCCAGTAAGAGTATGATCATGCCTTTTCGTGTTCAATTTGGCTTCTAATTTTATTTCTAACTTGATTTGGGTTGAGTCAACTTCTATGAAAAGATATGCTATTCACATGTCCTTGGCAATTTCAACCCCACCTTCAAGTGCTGGAAACTAAGCCATAGTATTGCTTTGAATTTCCGTATACATGTAGACAGCCACAAATTGTCATGTTGGGGACCTCAAGATTCCATAGGTACATGCACCCTAGGTTTTGCTTGGAGGCTCCATCAAGATTTACTTTCATCCATCTCATGGCTGGAGGGTCCATTTCGTTTTTAGAGTTATTGTGAAGAAGCGGAACGTGTATTGCCCCTACATTCCCCATTGTCTAGCGATTATCAAATAATTGGTGTCCCGAGATAAGAAGTTCTCCACTCCTATGAAAGTGTAAGTCATATCTATTATTTGGTTTCTAATTGTTCAAAAAAATGTCTCATAGGAATAAACACTCAAGCATTGTGTTGTTACACTTTTTCCATATATAACAGATAATAAGACAGAGCTAACTTAAGATGAACTGTAGTATTGGCATTGACCATTATATCAGCATCATTTTTTGACTCCTTCCCAAATATTATTAGCCTTTCTTAGTGTTCCCTGGTATACAGAGGCATAATTGATCCAAACATCTCAGGAAAACTAGAAAGCGAGGAAAGATGAAGACATATGCTTGGTCCCAGAAACCTCTCTTTCTGAGATGGAGTTAGAACTTAGAATAGGATTTTATTGTGTACAGTTATCCACAATAAGTGTTTGATCCTTAGTTATACTGGTTACTTCTATATGCTTCCATGGCACGTTTTAATTTGCAGGGAGGGAATGGGTAATAGTGCAGCATATGCTGATGTTGTTGTGCATTCCCCTATGTTTGTATTATGTATAGATCCATCTAATTTGGCACCCAAAATACAGATATGTCTATGGGGAAGAAGTTCTTGTAGAAAAGGCGCTTGCTGAATGAGAACCTCTTTCTGATCAGCTTTGTCTGTCAATGTCCAGCTGTGCCCTTCAATGTGCAGGGAGGAAGAGAATCCACCAAATTATTAAGGTTTTTAACCTGAAGGTATACTTGTAAGTTTTGGAGCTATTTTATTAGTAAAATGGCAACATTTTAGGCAATGCTTGAAATGCTTAAAATAGATATTTTACTTATCTCAAGTACTCTAAGGTGATATTTTTAGCTTTAAGTTTCACAGGTGGGCCCCATGAGAACAGTTTGATTAACATGATTATAATCAATAGTGTTTAGTCTATAGCATAATTCGTATATTTTAAGTCATTAAAAATATAAAAGCAACATGACGTAAATGATTTGAGCATAGCCCCTAACTTGCTATTGTGACCTAAATTTATTAGACACTTAAGTGGCCATCTTTATAAAGTCACTTAAATTTTACTGACTCATTATCCTCAGTCTATTTTATAACTGATTATAACAACCTTGAGAAATATTAAATAACACGGAAGATTCATTTCACTTAAGAGGAAAATAACTAGGTACACTTTTATCATTATGTAACTTTTGTTTGCTAGAAAATTCTATGCACAACTACTTCCTAAAGCTGAGAGCTGATTTCACGTGTCACACAACAGTTAACACGAGTAAGCGGATCTTTCTTGCTAAAATTTTAAGGCACATTGTGTTGCACTTTTTAGTTTAGGAGTTCTTTGTTACAACTCTGTTATGTCCTAATCTGTTTTGCAGGGGTAACATAGATTTTATGCCAATCTTGGGCATCACTTTCCGAAGTCTGTCACTCATTTACAGGATTTTTTATGTTGCCGTAGATGTCTGTGACAGCTTGTATTTCCGGAGATCAAAACCTTTGACTCAAATGTATATGGGCAATTTGTTGCAATTTAAAGAGTAAATATATTTTTGTTCTTGATTTTATTCTGGTCGCATGCCTCTAGCTTTAATATTCTCACAAATTTGACTATGTTTTTTGAATCACTTCATTAATTCTGCAATATGTTTCTTTACATATTGCCTTTAGTTTTTTATAAATTTCTACATACTGTGTATATTTCTCAAAATCAGAGATTAAAAAATGGTTCAGATTGCAAAGTTTTATTTTTTAGCCATTAGAATTAAGTAGTTTTAATTTCTAGTATAGTTATAGTTCCATCTTCAGTTCTCTTGCATAGTTAATTTACACAGTTACGTTTGTTCAGTTGATTAGTTAGTTTAGTTAACTCACGTGATTTGGTTTTATTAGTGTCATTTCCTCTCAAAGTCATTGTTTGTAAGTTGAATTAGAATTTTTCAATGCTCACACTTAGCTTATATTTTAAACTAAAACAATCATTGCTACAAAACTTTTGTAAGAACCTCAACTAAATGCACACATAAAAAATAAACCCAGAAATACTCCACCAACAATTTTTATTTTTTTTTTAATCAAAATACAAACATACAAATTAAAATTCACTAGACTGAACACCCAGCATGCAAATTGAATGCCTTTGATGATCCTAATGACACTCTGCACCATGCACTTCTCCCTGAGGGTTTCCGTTCCCAAGATAATCTGGTTACCAGGCCTGTAGATTTTGTCTCCAAGCACCAAAGCTGCTGTAAACAGTGTCACACTCCTGGGAACGAAACTGATTTTTTGTTTCTAATTTTCAGAAGTGCCTTCTCTTTTCCCCCAAATAATTCCTATATTCCAGGCTTTCCTTTTTTTCTGCATTTCTCAATCATATGAAATCCATTGCTCAACCGATGGCAGTTAACTGACAAGTCCATTCCTCAATTGATCGCAATTAACTGACAAGACCACCCCTCTATTGATGGCAATCTCAAATTAATAAGTAGGAGGTATTTTCCAAATTTCAACAATGTCTCAAAGTATGATATTAATGGATAAGCTAAAAGGGCTTTATAATGAATGGTTCATAAGGCACAACACTTGCTGAAGGTTTTGCAAATAGCATAGCAAGATAAGTGGGCTTGATCTTAGGGAAAACTCCAAGGTTAGGAACACTTGAGTTGGAGTAGCACTGGCTCTAGGTGACCTCCCAGGAAGTCTTGATGCTTCACCCCTATGAGCATCGCTTAGACGCAATGAGTGCCAAGTGGACCATTCATTCTCATGAGAGATGGGTTCATGTGATCCACTACTCATGAAATATGGATCAATGAGTTTGACTCAAAAACTACACATTTGAATCCTCATATTAATAGCTTAATCTCAAACTGATATTTGACAGATTTGGGACCAACTTATCTGCCTTATTCCATTATTTAGAGTACCCTAACTAAGAGCAACTATAATCCTATATATCTTACTCCAATTCTGCAAGTCCACTCACTCAAGGCTATGAATTGGAGGCCACTTGTACCATGAATGTCAAAATGGGGATATTACAGCTTCTACAATTAAAATCTGAAATATGAACTGGCCTGAAAGATAATAGAATATGGGGTTCACATACTACATGCCAATTGGTTCAGTTCTCCATGCATATTATCACTTTACATTTCAATTGTAAAGCTGATATGAACATTATTACACAGGTAATTGGTAAAATATTGGATGTATTAACAACAAGCAATGTGCTCAATAAATAATTTACAAGATGTACAAGGATAAGATCGAACATGATCTTATCTCAAGAAAAAGCAGGAAGTTTCTAAAAGAAAGAAACTTCAGATAAGATCTCGGACAACAGAGATGATCTTATCTAGACATTTTACAATATTTTACATAGTTGAGCATTAATAAATAAATAAAGAATATTATTTTAATACCCTCCCTTAATGCTCAATCTATCAGATGCCCCCTGAATTTTACAAACTTATCTGTACTGAGCGACTTGGTGAGAATGTCTGCTGTTTGGTCCTCTGTCGAAACATACAACAACTGAACTGATCCGTCTTCAACCATTCTGAATGAAATGACAGAGTTTCCAATGCTTGGTTCGCTCATGGAAGATGAGGCAAGGGAACTCCCTGATTATGACAGAACAAATGCGGGCTTGAATCCTTGCATATAGCAATATCACCCAAGCCCACTGCTGCCTGCTCCCAGCTCGAGAGCAGAGCCTAGGTTCTTACTAGCAATGGCCATGGAGGCACCACATTGATGTTGATTTCTGATCAACTGAACCTACCCATCTGGTTGAGCCACCCCGATATACACTATTATAGGATGTGTGTCTGTTGAATCTGTTGAATGCTGTTCTTGTGACAATTGGCAATAAAACTCTTTATCTGATATTCTATTGATGTAAATCTTGTGAAATTTAAGATTAAATTTTGTTCTAACAACGAGCTTAATGATATACTGGTCTTGAGCAGAGACTTAGAGACATGAACAGGTTCCCTTCAGGTCTCACTCGGGCTTGGTCGGTAAACTACCCCAACTGGACATGGTTGAGAACTAGTAAGCTAAGTCATTGTGGCAGGTAAGGCCCGGCTCCATCGCCCTTCTTTGAATGTGAAACAAGGAGCTTCCAGTATTGATAAGAATAACTGGACTCATTGTGTGTGTGTACCATGTCGTTTAATGTTTGTGATATTGATTGAGGTATGAGGTATGTGTCGTATCAACATTAGACAGTATAATACGATATATACAAGTCTTACCCACGCTAACGAGATGCCGCGTAGATATAAGCCCAGATTTTACGAATACAGAACCTACAGTAATGCGTATAATGTTATTTCGTAATACACTAAGAGATGGTATTTCAATATATCTTTTTAAATATTTTATAGTTGAAAATATCAATATCTATCATATAGTTTAAAATGTATACAATATTATTTAAATTAATATTTTAATAATTATATCAAAAACTATATTATATAAGTATGTTTAATTACAATTGATATAAAATATATTTAAATAGTGGATCATGACTCCGAGTGTACAAGAGTCCAAAATTAGTAGTACCCTTCACATAACACAGCACACGCTTCGCTGCTACCCAATGATCAACCTTGGGGGTCTGTCATGAAGCGTGATATGTAGCTCACTGCAAAACATCAAGTCAGTAAAGTCTAGTGGCAGCAGATAGATGAGGCTGCCCACTAGTTGCCTGAACAATGTTTCATCTACCACAAGTGAATCGGACTTAGCTGACAACTTAAGCCCTTTTTCCATGGGTGTGGAGGCAAGTTTGCAATCCTGCATTCGAACTTATCCAGAAGACTTCGAGCATACTTGGACTGGGAGATGAAAATGTTGCTCTCTGTCTACCAAACCTCAACACCTAAACAATAATGCAGAGGCCCAAGTCTGTCATGTCAAAAGTTTTGCACAAATCCTGTTTGATCTCAGCGATCAAATGTGCCGAACTACCAGTAATGATCAAGTCATCCACATAGACAACAACAATCAGGATGTCATTACCAGTATTCTTGACATACAGGTTCGAGTCAGAAGGACTCCTCTGAAAGCCATGATCTGTGAGGTACTTGTCAATTTTTATGTACCAAGCCCGAGGAGCCTGCTTCAGGCCGTAGAGTGCTTTGACCAATCTGCACACCTTTTGTTCTTGACCAGCAATTTTGAAACCTGGAGGTTGCGTCATGTACACTTCTTCCTTCAACTCACCATTGAGGAAAGCACTCTTCACATCCATCTGATGGACCTTCCAACCAAATTGGACTGCTAAGGCAAGGACGAGCCGTATGGTACTCATTTTGGCTGTAGGAGCAAAGGTCTCCTCATAGTCAATGCCTTCTTTCTGTGAGAACCCCCGTGCAACCAGACGAGCTTTGTACTTGTCAAGGGTTCCGTCAACTTTGTACTTCACCTTGTACACCCATTTGCGGCTAATGGGCTTCTTCCCTGGAGGAAGATCAGAAAGGACCCAAGTGTGATTCTTTTGAAGACTATGGTATTCAGATTCCATCGCCTTTTCCCACTCAGGAATCCCTTTTGCCTCTGAATATGTCTGAGGCTCATAAACACTGTGGATGTTGGCCATGAGAGCAAAGTTCATTGTAGACTACTGTTTGCTCTTGTTTTTGGATGATCTACCCTTAATGAGCTCATCAACACGAAGATCACTGATAGTTTTAGCCCACCATCTCGGCCGGAGAGTAGAAGTGCCAACATCAGATGTAACAAGAGGAGCTAGAGCTGGTTGTTGTTCTGGAATAGGCTCAGCAGGGTGGTGATTGTCACTATCATCCGGAGGAAACTCAGGTTGAGCATCATCAAAGACTGAGTCTTCATCATCCCTCCCATCAGGTGAACCTAACGGAAGTCGGACGCTCTCATCAGGAGCCGACAGAGGCTGATCCTCTGAATGCTGAACAAGAGAGGAAAGGTGAAATGGTCCTCATTCCTCATCAAAGACAACATCTCGACTTAAGATAAGACGATCAGTGTCTATGTCAATCAGCTTGTATGCCTTGTGGTTGTCACTGTACCCTGTGAACATTAGTTTCTGGCTCTTGGAATCCAGCTTCGAGCGCTTGGCCTCTGGAATCCAACCATATGCAAGAGAGCAGAAAACCTTCAAATGACTGATCCTGGGTTTGCGACCAGTCCAAACTTCCTCAGGAGTCTTCCCCTTAACAGCATGAGTGGGTGACCGATTAAGGAGATAGACTGAAGTATTGACTGCTTCTGCCCAAAACTTGGTAGGAACACTCCTGTGTTGCAACATCGAGCAAGCCATCTCAACAATCGTACGATTGCGTCGCTCTACAACACCATTTTGCTGAGGAGTGTAGGGTGTGGTCAACTGACGTTTAATCCCATGGGTATCACAGAAGTTGGAGAATGCACTAGAACAGAATTCCCCCCCATTATCTGACCTAAGAGTTATGATACAAGAATTGGACTCTTTTTCTACCAAGGCCTTAAACTTCTGAAATACATTAAAAACTTTTGATTTCTGCTTAAGAAAGTACACCCACATTTTCCTACTATAATCATCAACAAAAAGAAGAAAGTACTTGCAACCAGTTACAGAAGAAGTAGACATAGGCCCACAAATATCAGCATGAACTAATTGAAGTACCTTAGAAGCGCGCCAAGAGTCGCCATCTTTGAACGGTGTGTGATGCTGCTTCCCGGCCTGACACGCACCACAAACGCCCTGATGCTGAGTCTGAATGTCAGGTAAGCCATCTACAAGTCCCTCCCGAGCAAGCTGAGAGAGATAGTGCACGTTCAAGTGCCGTACCGCTGGTGCCAAAGACTGGTGACAGCTGAATTTTTGGCTGCCAAGGCTAACTCCAAAGAATCACCAGTGTCCACAAGCCTGTAAAGGCCATGATCCTCTATCCCAACAGCCACCATTGTGCGAGTCTCGCAATCTAAAAACGAACATTTGTGTGAGCTGAACACCACATCCATCTGGGGAGAATGGCGCATTATCTGACTGACTGAGAGAAGGTTGAGCTCTATATCAGGTACATAATACACGTTGAGGAATATGAGATCCCTCTCGCCAGACTGAACCTGAACAGTGCCTGTTCCGACAATTGTATATTCCTCGCCTCCTCCAAAAATCACTGAGTCAGTGCAAGGGGAAAAGTCTGTGAACCAATCACGCCTATGTGAGAAATGACGCGAGGCACCAGAATCTATGTACCAAGCAGAGGATTTGACATGGTCTCCAGGCCTTTTTTCCATGAGTGCATAAAAGGCAAATTCCTTCTACTCAGAGTGCTCCAGCATCAGATTATTTAAACTACCCATCTTCATGCTTTTCGAGGCACAAAAAATGAGGTACTAAGAAGAGGCTAATGCACGAAACTTGAGGCAAGAATTCCAATGCAAAAACAAAGGCAGATTCAGGTATAGACTGCAGAGAGTACAATGTACGAATGGCACAAAATTCGAGGCACGGAAAACGATGCACCCAGAAAATTCAGAGACCAACCCAGTTGAGCCCTCGAAAAACCCACCAATAATCTGCATTCAGAAAAAAAATTTGACTTGATCTGAAGGGTAAAAACCCTAGCCGAATGTTCTAAAAACCCTAGCCGCCATGAGAGCTTGAAAATGTGCAGAAAATTTTCTGAAACCCTTTTGAAATCGTAGCACAAAGATTGCAGATGCCTGGGCGACCACGAATCAGACAGAAACACCTCAAAAGACGAAGAAACGCGGCCAAAAAACGACCTTCAAATTGCGGGCAAAAGGAGATTGTAAAATGCGTTTCAGGTTATACAAAAAACGCGGCCAGAAAAGGACGATTCTAGGAGTATTCGCGCGACCTTCAGGGGTAAATCGTGGGCACAAAGATGCACAAGAATCTCAACGCCTAGAAAACGCGAAGGTGACCCAGCAAAAATGCATGACCAGACACAAGATCTCACGGAAAAACACATCCTCAGAAACGCAGAACCAGAAGGATCCGACGATGCAGAAAACAAAATCGCGCCACAGAAGATCGTCCGACCTGAGCAAAAGCGACCAGAAAAAAAAACGCACCACCGGATCCTCAGAGAATTCACAACCAGCAGAATACGATTAAAAATCGTTTCAGAAAAATGTGGTCACAAAAAGCCTTCGAAAATCTTCAAAAATTGCCCACAAAAAAACAGAGACAAAACCCTCTACAATTTTTCCAGAATAGCCATGAAAATTCCAAAAAAATTTCGAAATTTTACTCACCAAAAAAATCTTCCAAATTTGCAGAGAAGATTTTTGAGAATTTTTAATTCAAAAAATTCAAGAAAAATCTTAAACGATTTTTTATGAAATTAAAAATTCACTTTTGAGCAATCTGGCTCTGATACCATATTACAAAGGTAATTGGTAAAATATTTGATGTATTAACAACGAGCAATGTGCTCAATAAATAATTTACAAGATGTACAAGGATAAGATCGAACACGATCTTATCTCAAGAAAAAGCAAGAAGTTTCTAAAAGAAACTTCAGATAAGATCTCGGACAACAGAGATGATCTTATCTAGACATTTTACAATATTTTAAATAGTTGAGCATTAATAAATAAATAAAGAATATTATTTTAATAAACGTAAGTGAAACCTACTAAAGGATTCACTTCACGAACCCAATTATTTTCTACTCTTATCTGTTCACTTTTAACCTAAGCCATTATTGGCTCACTTATGCATATTTCCATTATTACTCATAAGTTCAATTCTAATCAAAAGCAAGCAAATTACACCATTTTTAGAGGTTGTCCGCTTCAGCTAAAAAAATTCTAACAGCAATTTAAGAGTCAAATTTGCTGATTTCTTTTGGTTCAAGTGTCCAAGCAACTCCCAAGCTTATGTTTATGCTTTCAAAGCATTCTTTTACAATTTGAGTAGACTTCTCTTTTGAAATTTACATTACGGAAAGGTATGATTGTTACTGTAGGGGTGTAACATTTCACTGTCAATAGAGAAGAAAGTAATAGTGTTATTTGTCAAAATGTAGACATTGTGAACAACACACACAGGATTTAAGTTTGCTGTCAATCAAGCTGTAAGAAACTTGAAATGTACACTTAGATGGGCAGTAAAAACTAGCAATTAAATTTTCTGCTTTGTGGAGGTGGTGATAGTGAAGCTGAGAATAGACTAGGTAAATTTTCTTCAGGTTCAGCTGCCCAAGCAATGTGGGATGAGCATTTCCACAGATAAACTATGAAGATTTTAGGGGAATATCAAGTGCTTCCATGATACTCTTAATGATGTAAATTCAGAGGAAGAATTATCAAGAAAACACTAAGATGTCAACCCCGTTGGACACTTTTGTTTCTATTCTTTCTAGTTCTCTCTGCTAAATTGGTTTAATGGCTTCAATTACATGGTTCCATAGGAAGTTTTTTAATTTTGTGGCTTACAGTAGGAATTGCTATAATGGTAGTACGTTGAAAAAATACTGTTTCAACTTTCTTGATTCTATTAAGCATTATAAGATGTAATTTTGTTTATACATAAATTCATTTTATTAAACAAAAATAGAAGAATATTGCAAGAAAACTCGCCGAGAAAAAAATCCTTACCAGAATTATTGGTGTTTCATGTTGTAGCAATTCCTCTTTTATAAATTCTACCTAATCAAAGAGTACCACATAATCAACATCTCAACGACTCTTAATCCACTCCCTTCAAAAACATTTGAGTTCTATACTAAAGTCACAGCATCTCATATGGTACGTATGGAATATAGATAAGTGTTCCAGTTTTATCCATCAGTGAACATTTCCTAACCTTATAATACTAAAAATGTACAGAAAATAATTATCAATACAAAAGATATTTCAATTTCAGAAATAAAATAATGCAGCATGGAATTGATTGAGTAGTCAATGATATTCACAGGAATATATGGCTCACGTTACACTTACTCAGTTATTAATGAAGAGGGAAAGGCACCTTCCATCTATGTAGATCATTGAAAGAGAAATCATTTGAACTACTATAAGTGAATGTTACATCCCAAATTGTGAAGTTACTATTTACCATGACTAGATAGGGTAAATGTGTATGTAATGTGAATTCTGGAAATGAATTAATGATGCTTGTACCTTGTTTTCAATATGAATGTTATCTCACTTGATGTTGTTTTCATTTGATGTTATCTCGGTTGATGTTATTCATGGTGAAATACTGCATAAAGGAGAATAGATGGTTATTGAATTGTGAATATTCTAACTTTTGAAATGTTTATGTATACTGCTTATGTTATGAACATATGACTTCCCAAAGCGTGTGTCAATGGATGCAAGCATATGAACCATTGCTTCAGGGGGAGGGGAAGTATCACTCGGGAGAGGAGCTTGGTCGGGTAACCGGTAAAGTAAACTATCTAAGCATACACACACATCACCTTAGATTGAGTGAACTAAGTTAGTTATGTTGGTTATAGGTAAGTCATCCATAGCTTCTATATTGGCATTAGGAGTCTTGTCTACTTTTTTACGCTTTTATGAGTGATGTTTATCTGTGTATCTGTCTTGTGGTATTACAATCATTATGATGGCAACGTAAATGGATGTAAGTGAATAGAGAGTGGACATATATACATATATATAGTATATACACGTATCCATATGTATATACATATCAATACAAGCGTATGTTGGCAAATGGATATGCTCATACGGATGTGTCGATATGGTATACCTACACATATGTGTACATAGAGGTATATACAAATATATACATGTATATATGCACACATCCTGTATTATATGGATATTAATAATATTATATTATTATTGCCTTACAAATTTATATATATGTATGTATATATATCAAACGTATGCTGACTGGCTCACGATAAATATATACATTGGAACAAATATATCTATATATATATGTGTGTGTGTGTGTGTGTGTATTAATTTTGCTATAATATTATATATATATAATATTATAGCAAAATTAATACATACACACACACATATATATATATTATACTAAGGTATTTAAAATATATATATATATATATATTAATTATGAACTATAATTATATATAATAAAATATATATTTAACATATAATTAATGGAAATCGGATTATTTTCTATTCAATTAAATATTAATCATCAAACTATGGAAATCGAATTATTTCCAAATCAATTGATTATTTATCAATCAACTATGGAAATTGAATAAATTGTTTATTTATCAATCAACTATGGAAATCGGATAAATTGAATATTTATCATTTGACAATGGAAATCGAAATACTTTATTTCAATCTTTGGATTCAAAATATTTCTAAATCATATCTCATAAACATTTGGAAATCGAAATTATTTTTGAATATATAATGTATATAGTTTAGACTTTGTGAAATCGGATTATTTCTGAACCAATTTAATATTATCACTCAACTCGAACTAGAATCAACACGGCTCTCAGGAAAATGGCGCATCATCTGCAATATAAACTAAGCGTTAGGAGTCCTGTAGATTTGATGTGCTTTGTGATAATCTAACGCCTAAAAATCAAATCCTGATAATGGTCCTGATAAAGTTATTGGAAATGGAGAGAGATTCAGAGGCAGAAACTAGGAAAGAGCAGCTAAGTTATGCGGATATTGATTATTTTATGAAACTTGACTTTGGAATTCACACGGCACTGAGAAGTGATAACGAATCACCAGCTATGGAATTCGCATGAGTGAAACAGAGCAATACGGTTCAAACCGTTGGTTTTGACCAAGTCTATGACAAAGAGCAAAATCTAACGTAGCTGGGAGCTCTGTCAATTCAGCCTGGTTAATAGGCTGTGTACATAATTCATCAATGACTTTTTCTCTGTAAATATCTTACCAACCATTTAATGAAATTGGCACCACATCTGAGGAATAAACCTGTAGGTGTCAATTGATTTAAATTCACCATGTGCAATGAATTGGTCTCCATTTTGTTGTCAATTACTAGAGGCCGACACACCATGTTGAAATTGAGTAAGGGAGAGAAAATGCGCCACATACTAGGTTGAATATTTCATATTTCTGTGGTGGCAAACCACATGCCTTTTTAGAAGGAAATCGTTGGGGTTGGGGCTCTATAAATAGCCGTCCAACCTTCATTGTTGACACTTACTTTTTGTTGAGCATTCACTCATCTTTTGATTGAGAATTCACCATACACATTCACTCTTATTTTTCGAAATACGGATTTCTATGTGAGTTAAGTTTGAAATCATAATTTCCATCTTCCATTATTGAGATATCAGAGCATAATATATTTTACCAGTTGTATACAATCACTAGTCTAATTATCTATTTCCGAGTGTCCATTTGGGAAGGCGTGTTATACCAGAACACACGTCTGTTGTTAATTACCTCTATGTAATTACCAGTTCTGAGTATCTAGTTCAGAGTAAGGGAAAGTGAAATATTGAGAGGAAGTTGTCAGTTATCTATGGCACTGGAAGTTGCTGAGAGTGAAGGCTGTGTCATCAACATTCTGTGGAAAAAGCAAACTACAGGCATGGGATATTCTTCTACTATCCATCTCTATAGTTATTCATTTAAATACTTCTAGAATTGTATTTTTTGTTTGTGCATAAATGTTGTCTTTTAGAAAAAGGTAAATGAAGCAATCCTAGTTGTGTTTTACATGTTTGTAATGATCTCCATAATAGGAGAATATTGTTTGCTAAGCTTGAATTCCTTACGGAAAAGGGAATTGAAGCCTTAGAGCCGCGTTTATAATGTGTTTTTAAGTACTCCATGATAGGTGAAAGTACTTAACTAAGGAATTCAGCAATATTACATAAGGTACAACATAAGTATTTAATTATACTAGCTATGTTTGAACATGGGATGTTTTATGTTTGTATTTATTGTCTGTACATAGGAAATGAAATGTTGCATTCTAGTTGTATTTTGCATTAATTATATGATCTCCATATAAGAAGAGTACCAGTTGCATTAGTTACTATATATACTAAGTTTGAAATAAGGCATGAGTCAAGTAAAGATCAACAGCTAAGTTATTAGGTTAACTTTGAAGAGCTTGTGATACTCCTAGGATAAAGATTTCCAATATAGGAGGGAACTTGTGAAATACTTGTTATGTTGATTCATTTCTAGTAGTAAGTATGGTGATAGGTTATCTGGGATGACGGACTATCCATTGGAGGATAAACCTACACGTAGTGTAAGATAGCCCTAAGTCAAATCGAACTTGAATAGTGTATGTGATAGATGACCCTCAGTAGAAATACTGTATGAAACTCTTTGATCAAAGTAGTGTAAAGTACAAAACATCCACTTAGATTGTGCGATGATACACTGTCAGTTCACCGTGATCCCGTATTACATACTAGGTCGAGGGTTGTCGGATTGCACAGGATCTAGTTATGTAGGACACAGCACTATGCTCAGTTGGCTAACAGTATCGGTTACTCTACCAATCTCTTCGTCGAAGGGAGGGCCATCTATCGAATGATAGATGTGCGGGGGACCGCATTATAAGTCCGTGGTTGGCAGAAAAGCGCCCGAGTGATGCTTCTCCTCCACTAAAGGCTACTGAACTACCAAGATTTGAAAGGCGGATTCCTGGACCTTCTTACTACTATTTGTTCTAAAGCTCATTGGAGCTATGTTTGTAAAGGTATGTATTCTTGTTTCATATACTTGTGAAGTTTGTTAGCATTTTAATTCGCACCTCTGGAATGCGAATTAGAAACGGACAGCTATGTGCAATAACCTACTCTTCAAATTCGGAGGGGAAGCTCCCTCTTTGTTGATGGTGTTCATGAAAGTAAATTAAAACTAATTTGCCTATCTTTTTGGTTCAGCTAAGAGCACAAGGTTTGTAAAACTCAAGCATCGTAGCTGAGAGTTTTTGATTTAGAACTTCAACTACGACTAACCTACGCTAAAGACGTTTCTATTTTCTCAAGTAAACGCAAAGCAAGAGAAATAGAAATGACCAAAGTTTGATTCTCTGAAAAAATACTTAAATAAACTCTTTTTCAACATACATCTACTTACTTTCAATGCGAGCTGAAATTAAGATTATATAAGCATAACACAATAAACGGAAATCTGAGACATTATATCAAGGCAAAAGAGGCTCAAGACTTTATTTCTCAAATTTATGGAACAAAGATTACACTAAACACATACACGGAACAAGAACTTGCAGCTAAAAGAGACTTGCAAACTTGTTCTTACACAAAGTGAACAGCAACTACAGGACAACAACTTGAAGGCAAAATAAGCTCAGCAATTTGTTATCACTAGTATGGTTGAAAATAAATGAGCAAGGCTGCTCTTATTTATAGGCAAGCAGAGGAGTAGGGAACCCTAAAATCTCCTTGCTTTTACAACTATGGCTTGCTCAGCAAGCAAGCTTTATTTCTAAAACTAAAAGAAGATAACATCTAACCACCTAAGAAAGCAAGAAATGCCAACTATTACATTTTATCTTCTTTCTCTTCTTCAAAGAACAGATAAGAATTGTTCTGAGAATAAAAAGAAAGCGGAAAGAAAGCTTCTAGAAGAAAGTTGCTTTAAATCTCGATCACATCCGCCAAAACGCTGGAAACTGTGTCCCTGTCAGGTGCATCAATACTATCAATAGAAAAGTTTCGTTTTCTAAGATTTCTTCACCATCTGCAATCAATCTCAGGAAATCTTCAACCTCATTGGCCGCTTTCTCGAACTTTGCTAACATCGTGGAAATGTGACTCATCCTACCACCAACTGAATTGTTGCCATTACTGTTGCGAACAACATTCTGAAACTGGGTTTGCACTTCATCAAGTCCAACATAGGAACCATCTTCAAGACTGTACCGGGAAGGAATCTCTGCAATAATCTCACTGATGAACAGAAGAACTTCAATCACCCTTTGTCTATAGGCAATAAACTCCTTAGATATCCTCTCGTAGGTTCTAACCTTGAAGATATGACGCTCTCTCCAAGCAAGGATCTGCCTCTTGTTTTCTCTTGAATCCATTGAACCACAGGCTGTATCCAAATCTGCAATGATGATTTCATGCCTTGGTTTCACCTTTGCCATTGACTGTTCAAATCCTTGAATCTCTTGACGTAGCTTATGAGCGTTGTCCCTTAGTTGAAACATTTGTGCCAAGATTTCCTTTCCTCTGATGATGAAACACTCAATCCATTCTTTAGTTTGTTTCCCACATATTACTAGTTGTCTCAACTAATGATGATCAGCTAGTGTCTCTAAAACCTGCAGCAGCAACTGAGTAGCCTGTGAAGAGCCATGGACAAGGTTAGAAATGTAAAGCCTAAGTTGTTGTATTTGTCCTTGTGCATCTCCCATATCCTTTCACATTCTCCTTTAGAAATAGTCACACTTTCAGGCCAAGGGTGTAATGTCCCCTTCTCATCAGTGATTAGCCTTGCAGTTCATCAGTCTATTCCGGAACCCGTAGACTAGAATGAGGTGAAATTAGGGTTTCTTGGCTTGGAGTTTGTGGCATTTCATGTTATTTACTATTTATAGTAAATACTAGTTTTTGGCAGTTGCAGTTGTCTATTCTCAGTCCTTCTCAGCTGGAGCAGTTGTTATTATTCAAGCTTGGTCTTCAGAAAGCTTTATTTGGTGAAAAATATTTGATTAAAGGCATTATGTTTTAATTCTCTGTTGACCACCCCCCCCCCCTTGGCCTAAGGAGATAACTTAAGTTGTTTTTAAAGTGGGGCCATGAAGGGTACGCCCTCATTAAAAGATTATTTATTCTTTATTGAAATATTCTATCAGCTTGAAATTGGACGCCACCTTTTTGAAGAATTAATATTTTTGAAAGATGAAAAGAATTTCAAAAGGTGTCTCTTGGCGTTTCTCCTGGAAAGTGAAGAGTTTCTCAGTTTTTTATAAAATGAAGTCTTTTCTCCAGCATTTGGTATCCACTGTTTATCATACTGTTATGCTGTCAAAATGACAATGGACATTTTGCTTTTGCTTCGAGGATGCTACCTCCTAGCCCTTTCCCAACTTCGTGTTTGAAATACAACACCTAGTTGGATTATTTCTGCTTCTCAACATCAGACTAGCAGATTGAGCATCAAGATTGAAGAATTTCTGGAGTATTTTCACAGTTTTAGTTTACTGGTTTATCTACAGCTGAAGCTGATTTTTGATTATATCTTTTGGAGTGATTTTATTTCTGTTCTGGGTATTTTGGCAAAACAATTCTTAGTGCAAGGCGACCCCTTCCTCCAAAAATTGGAATTTATTTCCAAGTTTCTGATTTTTTATAGCAAAATCGATTTTGCAAGAGGGCCGTACCATTTGAAGGAGCATTGGAATTCGTGCTAAATAAATGGGAGTTTCTGGTGATCGTTTTTGGATTTCATCTTGGGCGCCAAACCTCTAGTAAGCATTTGCAACTGATATCTCGTCATTCGGAGGTAATTTGATCAACTTATGAGCATTTCATGAATTCACAATTTGCTGGTTTGAATTTCCAGAATTCTGATTTTTATATCAAATTGTTACAGTTTCCACTTTTTGGTCTTATACTTCAGTATTTGAGTGTTATATGATTGTAAAAGTTCATACTTCATGTCTAAGGTTCATTTCCTGTCATTGTAATTTGTAATCTGCAGAGTTTAATTTGTAAAGGTTGAGATTAAGCATTACTAATCCAACCATTTCCAGTTCTGCAATTACTTATTGTTTTGTTATTAAATTACCCCTGGATGGTTTACCGCCAGTGTGGATAATCTGATTTGTAACACTCTTATACCCACTTTCATAGTGGAGAATCCCCACAGCTCTGTGGATGCCCGCCGCAGCGGATGAATTGTTTTAATTGTAATCTTTTCCCCCCACTGTTTGGTGGTAGTGAGGAAATGCTCTTCATGGCTGGTTATCCGCCTATCAGTTTCTAGTTTTCAAATTCAACACTCCGTCATATGTTAGCACCTCGCCCTCTGTGGGATTTTGAGTGCACATTCTTGACGTTGAATAGTTTTCATTTCAAGTTCAGTTTTCTATTTGGAGCTAACGCTAACCGAGTTGATTAAGTGCTGGTTATGTGTGTTAATTCATCGAAAAAATTGGTTAGCATATTTCAAAGGGGCAATTGAGAAGCACTTCTCAATCGTGTCAGGTTTCAAACTGTAGATCACTCTGCCATCTATTGACTGAATCTCTCGTGTCGTCGGATTGTAATGCTTGACGCAAGCGATTACAAACTGTAAACTCTGCACTAAAATAGGAATGGATGTTGCTGCGAGAAGTCCAAAGTGCCCTAGGTTTCTAATTGCAGTGTTACCTGCGCTCTCCAAAGCATGTAGGTCGAACACCGGCTTGATGTGATACAAGTCAGTCTTAGTTGTTTTGATGAAATCATGGTATAGTACTGACTTGGTTTTGAAATCATTGGGAGTGTATTCCATTCTGAAAACCTTGAAGATTGCCTGTATTCAAACAAATTTTGCACAACTTTCTAAACTTAGAATGCTGGTTTTTCTTCTTCAAACGTACAAATTTTTCGAAATTTTTCTGAGATATGGGTTTTGTTCAGAATTTTGTTACAAGAAGACCCAGATCGTCCGTTTTTTAAAATTGAGTGTAGACTGAAAAAGCAGCAAACCCTAATTTCTTCAATTTTTCACAAAAAAAGCTGGCACCTGGGTTTTGTTCAAAAGAAAATTTGGAATGAACCCAGTTGATCAAATTTGAAAAATACTGAGGGTTGATTGAAAAAGCAGCAAACCCTAGAATCTCATATTTTCTTGAAAAAAGTTGTGATATGGGTTTTGTTCTGAAGAATGTTTTAAGAGGACCCAGATGATCAAAACTTGAAAACTCTGATGATTTCTCTGACATGCAAGGACAAAGCAGGTGCTGCAACTTAAGAAATTTCTTCAAAAATTCTTCAAAATGATGAGCTAAGAAGACCCCAATCACTAAAAATTGAAAATCTTGACCTTCAAAAATTTGATTTCTTTATGAAAAAAGCATAAAAAAGCAAGGTCTTATGTTGCTGGTCCGAAAATTTATGAAGAATTTTTGAAAAATTAGCAAGTTGAAGTCTTGAATCTTGAAAAGGAAAACTCTTAAGTTGCTGCTCCTCTTCTCCCCTGGACGCCACCTGCAAAGAATGATGAGAATTGCATGGAAAAGGCATCTTAAATAGATTTTAGGCTTGAGATAACTCTGCTTTCTTTTGCTTTTATCCATGCAAACCCTAAAACCTTCTTGTTCATTGAATTTGGACATTTTTCTTCATCTTGAAGTTTGAAAATTTGAAAATTTTGACCAAGGCATGGCAACTTGGGTGCCCTTCTTGGTTAGAGGTGCCAACTTTCTCCAGACTTAGTCACTTTTTTAAAGTTTTCAACTTTTTCTCAATTTTGAACCCTATTTGATCTTCGATCTCCAGCTTCTAGATTGATTTGATGGACGAGCTAAACGATTCATCACAAAGCCTGACTAATTCTGAGAAGATCATCCTGGAGGTAGTTTTAGCTAAAAACTTCTTTTAATCCTTCAAAATCATGGGCGCCAACTTTCTCTAGGGGCGCCCAACTTTATCAGACTTAGCCATTTTTGTGTTTATCAAGTTCTTCTCATTTCCCTTTGATCTTCTGAAGAATTCTCGATTCTGGGAGCTAGACTAATCTGATTGACTAGCTGACTATTTTGTTGGATAGCTTGGCTGAATCTGACGAGGTAATCTTGGAGACTGCAACTACAAACATTGTCATCTGAGGCCTCAAAACCCTAGGCGCCTATCTTCTCCAAGGGCGCCCATGTTCACCAGAAAGCCATTTTTCCACGTTTTTCAAGTTTTAAGCTTATCTCCTCTCTTCCAGATGATCTTGCCATTTCGGATGATCTGGGGCTCCAATAGACTAACGGTTGGACTCGTCGGATAGCTTGAAGGATTTCGATAGGGGTCTTCTGGGAGTTACATCTGCAGAAAAGTTGATTTGAGGCATCAAAAGATTGAGCGCCCCTGGCTAGTTGAGGCGCCCAACTTTACCAGAGTTTGAATATTTTTTGTATTTTTCACCTTGCTTTTGACTTTTGATATTTAGCTCTTGCTTTTCCCTTTGTTCTACCTTTAACATCTGATGATTGCCAACTCAGATTGACGAGCTGATGATCTCATTGGAAAGCTTGATCAATTCTAAGAAAGTCATGTTGGAGGCTTCATTTCGAATTCATCTGTTTAAGCCCTTAAAATCTAGGGCGCCTATCTCCTCCTGGGGCACCCAACTCCACCAGACTTAACCATTTTTGCTTGATTTTCATCTTCAAACTTGAAACTCCATTTTATACCTTCAGCTTGATATGAATTCATCGATGACTGACAAGTCTGATGATCTGACGAAGACATCCATTGCGAAGTTGACTGAAACCTAAAGAGATTGAGCCCATCTGCGAACCCTAATTGCTGTGTTTGACCTTTGAAAAAGTTGGGCGCCCCTGGGCACCTGGGGTGCCCAAAGTTCTCGGACTTAGAAAATTTTCAGTGATTTTCATGGTTTGTCTTCTGTCTTCTTGTTGAAACCTCCCCGTTTGATCTTGAATTCCGGGTGATTGATTGATCTAATGACTACGTTGTCGGACTCACTGCGGAGCTAGGAAGAATCTGAACAACTTTGCCTGGAAGCACGAACCCTGATTTCACCATATGATGCCCTAAAAAGTTGGGCGCCTATTTCCTCCAAGGGCGCCCATAGCTGGCAGTGTTAGTCAAATTTTGCAATTTTCAACTTCCTCCTTCGTTCTTCGTGCATCTTCATCATCTCTACTTCTATTCAGTGCTTGAATGTTGAACCTGACCCCTGGCAACTGACTAGCTTCCACTAATGACTTTGGAGCTCCCGAAATGCTTTCTAAAATTGAAAAAGCAGAATAGACCCACTAGGGCAAAACTGATCGTTTCGTGATTCTGACTGCACCAGCCTAATGAGGAAGTATTTTGAGCCAATTAAAATCAGTTTGAACCCTGGCGGACAAACTTTCTATTTTTACTTACCAATATTCGTTTCGAAAGAAACCCAGAAAATCCCAGAAAAAGTTACTATTTTTGGAAAGTTTTTAAAAATAGCAATTTTCCTACAAAGTAAGGATGAAAAACTGAGATCTGGGTTTTGAGGATTTGGTCGCTCTGAGCAGACCCAAATCGTTAGATTTTGAAAATTTCTAGTTTTTACCCCTCATGCAAGACATGCAAAACCCAATTTTGACCTTTTTGAAAAATTTGACAAGACTTTTACTCATTTCTTCAAAATGCCCAAGTATAGCAAAAATTTTAATTTGGGGTACAACACAGTTATTATAATGAAATGGAATCTTTATTGTAATTTGATATGGCATCTCGTTCATGTATTATCAATAAAAAAAAGAAAAAATTTATTGCAATGACTTGTTAGCACATTTATTTACTCGTATGATGTAAATTTAGAAATTTTTACTTTACCGAAGGGTTGGCACGTTACAGTGAAGAATAAAAATCATTTTTTTTATTGTTTAGACTGTTGTGGCTTGCCTGCCCTTTAGAGAAACAACAAACAAATTATCCATTTAGAAATTTGATGGCAAAGCAATGTCAAAATATTTGGAAATCTCTATCTAATATCAAGCACAAAGTTTTGGGATGGTTAATGCTCCACAAAAGTCCAGTGGGTAATGCAAGGTCGCACAAAGTTAGCAATAAAAATTCTTTGTTCAGATTTTGTGGCGGAGAGGGGGCTCTTGACCATGTTTTTTCGACATGCCATCCTGCCAAGACCCATGCAGGGTTACTTGGACAATTAGGGGAAGCTATGAAAATTAATGACACGTATTTGGGTTGACCACTATTGAATTCCTGTAGAAGTCAAGATGTGAGGCTACTTTTCATTAGGATCCCTAACATCTCAACCTCGTGGAATTAAAAAATTTTAAGAACTTATTTTTCTTATTAAAGTTAAACTTAAAATGGAATGTTTTCCCAAAGATGATCATTACCTGTAGGGACACAAGCTTAAATCTTATTTTCTTGCCTGTAAAGGGGGAAAGTTTCCTTGTAACCCTGATGTTAGATTGATGCAGTTATTTGTTCTGCAGAGAGTAAGATGAATTTTTCCAAAATTAAAAATTAAAAGAAACAAGCTACAAGGAACACAAATTCAATAGCAATCCTCCAATGTTTGAAACAATAATTGTTGGGAAAATAAACCCTTCTAAGGCCCCAAAATTTACAAAAGTTTCTGTTCAAGTCAGATCTCACTTGTGTATAACCTTCCAAGTGACTATAAAAACCAGTAATAAAGGCAGCATGAGGGTCAAGGAAAACTACACATTGTAGGCATTAGACCTTCAGGTCAAAGATCCAGAGGACTAACTAGGCTTGACACATTCCTTCTTGATTTATTAAAGACCTATTTGAAGACATGATTATTATTATCAAAGATTTTAAGCTTCCATAATCCACTGTAATTGAGTGTTTTTTGGCTTCTTAAAGATAACTCCATTGAAAAATTTGTGCTATTATCATCCAGATGAGTTAAAGTGAATTATGATTTGAAGTAGTTTCAAAATGAAGTAATGCTGAAGTCATTCTTGTTTATTAAGTGGTAGATACGAAAGATATGATGAAGAAATATGATATTTGATGTAGTCTCATCACTTTGCACAAGTATGGAAACTTTTCTATGTTATAATCATCAGTTCATATGCAATATCTTTATCTTCCTATTAAACGTGTCCTGTCATTAGTGATATATGTTTGTTGCTAGATTTTGCCAGTTTTGATTTTTGTTAAGAAACACATTCAAACCCAATGCATACTATCATTGGTGAACCAACATAGCAGCTTGAGAAATGTGTATGTAAAGAAATGTGAGCTTCGATGAGGAAATCCAAGCAAGCAAATCTACACCAGCAAGAAGTAAGTGTTGAACAAAGCAGCAAAAGGTTAGGGACACAAGAAGATCTACCTTCTTGTGGAGGACAAATAAAACTGTTGATATTGAAATCAGTCAAATACTTTCAGAACTTGAAGTAGAACTAGATACATTATCAGAAGTATCTCCTCTTCTAAACATTCATCCAGTTGTAGGACATCCTACATGTTAGGTTGATAGTAATTTTCCTTTCTCTAAATCTCTTGAATTAGCAACTCATCCGATGTGTTGATTCAACAAACATTTCTAGTTTTTCTCCATAGAATTGTATCATTTTTCCATTCATGCAAAAGTTTGTTGCTCTCAGACATGGCCATCCCACGACAACAACCTTAACTACCTAATGATTTTCTCAATTCAGTGCAAAAAAACCCACCATTGAAGAGCAACATTTTATAGGAATATTCTGGCCTTTTAAACCAGAAGATTGGAATATCCTTTAACTCACCATTTATAATGTAAATTTGGGAGCTTTCAATATTGGTTGTCATAGTCCAATTCAACTTTTCACATGCAATGTTGATAATAAACCCTCCATCAATCATAATGTTTGTTCATGTGACTCCCAAAATGTCCACGACTACTTAATGCCCTGTTTTTGTCAATAATCCTAATTTCCCCATTATTCACGACATCTTTAGTTATAAGACATATTAGTCGTATTCTAGCTCAATTCGTCAAAAAATAATTTTCAAAATAATGGATCAAAATTCTAAAGAATATTCGAACCATGTAAAATATGTTTGGCCATGTTGTACACAACATCTTCACACTATAAATCATCCCTACTTTGTGCGATTCAGGACAACCTTCGTTCCTCAAGAAAAAAATCATTCCAACACAGATCCACTTGTAAGCATCCATGATGATGACAGCTAATTGGTCTGTGATACAAAGAATTTTTCGAAGTGTTTGTGCCATCTTTAAAAAACTAATGAACAATTTTCTTTTTTAAAAAGATCTTAAAATGAGGTACATATTTTTAAACAATAAATGAAAGCAATACAATGCAAAATATAAATAAGAATTCCATACCACCAAATCAAGAATTTGCTAGATTAAAAACCTCCTAGAGAATAAGAACGCCTCCTAACATAGAAATGATGATAAAACTTTCCACAATCTCCATCTACAAATGAAGCCTCCATAGAATGCAAAGACCTGAGAGAGCTAACAAATTATGGAGACGAGGAGCATCAAGTATCTGTAAAAAAAACATTGCTGTCGTTTATACCTTGTTGTATGTGGACTGCTATATACTGTATTAAGTCAGCTTCCATGATAAATAAAGTGACGTTAAGTAACTCGGCTGTATAGAACCATTATTAGATTTTTATGGCATCGGTTGTTGGATGGTTGTCTCAAGTTCAACCACCAAACTGGTTGGCCATCATTGTATTTATGGTCATGACATTGACTTGGATGGGAAGTCTTGTGTTTGCATTCTCTTCGGCCTTCTCTTTAAAAGCATAAGTTTTTTATGAGAATATAATCTTTATTGCAAATATCTCATGTTGATCTCTATTCTATTTGCATACATTGTCTATTTCACATTTTCCAGTTAATACTGTAATCATGTTGATTGTTTGACTATATGTTTTAGACTAGAAAACTGAAATTTTGGAACCATTTCCTACATGACACAGATTAGGTAAGCTGACTTACAAGATTTGTCCAACAAAGTTGAACGACAATCAAGACCTTGTTAGGAAGAGAATTTTACCAACCAAGCATCACATATAGCTGAAATTGTTGTGCTGTGTTGAGAATTTTACCAAGTTATATTTTGACATTCCCTTTGTCACTTAAGTGGCCTCTCTCCAAGTGCACTTTTGAGCCCTTTGGTGCAACATTTCTTATGTTTTCTCATTGACATTTTGATAGTCAACCCTCTTGGGGCACACCTAGGTGTAGTATGCATTTACATTCTTATTTTGCAATGACAATTTGGCATTCAAGTGTATAGAGACACCTTAGGCAACTTATTGCACTTTTTGGTGCCAACTACACCATGACATTTTGTATTTGACCTCCAAGGGGTATGCTAGGGCACTTGGGATAAGTTTTCATCTAGTTTGTCATTGGCACTTTCAACATTTTAATGACTTGGGCTGCCCTTGAAAGCCTTGATGCCCTTTTGTCATGTTTGATCATTCACAACTTGACACTTGAGTGACTAGGACACAATTGGGCTTTCATTGAACTTTTGTCATGTTTTGCAAGTGATATTTGACATTTTAGTGACTAAGGGTGGACTCAAGGGGTAGAGTGTCACTTTTTGGTCAATTTTGATGTTGAGCTTTGTCCTTCAAGTAAAAAAGTCCACTCTTGACTCTCTTAAGTGATTTTATGTTCTGATTTGTCATTGGCATTTACATTTTTTCATTTAAAACAAACTTTGTATTCCAATTTGAAGTTGACATTGTCACCTAAACACTTTTTCATTTTTGAAAGTTCACTTAAGCAAATGAGAAATGCCTTTTGGGGTCTCATTGCACTTTTTCATGTTTTAAATTTCACTCAATTCACTTTTCATCAAAAAGTACACTTTTTGATCTAGTTTGAAGTTGACTTGTTATAGCCCTTCCACTTTTCACTTAAGTGACCAAAAGTGCATCTTTTGACCTGCTAGGACCTTTTTCACCCACAAAAGCATTTATTTTGACAAGTTAACCCCTTATTCCACTTGAAATTCACTCAAGAGTGGCATTTCTCCTTGTTGATGTGTCTACGAACCTGGGAGACATTTTTGAGTGATTTTGTCATTCTCCCTCCTAAGCCTCTACATTATTTATGCACCCTTTCTTGACTTGAAATAATCAAAAAGTACTTTTCCTTTGTTAAGATGCACTCTAAGAACTTCAATGACCATTTATTTCCTTACCTTAGAATGTCTTTGACTTTCCTTCATCACCCAAGTCTTCATCTTTGCCTTCCTTGATGCACTGGAGAACTCCTTTTGTTAGCCCTACAATGGTGTTAGCTAAAAACAAAAATTAAAACATTGATGGTCATTGGGATCAAGGACAAGAAATGACAAGAGTTTTTTCTTAAAACATGACTCAATACAAAATAATTGTATGGGTACAACAAGGACCCATGTGGCTATCGGCTAGACCCTCATGTGCTTCTTGGAATGCATCCCAAATCTCTTCTTTCATAATATGATGATGTAACACTTGGTTAGATCCCACCTTGTACATCAAATCATAGTTGAAAAACATGGACTCGACAATAACTGCAGGCTCAATTTTTTTTTAAACTTGGGACTCGGCAAAAACTCGAGGAAAAACTTGGCAATAACTCGGCAAATTTATCGAACAATTCAGATTCACAATTTTTAAAAATATTCTTTAAAATACAACATTATTCTTGATGTTAATATTTTAATTAAGTTACATAATGTTATAAAAAGTTTTTATTCTACTCTTAATTGTTAACAATAAATATATTTCCTTATAGAAATATTATTTATTATTATCATTATTTTCTTTTGTCTCATAACAATAATAATTTTCATCTTAATAATTTCACAATTTAACATTAACCATAATGTAAATATGTTTATTTATATTAATATTACTATTAATAACTCTAATATTAACGCTAATATTAATAATAACAATATTCTCATAATTCGATTTTCAAAAAGCTATAACGATTTCACATATACTACCAAAGATAATAAATTTCATGTTAATATTATGGTTCATATTAATAGCAACTATTACTTTTTCGTGAGTTTAAAGTTTACTAGCATAAATTTGATATGGGAAAGTAATTATGAAGAGCGGAAATACTTGTTTTAAATGCCTAGTTTTATCAAGGCAGCGATCCCTAAATCCATTGTTTTGAATCTGTAAAACTTGAAGATGCGCATACTTAAAACTTAAAACTTTGAATTTTTAGCAGCGCCGATTAATGGTAACCCTGCCAGATGCATCTAACGAGGTCCTGGAAAACAAAACCCAAGTTGCAGATCCAGTAAAATGTAAATAAATACTGTTAGGAATTAGTGTTCCCATGGTTTATTAAATTGGCATTATAAGTGTAATAGATATTAAGTTGTTGAGAAACAACTTAATATTATTGTTGCTGTGGTTTGTTAGAATATTATGTATAGGACAAATATACGAGAGATTTTAGGTATATGAGTTGTTAGAACAACTCATATTATTAGGCAGTGGTTTCTAAAATATTGGAGATTAAAATCCTGTAAGTATGTATGGAACGAATGTGAGAAGGTGTCGAATAGAAGCAATATTGTTTTGTGTAAAATTTTTATGTTTGGCTTCTAACACTCTGCCCATATTTCTTATATGGTATCAGAGCCTTGCAAAGAAGTTCAGGCCATAGGTGAATGCTTTGAATGGCAACTGGAGAAGGCAGGAAGATCTAGGCATTTTGAATTGTTTGTTCGATGTTTGGAAATCCCACATTGTATCAAAATTGTTGTCCTGTTAACTAGGTTGACTCTCTTGTTCCAGCAGTGAATACACCTCTCTATGTCTACAATTCTACACCTCTGAATTTGTAGGCCGCCGCAAAATATTTTCTTGGTACTATCTGGGCAAGGATCTATGGAAGGTGTCAAACTCACGATTTGACTTTATGCAAGCCGTGAGGCATTCAATTTACCTATGCAACCTCTTTAGCAGGTCGATTCCTCTTTTGGCAAGCGTGGTTCATTCTTAGGAGGCACAATTTTATCCACTGGAGGCACGATTTACCTGTTGCAGGGTGCAAATTGGTTTGGAGGCACGATTTAGTCACCCTCTTTTCTCGAGCTCACTTCCACATCAACATCCAAAGGCGGCATTTCTTTCAGTGTTTCAATTGAGTTCAAGTGTTTTAAGGTCGACTTGGATTTACCTTTGCATTGACATATAGTATTGCCTGCAGTGCATTGGCTTTCAATCTGCAAGTTTCAGGCTATATTATTGTAAGAGAGGGGGACCAACCACGTCAAGGCTCCAGGTCACGGACAGCCGAGAGCGGAGGGCTTCCCTAACTTACCTCACTCTAAAGGGGTGTTTCGGATAGAAGTTGGGAATGATGAGAAATATAAAGTACTTCAACCACTCTTCAGACCTGAAATCCAAGTTTAGGCTAGGCGAACTGGTTTTTGGAGTCAATACTATACCTCAAACAGCTCTCTATCTGAGGACAAAAGTGCAGTTCTAAGACGACAACGCGGCACGCTAGTGTCTATCAAGCGCACTCACGTCCGTACGGCCAGAGGACAGAAAGTACAATAGAAACTACCAAAAAACAAACTAACGGCCTAGCTAACTATTCTTGAATGAGCAAAACAAAACAATAAATTATGAAAAGTACAAACGAAGATGGTAAAGTAGATAGATGAAGGCTAAAGTAATGAAAATGATCTCACCAAGGTGCCAGTTCACCAGCTAGTTCCAAATGCATGTTCACCTACACACCAGAAAGAGGGGAAAATTGTTGGGGTTGTATAGGGGTCTGCCTCAATTAGACCCCCGTTTTGGTGTTTCCACCTCCACGGACAGCCAGAAAGCAACGGAGTAGAAATATGCCATAAAGAAGTAAAGAAAGTAGAAGATGCAATAAACACTACAAAATAGTAAAGTGCTACTCAACCAAATCACAAAGGAGAGGAACGAAACGTTACCACCTCCACCCAAAAGCACACTAGCCAATGGAGGAGAAAGCAAACTTGGCAAGGTCACCACAGCCTCGACTGTGATGAAGCGAGGTTCCGCAAGACTCCAAGCCCACATTGCTATGGCTTGCTTCACACTTGCTTTGCGGAGTTGATGGAGTATTGTTGTTGCAATCGAGTGTTGAAGTGCTGCTTGAGAGTGAAGAGAATGTTGGAGTGCTAAGAGAATGCCAATCTATTGCTTAGAGGATGCAAGAGGGTGCAAGAGGATGAAATGGAATGAGAATGGATCAATTTGAAGGAGAAGGGGGAAGAATCTGCCATTTTCGGGGTCGATTGGTCAAAGAGGGACGTTACAAATCGACCCCAATCGAAAGTGTAACGCCTTTGCCAACTTCAAACGCAGGTATCCGTCAAGGACGTAAGCGCACCGCGCAGACGTCTGCGCACCACGCATGCGTCCCGACAAATATTCTCTCACCAACATAACAAACAGACGCCAAGTGGAAGAAAGGCAGTTGGGTGATGTGGAATTTCACCTTCGGATTTGATTTTCTAAGGTGAAGGTATGTGAAAGGGGAATTTGCGTAAGGGGTGCAAATTCGCTTCTATACATTTTGCTCCCACTTTAGCGAGCACGAGTACTGATGAGTGCTTCGGTAAAGTAGATCAAAGAGTTAGTAGGGTTAGAGATGTATACCTGAACCGTCGAGGAAGCAAACCGCGATCTGGCGAACTCGAAAGCGCAGGATGGGCAAAGGACTCCACAAATACTCTCCCTAAGGAGTTTTGAACAAAAGACTCCATAGCCCTGCAGAACTATGAAGCTACACAAAGTACACCAAAGGCTCTTGGACCAACGATGGTCAAATCCCGCAGGATGAAAGCGTCTCACAAACCCATAGACCTGCAAGGAGGTAGCCCCCAAGATCTCTCACATGAAGGAAGCCCCGTGAAGTATGCACCTTACAAGCCCGCAAACCTGCAAGAAGGTATCCCCCAAGATCTCTCACATGAAGGAAACCCAGATGAAAGCGCCTTACCGGCCCGCAGACCCACAAGGAGGTGTCCCCCAAGATCTCTTTCATGGAGAAAACCCAAAGGACGACACTCCACAAAGTCAAATTGGAAAGCGGCTTCACAGGTGCACCTGCAAAGCAACATGTTTACCCGCAGATAAAGCATGTTCGAAACAAAGCGGCCACGCAGGCGATAAAGCGGATAGTCACGCAGACCGTCAACAAATTGGAAGGCTTTCAAAGGGGTCCCTCGGGAACCCGGCGTAAGAAGAGGGTCCAGCCAAGGGACATGCTGTTTGAAAGTACAAAAAGAGACATTTTTTCTCAAATCAATTCATCATCAAGGAATCCTTTCGAAAGATGTTCACTTCATGAAGGAATTTGAAAGGAAAAAAATGCTCCCGTGCAAGGGGAAGGCCAAAGCTGCTTCCACCTGGAAGGAAATTTTTCAAGTTCTTTCTTTGCGAACCCATGATGAAGGAAACACGTTTCATTAGGGGTCCTAGTTGTGAATACGGTTTTGAAAAAGAAATGTTCACAAGGATTTTCGAGAAAAGATTCGTTGGCAACGAATGCGTTTTCTGAAAATCAAAGCATCGTAGAAATAGCGTTGTCATACATGAAAGGGACAACTCAAGCAAAGAAGAGAAAGAGATAAGAAAAGAGCAAAAGAGAAATAAACATAAACAAAGGGCACATGGGTCATCTAATATTTTGGGGTCAGAACTGCTCATAAATATATATAAGTATAATAATAGTATATAAATGAACTATCATCAACCCCCTACTATATCAGACCATGTGAGGAATGCACGATGTTGTACCCAAAATAAATTTTTCGCATTCTGCTTAAATTGAGCTAAATCATGTAAACATGTCGTCAAAAGTTTGTTTTAGGTCAAACCAAACATAGGGGCTTTGTGAGTTTCTATCAAGGAACACATGTGCAAAATTCTGATAATTTGAAAATTAGGGTTTTATGCCCCTATTTTCAGGGAAACCCCTGAAAATAGGACCTTCCCCGAAATGATTGAAAATGATTTTGATAGCATTAAACGACTTCTCGATCACACTGATCAAGTCAGAATCATCAAAAGACACGTTTTACTCTGGTAGGTCTATTTCTATTTTTCAGGAACAAAGTTAGGAGCTCTGCAGCCATTAATGGTAGATTGGCCAGTACCAGGTGCTGAAAGCTAAAACTCAAAAGCTTCGACAACGCAATCATGGCGAAAAAGGATGAAAAGTATGTTCGATTAAGGAGATTCTCGAAACCGAAAAAGGCCAAAATTTGGCCAACTCTAGAAACGCTACGAAGGAGAAATCAATTCACGATGAAAAAAGAGCCTTTTTCAGAGAGGGGCGCCCTTGATTCTCAAGGGTCAAATACAGCCTATTCAATCATCCAAGGCAGTCATCCTCGGCGTTCTCCTGTTGACTCGACAACGAAACAATTAGCAAGATCATCTAACGAAGTGATCACCGACGGTTGTCAGCAGAGTAAAAAGAGGCAATTGACAAAGACATCCAAAATGGTTGTCAGAATGATGATCTAGAGGAAAAAGGCACCCTTTCCAAGGAAAGGCGCCCTCCTTTTTGAACCTAGAGATGCTCTCAGATGTCAGAAGGCCTCCCAAGTCAGTTCTCTCAGTCTAGGTCAATCTCGACAACGTAACTGCGGGCACAAGCATCTGACAAGTTGATCACCAGATAATCAAGATCAAACTGGAGCATCTTTCAAGGTGAAGAACACTGTGCAAAAGGCAAAAGTGCCCTTTTCATTAAGGGGCGCCCTTGCATTAAATGACCCTTAACTAATTTTTCGGAAGTCAAACTCCAGTCATCTTCTGCGAAACGAAGCTGGGTACCTAATGAGATATCAAACGACATCATCTGATTCTCCGATCAACAGGGATTCCGGATCAAAGCACGAGAGGTTTGAATGAAAGGCTGAAGAACGAACACTGAAAATTCACCAAGGCAAAGGCAAAAGCACCCTTTCTTGAGAAAGGCGCCCTTCCTTTTGAGGCCACAAACTCAGCTTTTTCCCTTCATATCTCGCAGGCTCATCTCTTCAGCTTAGTTCCAGCTCAACGATGAATCCAACAGCAGCAGATCAGGATCAACAAATCAATCTGGATTCAGGATCAAACCTAGGTCATTCAACAGAGAAAATAATGAAAAAGCTTGCAAAACTCAAAAGGGACGCCTAAAGAAGTCAAAGGCAAGTTTGTTGACTTAAAGTTAAGATATTTTGAGGCAAACTTGGCTAAATCAGTGGAAATCACCTTTTTCAACTTCAGATCAAGCCAAATCAACTTTTGATCATGAGTTAAGTTTCCAAACTTATGGATTTGAGGCTTAAGTCTATACAAAGAAGATTTAGGCATCCCTCTTCATTATTTCTTTGCAGGTTGATGATCAAGAACAGCAATAAGCTCTCAAGGACGCCATTTTCAGATCTGACCAAGGTTTCTGACCATCTTCGATATTTCTTGAAGATCGGAAGCAGAAGAAGATTTCTAATCAGAGGCTGGATTCAGAGAAAGATTTTCTCAAGGAGTCTGATTAAAAAATTTCCAATCCATCTTCTGTCTACTTCCTCTCTTCTTGTCTTAGGTTTTCTTGCATGTCACACAAAGCAGCAGGCTACCACAGATCTAATCAACTGGGCAATTTCAGAATAATTTTTCAGTGAAGCCCATCTCGTCAGATTTTCCAAAATCACCAAACTTGCTGCCCCTATTTTTGGGGGTTTTTCCGAAAAAGTTTCAGAATCAAAATTCTGAGGAACTGGGTTTGTTCAGCATTGAAGCATGAACAAAACCCATGTGCCAATTTTTTTCCAGAAAAATACTTCTCAGCAGGGCGCTATTTTTAGGGGTTTTCAGAAGTTATCTGAACATATCCGTGTTTGCAGTCAACAGGTGAGTTTTTCTTCACGAAATGACAATTTGGCGTCCTTGGGCTCCAATTGAACAACCAAACCTTGCACCAACAACTCTCCAACCAGATCTTACACATATTGCTGGAGAGCAAACGGATATCATTAGCAGTCTGCGGATTTTTATCTTTGAAAAGAATACATCACCCGCTCAATGGAGAGCTGCAGCAATTACTCTGGATGAAGAAGAAATAAAAGTTGATCTTACAGCCGACAAGCCAGTATTACCACCTCCTGCATGGCAATAAACTTCCTGGCTTACCAACTGCAAAGAGGTCATTCCAAGCACGGAGCCGCCAAAGTTACCAAGAGCAGCAACTTGCGCAAGAAGAGGAAATGCCGCGTCATCAAAGCATTGACTATCCGGAGACGGAAGAAGTCAACACATGGATCAAAGAGCTATTGATAGGAGATGATGAGGTGTTAGGCACCAAAGAAGGACGCCCTACACTCTCCAAGTGACATTTATGATACTTGAGTTGACTTGATGCTTCTTTCCAAGTCAACTCAAGAAGGCATTAAATGTAGTTGGAGTTAACTTGATGCCCCTTTCCAAGTTAACTCCACATCCCACAAATCATGAGTTGTCAAATCCCACTGATTAAGGATGTCTAATCGGCTTCCATAATTTGTGGATCTCAGATCTCCACTAAACGTGGATGTCTATTTTGGAGGGATACTTTGTATTAAGGTTCACCTTTAGTTTGCTTTCAGTCAACTGAAGTAGTTTCCAGTTGACTCTTTGTTTACTTTCAGTTAACTGAAGTAGTTTTCCAGTTAACTGCTTGTTCCCCCTTTCTAGGAATAAATCTTGCTAATTGATTGGCAAGAACTCATTGTTAAACTCAAGGATATTTTAGGGTTGTCTACTCCTTTGAGTTCTATAAATAAGAGCCTTGGGCTCATTGTTTGTTTAACCTTTACTTGCTATCCAAAATTGCTGCGCCATTGTTGCCAACAGCTTTGAAAGAGAATATTTGTTCACTCTTGGATGAGAGTTCGTTGGTAGATTGTAATTGTGCATGATTTCGTGCCTTTGCTGTCCCAACCTTTGTAATTCATTGATGAAGCTTGAAGAAGAAAGTCAAAAGGCGCTTGCATTTTGGTCTACCTATTTGAGTTCTTTCTACGTCTTGTATCTAATAGCTTGTTATTTCATTTCCCTCCTCGGATAGGGGTTCCTCCTCCTTGGATATCTGTTATTAACAGTTGTCGTTTGTTGTTGTTTAATGGATTGTCCTTCAACCTATACTTCGGATAGGGGTTCCTCTTCCTTAGCAAGTTTGTCGGCCAAGACATCGTGAATTTCTTGTTTCTTGTAAGTCGTTTCCTAGCCCATACCTCGGATAGGGGTTCCTCCTCCTTGGCAGGTCTCAGATCCAGCTTACCGTGAAGAGCGTTTACTTATATCTAACCTTATCCCGACATATATCCAAGAGCTCAGAGCCTCGGCCATATTCTAAGGAGATGGCGGATTCAAGTGATCCAACCAATCCATTCCCGCTCCTATACCCTCATGCTCTGTTTACCTTGAGGATATTAGATAGATTAAAAGCTAGAACAGTCGTAGTTAAGATCTGCAGAAACCAAAGAAAAAGCTTAGTTGCAGCGCATTGTGTTTGTGCACCCTTGTGTCCTACCGCTGAAGTACAAAAAGATAGGAACCTTAGTTTACCATTCCCTTCCTTACGCATTGCTTTCAGCAGAGAGGGACTTCTCCTCTTTAAATAAAGAAGAAGTGTTGCAAAACATTTGAAATAGCTGAACGTTTACAATCAGCACTCCAGAGGTGCTAATTTAAATGCCAACACACGAGAAGACAAAGTAAAAATAAAAAATTGGGTCAACATGGAAGGGAAGCCGAAATGCCCCCAACACTTTGCAGTGTTCCCAATTTGTCGAAAATCAAAACACATAACAGAGGAAAAATGATGATACAAATAGAAGAAGGTTTACGACACAAAAACCACTCCTATATCCAAGCACCAACAAGGCTGACAAGGGTCATCCAGGAACACATAGCACAAGTACGGGGGAACACAACACAATACACACACATCTAATCTAAAGATAAAGAAGAGGCCTCCCCCTAACACATATCGACCAAGAGGTCGTCCACTTCCCACTCTAGATCATCATAAGGGGAAGAAAGATGAGCCTGCAGTGATGGAATATTAAGGGGAGGAGCTTCCGACCCTACCGCAACAAGGGCTAAGGAAGAAGGCCCCACAAGGTCTCCTCCACTAGGCTCTTGTGGAGCTATGGTCAACAATTTTGCGAAGATCGCTGACAAGGCCGAAACTTCATCCAGAGAGTTAAGCATGCACTTTACTGGAGTGCCATGTCGTACCTTGACGGATGGAGAGGGCTGCGCCCTAGATCCACCGCTAGGCTCATCGAGTGACTCGGGAGCGGTGACGAACTCAGGAGAAGCCGAGACTAATTCCGTCACTAAGACAGAACAAGACACCGCAGGACCACCCTTCGAAGACGTTGGGTTCTTCTTACGCCCTCCATTGCTAGAAGGGCCATCCTCCATCTTCTGCTTCGTCGAGGGATCAGAACTCTCCATAGACAAGGCAAGAGGCACAAAGGAAGAGGAGGAGAAAACCGCAATAGACACCACCAAAGTATTCGGCATATCCACTGGTTTCAAGAAAGGCAGGACATCCAGAAGGGACATCCAGAAGGGCGGCTCCACCGAAGGAGCGATGAACACCTGCACCTTTTTGGGGTCAGGCGCACTCACAATAGGAACCAGAAGCAATACAGAGCTTGGTTGAATGAAAGCAAAGGGGAGGAGAGCGGAGGACGCAGCAGGAGGCCCCGAAGTAGGGGCGGTCATCTCCTCTTCCTTCCTCTACAAGGCGGCCTGTTTAGCAGCGAGAGCCTTTCGTCGACACTTGCACTCACGCGCAAGGCAGTTTCTGCGACTCTTCGAGCTAGAGACTAAAGGTTGCGAAGGAGCAAAAGACTCCTGCTCAGCCATGGGAGTGTCCACCACAGCTGTTTCCAACGGAGGGACAAGCTCCTGAATGGGAGCAGGAGAAGCGGGTTGAGAAGCAACGGGGGGAGTTGACTCTAGTGCCTCAGCAACGAGCCTCTTCCCGTTTACTGCTTTTGCAGCAGGAGCGGTGGGAGGGCGCAGAGGCCGAAACATAGAGGATTCCCCTCGAGGACCCTTCTTTCTGCCATATCAAACAGGCCTAGGCTCCGTGGGTAGAACAGGAAGCTCGCACGCGGGACACTTAGGCTTTTGCCAAGCGAGCACCATAGGATTCTCTCGAAGACGTGGAACAAAATCTGATGGCGCTGAGGCGAAAGAAAGCGTCAGGCTGGACAGCGGGAGAGGAAGAGGACCTGAGAGCACTTCCCTTCTTTCCTTCAAGCCACGGTGGCATCACTGTCAGCTTTTAAGCAAGCCCTATGTGAAACTGCAGAGGGTGATGGAGGGTACCTTACTTTAGGCATTAGGCGCCCTTTCTTGTACTTTTGATAAGTCTGGTACAAGAGGTCCTTCCTAGGCAGAAGAGGACCAACGGGTGCAGGCCAAAAGTAATCTATGGAATAACTACCATGTTCAACCGACGATCTATAGCCAGTGTCGTGGATCACATGTATGGAACCCTCATGCATGAATTTAAAACACTTATGCACAACCGAGGGAATTGCATTCATAGCTACTAACCAGAGGATACCGAGCTTCACTCTGAAGAGTTCGAACCCCGAGATTATATCGAACAAAAGATTTACTGATTTAGGTCCAACGAGCACTGATAAAACAATACTACCAAGAGGAGGTACGGAAATTCCGTTGTCGTACGGATGGTGCTCATAGCTGCATCATACCCATCTTTATACAGAAAGTTAATTAGCATGATCTCCTCAATTATAATGTTCACCTGAGACATCGGATCAACGAGCACACCTGCTACAATGTTTTCGTTGATTCGCATAGGGATATAAAGAGGAGATGGTTCTCTATTAAACCCATCGGCAGATCCTGAGAGGTGAAGGTTATACCTGGACTACTACTCGCAGGCTGCACAGAAGGATAGGTTGATGCAGAAAAGAGGCCATCACGCA
The DNA here is from genome assembly GCA_007258455.2 of Sequoia sempervirens. Taxonomy (NCBI): domain Eukaryota; kingdom Viridiplantae; phylum Streptophyta; class Pinopsida; order Cupressales; family Cupressaceae; genus Sequoia; species Sequoia sempervirens. The sequence continues at coordinate 107,533 of VDFB02263775.1, forward strand.
CACTAAACGATACTTTCACAAAGCCCCCAAAAGGTTGTAAAATAGGACAGTCACCCAATTGAGGTTTCGTTACGCAACACTTACGGAACCTTCCAACTACACCTACTAGGTGTCGCAAGTTGGGTTGCGAGGCGAGAGGCCCCACAACACTCACACCTACAACACTCCTAAAACACGAGGAAAAGAGCTTCCAATACTGCAAGATGAAACCAAAATGGTTCACGTCGGTTTCACCAAAAATGTAAGAGACAGGGACCAACCACGTCAAGGCTCCAGGTCACAAAGAGCCGAGAGCGAAGGGCTGCCCTAACTTACCTCACTCTAAAGGGGTATTTCAGATAGAGATTGAGAATGATGAGGACTATAAAGTACTTCAATCACTCTTCAGACCCGAAATCCATGTTTAGGCTAGGCGAGCTGGTTTTCGGAGTCACTCTCTGTCCAAGGACGAAAGCGCGGTTCTGAGACGATAGTATGGCGTGCTAGAGTCTCTTAGGCGCGCTGGCGTCCGTACGGCCAGAGGATAGAAAGTACAATAGAAACTACCAGAAAACAAACTAACGGCCTAGCTAACTATTCTTGAATGAGCAAAACAAAGCAATAAAGTACGAAAAAGTACAAACGAAGATGGTAAAGTAGATAGATGAAGGCTAAAGTAATGAAAATGATCTCACCAAGGCGCCAGTTCGCCAGCTAGCTCCAAATGCACGTTCACCTACACACTAGAAAGAGGGGAAAATTGTTGGGGCTATATAGGGGTCTACCTCAGTCAGACCCCCGTTTTGGTGTTTCCACCTCCACGGACAGCCAGAAAGCAACGGAGTATAAATATGCGATAAAAAAGTAAAGAAAGTAGAAGATGCAATAAACACTAAAAAACAGTAAAGTGCTACTCAACCAAATCGCAAAGGAGAGGAGCGAAACGTTACCACCTTCACCCAAAAGCTCACTAGCCAATGGAGGAGAAAGCGGACTTGGCAAGGTCACCACAACCTCGACTATGATGAAGGGAGGTCCCGCAAGACTCCAAGTCCACGCTCCTATGGCTTGCTTCACACTTGCTTTGCGGAGTTGATGGAGTATTGTTGCTACAATGGAATGTTGAAGTGCTGCTTGAGAGTGAAGAGAATGCTAGAAGTGCTAAGAGAATGCCAATCTATTGCTTAGAGGATGCAAGAGGGTGCAAGAGGATGAAATGGAATGAGAATAGATCAATTTGAAGGAGAAGAGGGAAGAATTGCCATTTTCGGGGTCAGTTGGTCGAAGAGGGACGTTACAAATCGATCCCAATCGAAAGCATAACGCCTCTGCCAACTTCAGACGCAGGAATCCGTCAGGGACGTAAGCGCACCACACACGCGTCCTCGACAAATATTCTCTCACCGACACAAGAGACAGACGCCAAGTGAAAGGAAGGCAGTTGGGTGATGTGGAATTTAACCTCCGGATTTGATTTTCTAAGGTGAAGGTATGTGAAAGGGGAATTTACGTAAGGGGTGCAAATTCACTCCTATACAATTATAAATGTAAAAGTGTAGTATGATTTTGATGTTCTAAGTATATTGTCAATATCGTCTGGTTTTAAGAGTATACTTTAGGTTTATTTGTTACTTAATATTGTCTTTTTTTAGCGAGACATGTATAGTATGACTTTAGTCATTGAAAGGTCAAAAGCCTCGTGTTATTGTTGTGGTTTTTCTTTTGTCATAAAAATTAATGTGTCGTCATGTATCAATGTCATTTTGAGTCAAAGTTATAGTTAAAAAGTAATCTTTAATTACTTTTTAATTTTCATGTTTATCATCAATCGAGTCATTGTAAAAGTTGTCAAGAGTCAAAGTTAAGTTGTATTATTTTGTTTGGAATACGGTATGTTTTATGAGTCATTAAATGTCATATGTATATCAAAATCCAAGTGTCAAAAAGATAAAATAAAATTGTTTCAATTATAATTGGAGTGCATGATCGGTGGTACCCGACACTTCAAGTAACAAATTTACATCAAGGGTGGTAGGATATATTATTTCCTCACATTTGATGAAATGAGCCTCAATATTCAAATTTGGCTGAGCTACCAGCAGACAAATGGAGGACGGAGGCATCGGAGGTTGGAGGTCAATTAGCGACCTCTCGTCAGTCACCAACGACGGGGCCGCATAGAGCTATGGTGGCATTTTTTGGTGTGTTTTTGTTGTGTGTAGTGTGTACCTGTTTGCAGTGTTCTTGTTGCTTTGTGTGGTAGATGCTGGAAGAGCAATTGTATAGGATGGCAAATAACTACACAGATTCTCTGACTGCGGTGATCCTCTAACTATCGTACTTCATTGGAAGATGATCAGTCAATGAATACGTTCATTGGCAATGGTGATCATGTGCAACAAGATCTAGACAGCAAGATCTGGACAATAGTATGCAACATGATATGATTCTCTTTTCAGTGTTCTTGGTTGCGTGAATAGGTGAAAATTTCACATTGTGGGGGGGAATAATAACCAATGTTCCATTCCCATTTCGTGCCAAAATGACTAAAGTCAAGGGCAGCTTCTAGTGGCAGTGGTGGTTGTCTATGTTGTTCAAGATCAAGTGGTAGCGATCGATAACAATGACTACAATTAAGAACATTGTGTTCTTATGAAATGTAATGTGAAACCTTTTCTAGTATGGATTTTTCAGATTTGTGATATGTATGTTGATTCCTATATAACTTCCTTGATGTACAAGCATAGTGGCAAACATAACGCCAAAGTAAGTTAGTTCATGGATTTTGAAAGGGTTTGTGGGACGATCCAGAAAACTACACGAGGTGGACAGTTGATGGGTTCCTGTCACGTCAAGGTTTGTGGTAAGCTTGTTTAAAACCATGGAAGGAGAGAGCCTTTCTTTGGATCAAGGTCATGAGTCACATAGTTGTACATGCCATAGGGGTGAGCATACTGCAAAGGAGTGTGTAAAGTTTGTCTACCATGTTCACACTAAGGGGGGGGGTGTTAGGAATTAGTGTTCACATGGTTTATTAAATTGGCGTTATAAGTGTAATAGATATTAAGTTGTTGAGAAACAACTTAATATTATTGTTATTGTGGTTTGTTATAATATTATGTATAGGACAAATATACAAGAGATTTTAGGTATATGAGTTGATAGAACAACTCATATAATTAAGCAGTGGTTTCTAAAATATTGGAGATTAAAATCCTATATGTATGGAACGAATGTGAGAAGGTGTGGAATAGAAGCAATATTATTTTGTGTAAAATTTTTATGTTTGGCTTCTAACACTCTACCCATATTTCTTATAAATACATCCGCCGCTTGCAAAAACAAACAGTTGTCGTCGCATGGCCAAAAAACCCGAAATCGCATCACCAAAATCGGTGAAATCGCGTTGCTAAAAATGAGCCTAACCTTTTAAATCTTTAAACCAATTTTGACGTTGCATTTTCGCGGTTTTAAGCATGGTTTTTTATGGTTTTTTACATGTAGTTAGGGTTTCAATCGCGGCGAGTTATTGAATAAACCATTGCCGCATTTTCATGTGATTAAATCGCAGGGCATGCAGACATGCGAGTACCCGTGCGGCTGGCGAGTACTCGTCACGTTTTGCAATCCTACATCAAACCATGTACCAATCGAAATGTATGCACCTTTAATGCTAACTTCCTCCATTCAAAAATTTGCATGTCTCCCAAAAAGAATCCAATAGATAGATACCAATATTTTCATGCCAAGAAGGTAATATAGCAATTTGGAATAAGTGAGCATCAAGAGAATCCTTGTTCACACCCTTCGCTATTGCATGGCTCTTTCCTGGCCTAACTAATTTTAAAGGTGAACTTTTAATAGCATCATCCATGTACTTGTATACTTGGTACAACAATGCCTAGTGGTTCAAAAAAATGCGAATAGTGTTGCAACTAAGGTGTTGCAATTCTTCTCGACATTTGACAATAGCTAGCTTCCAAAAAACACAACTTTATTAATCCTTGGGCTCCTATTTGTGCCAAGGTAGCCTTGACGGCGAAATTGGAAGCATCAATGTGGACATGAAAATACTTGTCGATCTAGTTATTCAAGGATTGGTGAACTAATCAAATTATCTTTAGATACTTACAAGCCTGTTCCTATTTGTTGGACCGAATGAGCGGGTTCTCTTTTCTTGTTTGGACATCTAAAGGGCAAGACAATTGTGAAAAATTCTTGATAAAACCCCAATAGATCCAACATGGCATAGGGACTTTATGCCAATAAAATCACCTAGTGCTTTCATTTCAACAATTAACCTTATTTTGTCAAGGTCCATCTTGAATGTAGCCTTACACACAATGTGGTTCAGGAGCTTCCCTTGAGGTGCCATGAACCGACATTAGTTTTGATTCAAGGCTGAGTTTTCCACTCAACAACACCACATGCATTATGTTAGAGCTCATAGATGTGCCTCTTGACTGCTATAAATGGACCAATCATCGAAAAATGCTTTAAGTTTCCAATTGTTGGCCTATCAAATATGTGCAAGATAATTCATTGTAAGGTGGCCATAGCATTGCACAATCTGAATGGCATTCAATTGTATGCACGAATGCCATCTTCCACCACAAAGATGGTCTTCATGTTATCATTTTCAACTATGCTAATCTAGTTGTAACCAAAAAGGCCATCCATGAAGGAATAAATTCATGCCTGACCATTTCCTCTAGCATAGAATTTGCAAATGAAATAAGAAATGGGTCCTTAACTAAATTGTTGGTTCAAGGGGTGGAGTATAGGTAAGGGGTTTTGGTATGCCAGTACGGGAATTTTTTTTCTTGGGTACAATATGTTTGGGTACGGCACTATCATATATATGCAAATATCACATTTGATATACCATAATTTATTATATTTTGAATTTTAAATACATTTGATACCATATAATATTATATTTTGAATTTTAAATACATTTGATACCATATAATATGCAAATATGTTTGGGTACGGCACTACCATATATATAGAATTGTAAATACATTTGATATAGATATACCACATAATATTATACTTTGAATTTTTAATAGTATGACACTTAAGCATTGATCAATGGTAGTGATAAAGATAAATGTCAATTGTTAGTTCAAAATCTCAATTTAATATCACATATCATATATGTCCAAGACAATTCAAATGAAAATCATTACAATTACAAAATTTGAAAATAATACAATCAAAAATTTGTAATGTGATCTTTTGTAATGTCCTCATTTTTGGTTTCTCTCGCATTGCAATTGGCTCTGACCTTCTCAATGAGTGTTAGCCTTGTCAAAGGGATTATTTGATGTTGCCAATGAGCTCAATTAGTCTTGAGGACACTTATGTCACTTTCAGAAGTGAATTCCAACTTCTAGTGTGTTCTCCAAGATTCTTGGAGAGAGTGTCTATTTGTAGTAAGTCACCCGATCAGGCCCAATTTTCATTATTCATCATCAGTATCACTCCAGTCTACTCAAATTTCAATTCCAATGCTTTTCAACAGTTTCCGCAACTCAGGTGTATTTGTGGCTTTAATTTAATTATTTTTACTAAGGGTGCTAATTTTATCAACATAATTTAATGGGCACCTTAGTATAATAGCTGGTTGGAATGAGAATTGAAATTTTTAAATGTTGGACATTGATAAAGTGACTTTAAGTGTCGGGGAATGTTTAAATAATAAAATAAATCACTATTTGGAGTAATAAAGCTTATTTAATTTATAAAGTGATTTTATATTATATTTTCTAGAAAGCTTCCAGAAACGTTATAAAAGGATTTTTGTGAGCTCATTTGCATTATGCAGATTATTACATTTTCTCTGGTGAAACCCTTGTGGTTTGCAGATTGAACTCAGTTCATCTCAATACTTCCTAAGGACGAAAACACTCTTGAAGAATATCATCCACGGTGGTGAAAGATCTTTCCTGGTTGATTGCTGATAGATTCATCCTGAGTCTATGTTGGTGCTTCATTGTTGTGATTTTCAGATATTGATCAAAAGGGTTTTATTTGCAAAATCTTTTGATAAATGATTTTGGAAGACAAGTCGTAGGTGTGATTGAAGATCTACAATTTTGTGAAGTCTTCAAGGCAAGACAAAATTGATAGATTTTGAAGAGGATTGTCAAAAGACAATTTATCTTTTATTTTCAAAGGTTTATGGGAAAATTACAGGTGCCATGAATCGAAAAATGAATATAGAGTGAGGAGACTATTTGTGTGTGATACCATTCTATGAAGGTTACTGTTGCTGAGCATAAATATTGTTATGGTTGGATGTCACAGTTGATTTTAGAGGAATCGTGGAGCCTCCATTCCTAGGCCCTTCACCTTGAATACCACGAGTTGTATGGAGTTGTGACTAAGGCGTTTGGGGTTGTGTGTGTTGGCCACCATCTTTCCTGAGGGAGTCATGGGTTTGTTTTGGAGTTATCTGCAGTTGTGTGAGGGCATGGGAAGTCTGAAATTTCATTGTTATTGCTAGGATAGTCTCAAACCAACTTCTAGGCAAGTTTGGAGGTGACGTTGAGGATGGAAGACTCTTGGTTGGTGAACTTGGGCAATTGAATATTGGCTGCAAATATAAGTTCATTGCAAATTCTATGAGGTCAAGAAAATAATTAAATTTATCTCTATAATCTGTTCTTATAGCAGCCACTACATATTTTATATTTGTGCCTCTTTGTTGCAAATGGAATGTAGGACAAGTGTTCGTTATAATGCCTTTCGAGTATCATGAATGTCTATTGTATATGAATGAATTGCAAAGAGCATGTTATATGATTCTATTACTTACCTAAACACTTTGAAAGCAAATACATTCAGAATCTTCAACTAGTGAACCCCATGTCAAGTGTTTGACGAAATGCCAGAGCAAAGAAATCAGAAGTTTTAAGAAATAATCAGACTTGGGTCATTTCATCTTTAATCTTTATCAAAAGAATCTAGATCAAAGTCATTGTTTCGTTCAACATTATTTGAACCAAAAGCAAATAAAGTGCCACTCCCACTAGGTACATCATGTGTAAGAGCCTTGTCATCATCTATATTGACTCTAGCAAGCTCTACAATAGATGCATCCAAGTTGGTACACTCAGGGGCATATCCCAATTCTTTGTTACCCCTTCCTTGGAGTCATCTTGCTTATGTGATAGAGACACAAGTTGGAATTGATATAAACCAAGTCATGCATTTTTTGCAGCCAACCAGTTACGCTTCACACAGTGGATAAAGGAGTATGTACTCCAATTCCGTTCAGCCGAAGAACTTGCAACCTATTGAAATTGGAGAGAAAACCAACATAACTTAAAAATAAAATAAAATTATGAATTTAAAGAAGTACTAAAGTCTATGAATGTCAAAAAATAAAAAATAAAAAATACTTGTGAATCTGTGATAGAACATTGATTGCAAGAGAATGGAGGAACAAAAAATCTTGCTTGTGGAAGTACCACCATGTACAAGCATCTTCCTTGTATTGGTCTTGAAGAGCACAAATACTATGATCTCATCCTGAGGAGAACCTACCAAACTCTTTCCTAACATTATCCACCACTTCTAGATATAAGAAGATTCTTTGAAATGCCAACTTGTACCCATTAGCAACTTCACAACCTCTATTTGACATAGTTCTCCCTAGCAAAGAAAGTATCTCTATGCTATAATATTTGGAGGATAATGCACATGCAAGGAGATGCAATGGTGTGTTCATCTTGTTCTAGTGGTGATGAATGATTTTTTCTACACTTCGGAAAAAAATTTCTTCAAGGTCATTCTCTTTTTGTGCTATTACGACCTTTTATTTCTTCTATTATGGAACAGATGCCATCATAGATTTCCCCCAAACATGGCCGATTTGTATCAACAAACCTAATCATACTCATGATAGGATCAATGAAACTCAAGACATAGTCCACACAAGCCCACCAATTATCATCTAAGATCATTGACTTGACCTTTCGGGCCCTCTTAGAATTTGATTGCTTCCAAATACTCCACTAGTGGCTAATGACCATAGCACCCAATCCCTCTCGCACCTTCACAAGTCATCTCAAAACAATCGTGTTTGATGTGAATCGAGTCTCAACAACCTTATGTTGTGTAAAAAATACGTTAATAACACATTAAATATAAGTAAACATGGCATAATTTAAATTTAAAAATAAATTAAATTAAATTTATCTTAAAAAATTCCAAATTTGATAAAGTCCTGAAAATGCCTTGTGAAATATCAAGGTTTGTCACAAACATTTGGATCTCCTCACCCTCAATATATATAGCTTTCGCCCACTCTATTTGAGTGTCAATTGCTTGCATCACCAAGTTAAGGGAGTGTACAGTACATGGTGTCCAAAAAATGCATGCACACCTTTCCTTAACCAAAGCACATGCTGCCCTGCAATTTTTCACATTGTTTGTGATGACGGGCAACATTTTCAAGACCCACCACTCTATGGACACAATGAGGATTTTAGAAATGAAGTTTGCATCCTTGATTTTCCCCTCACAATCAGCCACCTTCAAAAACATTGCCCCTTTGGAGCACACTACAATAATATTTATTAAAAATTGGTTTTTGCAATCTTTTCATCCATCATAAATAATAGACACTCCTACAATCCAAAAATCCCTAATTGGTTTAAATGGTGTCCCTACAAAAAAAATTATTTTGCCAATAAGGTGGTGCACACCTTTTCATACCTATGACTTGTGAAATCAAAATGTGCATTATTGATTGTTGTCACCATTTCTCGCCAATATGGTGATCTCACCACATTGAAAGGAGGATCATTGGCATAAACGCAATGTGCAATTTTTTCCTCTACAATGTCTCTTGTTTCATTTTTTAATGCCTTAACCAATGGGCCTCTTTTGCGAGAAGGAGAGGGATTTTCTTCTTGGATAGAGGGTGTCTCCAAGAAATGATATTGGGGGACCATTATTGAATCTATATGTGCCTTCAATAATGTTTTCCTTGCTAAAGAATGAGATTTGAATTTTGCTCTCTCACTCATACCGTCAGCTTCTTCTTGTTCTTTGATGAATGCCATAATTTTTACTTTTAGATACCCCTTCTTATTTTTCCCTCCACATATTCTAATTCCACACCCACTTATAGCACATAAGTGACCTTTCACTCGACTATATAAGCTCTTAAATTGGACTCCGCACTCATTCCAATTCCAAATAAAAGAGCCACCTCCTGGAAGTTGTTTGAGCATCGTAACATATTTCAATAAAGGAGATGCTTGATCATATTAAAATTGTTTATCTGTTTCAATGCCCATTGAACTTGAATTATTGGCCATTCCAAATAGATTGCAATGTGATGTTATAAGAAATTATAAAATTTTAAATTAAAAAAAAAAAAATTGCAACCATACAATATGTATAAATTAATATAAGTTCAATACAAACAAAAAAAACATTATAAAATATCTTGAAAACTATTTCCAAAAAAATGCTTTTCTTTTTAAACTCAAAAAAAATCATTAATAACTTGAAAAATCTCATCAAAAAACTTAAAAGAATTAGTTAAAATACTTACCTTAAATAAATAGATCTCCTATGTGTTAATGTTTATAGCGGCGGGAGATATTTTCTCCAAAAATAAAATTAACTAATAAATCTCCAAGGCAGGTCGGCCTTTTGTTTTTCAAATAATATTATATTTTTTAGGGCCGACCTAGAGAGGAGGTCGCCTAGACTTGTATATAAGCAAGGTGAATATCTCTCATTTCGATTCGCATTTTCTAAGAAGAAGTTCGCACTTCAAGCAGCAGATCGCCATTTTGTAGCAGCAGATCAGATTTCAAGGGGAAGCATATTTATTTGTATCTTTGCATCAAGGAGAAGTGTTATTATTCATTGTGTTAAATTCAGCCTTGTGTAGGGCCTGAATTGTAAGCAGATTTCTGCTCTTATTCTTTCAATATATAAGAGATATATTTTGCTGGGTTTTTCTCCCTCGAGAAGGAGGGTTTTCCCAAGGTAATTCGCTGTGTTCTTTGTTTAGTGTGTTGTATTTCTGCTTATTTACATTTCTGGTCTAAAACTAACATGGTATCAAAGCAGGTTTAAGCAAAGATCCAATCAGATTTGTTTAAGCAGTCAAGACATCTCTTTATCTAAGGCAGTCTATCAAAGAATCGAAGATGGTGAACGGAGTCAAGGTCGAAGATAGGCTTGATGGAGTATCAAATTTCAACTCTTGGAAATTCAGAGTTCTTATTGCCTTAGAAGAAAATGATCTTCTAGATTTCGTGGAAAATGATGTGCCCGAGCCATCTGATGATGCTGAGAAAATTCAATAGAACAAAAATGGCACGAAGGCTAGAAAGATCATGATAGACTCCATGAAGGATCATCTAGTTCCGATTATCTCCAAGATGAAGACAGCCAAAGATATGTCTGAGGCTCTGCAAGTATTGTATGAGATCAACAATACCAGCAAAGCCCTTGCTTTGAGACAACAACTTCATCATATAAAAATGGCTAAAGGAGATTCAGTCATCTCCTTCTTCATGAAGATTTATAATTTAAGAGATCAGCTATGCACTATTGGAGACTTAGTTGAAGATAGAGATCTGGTTATGTTGGCACTGAATGGTCTTCCTCAATCTTGGGAGCCCTTTATTCAAAGCATCAGTGGGAGATCTAAGTTGTCCAAGTTTGATCGTCTTTGAGCTGATTGCATTCAAGAAGAGTCCAAGTTGGCAACAAGAGGAAATGGGAGAAATTCTCATAATGAAGAAAGTCATGTTCTTGTTGCACATGCTTCCAAAAGAAAAGGAAGAGAAGGGAAAAGAGGCAATTTCAAGAGGAATAGAGACAAAGAATCAGATTTTGTTCCAAAACCGAAGAAGAAGAACGATCTCTCTCACATTCAATGTTTCAGGTGTGACAAGTATGGTCACTATGCTCGAGATTGCATATCAAAACCGAAGCAGCATGCTTCTACTGCAGATGTTAATGATGTGTCACCTCAAAAGGAATCTAGAGACGACTCAGAGGGATTTCTATTCATCTCCGCTCTTTCAAGCAATGTTCCAACTGACAGTGACACTTGGTTGATTGATAGTGGTGCTTCACGACATATCACAGGATATCGAGAGCATCTTACAGACTTGGTAGAGAAAGAAACTAACTTGCAAGTGATAACTGGAGATGATGCTTGTTATTCCGTAAAGGGAGTTGGGGCCACTTCTTTTCAGCTAGATTCAAGTATCTCTCTTCATTTGAGTGATGTTTTGTTTGTATCAGGGATCAAAAGAAATCTTGTCTCCATTTCAGCTTTGGAGGACAAAGGATACAAGGTTGCTTTTTCTGAAGGGAAACTTCTTGCTTGGCCTAAGAACTCTAGCATAAAATCAGCTCGTGTAATTGGCGTTTGACAGGAGAGCCTATACAGATTATCAATTCATCCAGTTCAGGCTTTATTGCACGACTCTATTAGTTTGAGTGAGCTATGGCACAGGAGACTTGCTCATTTACACTTCAGAGCCCTTCCATCCATGGAGAAGATGGTTACTGGTCTTCCTAAGCTTGGTCTGGAGCACGATGGCATTTGCAGAGGATGTGCACTTGGTAAGAATATCAAGAGTCCCTTCCATAGTAGTGACAGTAGATCAAAGGGAATTTTAGATCTTGTTCATTCTGATTTATGTGGACCAATGTATGTGGCATCTTTAAGTGGATTTGGTACTATGTGATTTTCATTGATGATTATTCTCGAAAGACTTGGATTTACTTCTTGAAATCTAAGGAGTCTAAAGAAGTACTTGATAGATTCAAAGAATTCAAGGCTCAAGTTGAAAACGTGTCCGAGAAAAGCATTAAAGTTCTGAGATCAGACAATGAAGGAGAATACACTTCTGGAGGTTTTCGTAATTTCTGCATTGAGGCAGGGATCAAGAGGGAGTTTTGTGTTCCGTACAACCCTCAACAAAATGGAGTTTCCGAAAGAAAGAACAGATCCATAGTAGAGGCAGCCAAGGCTATGATTCATGATCAAGATTTACAAACCTTCCTATGGGCAAAAGCTTCCAAAACCACCGTGTATGTTCAGAACATAAGCCCTCATCGAATATTAGGAAATATGACTCCTGAAGAGGCCTTCACAGGTGTGAAACCTGAGGTTAGCCATATAAGAATTTTTGGTTGTCCTGTTTACATTCATGTGCCCAAGGATAAAAGATCTAAGCTAGAACCTTCAGGCAAAAAAGGTATATTTGTGGGATACGATGAGTCTTCAAAAGCTTGCAAAATTTATATTCCAGGACAGAAACAAATTGAGATCAGCAAGGATGTCTCCTTCGAAGAGGAAGTAGCCTTCAAAAGATCTAAAGGGTCTTACATGGAGATAGAAAGTGAAAAGAAGGAGACTTCTCAAGATATGGACATATCCCCTAATCATACTCCTGACATTCAGAGGGAGTCCAACGAACCAGCCGAGACTATTGATCCAGTTGATCCTATAGAACCAACTGATGGACCTAGAGACATTGCCGTAGGTCGGATGAGGCCTCTATGGGCTCATCAAACTATGCAAGAGGCAAAAAAGTATGCAGCTCCTCGAAGCACCTTTAGAGAAAGCAAGAGACCGCAGAAGTTTCCAAGTTATGTGGCATTGATGAGTCACATCATTGATTCTGAGCCTTCCAGTTTTGAGGAGGCATCCAACCAGTAGGTATGGTGTAATGTCCCCATTTTGGCCATACGCTCTTCTGTGATTGATAGCCTATTTCCGGAAGCCTGTAGGCTCGTCAGAAGTAAAATTAGGGTTTCCCATCTTGTAGGGGTTCTAAAGCATTTTTTATGGCTTGCATGTTAGAATTTCGAATGCATGTCTGGTGGGGTTTTTTGGGTTTTCAGAGAGCTTCACAATGATATAACATGCAAAGTGAGTTGAGCAACTTTTCAGAATTTACTATTTTTAGTAAATTTTATTTCTTGTAGTGCCATCTTGGGCAGTAGCATCAGCAATCAACTCAGTTTCCATTTCGGGCAGTGCAGTTTGGAGCATAATTGGCTTTCAGCATTTTCAGGCTCATTTGGGTAAAATGATTTATTTTAAGTCATTAATGTTTTAAAATTCATTTTAGGCCCCATGGCCTAGATTAATGACTTTATGTTGTTTGAAAAGGGGGCCTTTGAGGGTGGACGCCTCATTGAGAGATTATTTAAATATTTCTAAAGTAAATATTTCTCCTCAAGTCTTGGATGCCTAGAAAGGTGAATTTAATGTTTTAAAAAGTTCAAATATTTAAAAAAGTGAAATGGGCGTTCCTTTTGGAGGGAAAAAAAAAAGATGGAAGCTGAAGAGCAAACAGTCATCTACAATTCTATAAAAGCAGGCCATTGCTCATTCAATTCTTATCTTTGGTTTATGATATCGAAATGCTGCTAGATTGAATTCAGAACCCGGCTAAGGAGAAGCTTAGCAATTCTACTCCATTCTTCGGACCTGAAACTATGGCTCCCTAGATGGTGGATTCAGAGTGTGCTTCATTCAGAAGTGCATATTGTGCATCAAAGTTGAAGAATTTGGTGATAATTTCAGTTTGTATTTTGCTGGTTAATGTCATTGCTGAAAGTAGTTTTCATTTGCAGCTCACTAAATAAATTTATTTTCATTCTAAGCATTGAAACAATCTATTCTTAGGCTAAGGGTGACCCTCTTGGCAAGGTTTCAGAATTTATTTTGCAGATCGCAATTTTATATGCAAGGTCGACCCTCTTAGAAGGCCGTACCCTTGTTGGAGGTGCTTTGGAGTTTGTGCTAAATCATTTGGAGAGTTTTGATGCAATTTCAGTGATTGATTTTGGGCGCCATCCTTCTAGAGATCTCTTGCAATTCGTTTCAGCTCATTCAGAGGTACTTTGAAGGTGTTGTGAGCATTTTAGTGTGTTTCAGTTTGCTGATTAGGCATTTTCAGTTTGCTGTTTATTGTTATCAAATTTCTAAAAGTTCAGATTTTCACTTGTAATTTGGTGATTGAGAAGATTTAGAGTTGAAGAAATCATCCTTCAAACATTTGCATTGATTTTATCATTGTAACACTTGTAAATTGCAGATTTATTTCATTGTAAGGCTGTGAATTAGTAGTACTAAGCCAGACATTTTAATTGTTGCATTTACTTGTGAATTTTAATGCAAACACTTTAACCCCTGGATGGTTTACCATCAGTGTGGAGGAAATTGATTTTGTAACACATCATTCACCCAAAGTTTAAGTGGCGAATCCCCACTGTTGAGTGGATTCCCGCTAAGCGGATGAATTGTATTTCATTGTAATTATCTTTCCCCCCACTGAACAAGTGGTAGCGTGGATTGGTCATGGTCGGATCACCACCTACATTTCATTTCCAGCTTTGTATTTCAAGTTTAGATTATATCTAACGATCCCATCACCATAAGCTATCACCTCGCCTTCAATAGGATCTTGGTGAACTTTCTTGGTGAGGATTACTTTCAAGTTGGATATCTTTTGGGATCTAACGCTAAAATTTGGCGTAGTGCTGGTTTGTGTTGTGAAAACATTGAAAATTCAAGAAAAAATTAAGGGGCATATTTCATATGGAAAGATGCAATGACAAAAGAGTATCAGTCCATCATTAAGAATGATGTATGGGATGTCGTTCCGAGACCTGAAGGAAAATCGGTAGTGTCTTCCAAATGGCTCTACAAAATCAAGCATGCAGCTGATGGCAGCATTGAGAAACACAAGGCAAGATTTGTGGCAAGAGGATTCTCTCAGAAGGAGGGAATAGATTATGAGGAGACATTTGCTCCTGTTGCTCGATACACTTCTATCAGGACAATTATTGCTATTGCATCCGCTAAAGGCTAGAACTTACATCAAATGGACGTAAAGACTACATTTCTTAATGGTGTGATTGAAGAAGAAGTGTACATTGAGCAGCCAGATGGTTTTGTGATTCATGGGAAGGAGTCTCATGTATGCAGATTGAAGAAGGCATTGTACGTCCTTAAGCAAGCACCTTGTGCATGGTATGAAAGGATTGATAAATATTTGATGAACTTGGGATTCTCCAAGAATGATGTAGATTCCAATCTTTACTTCAAGATAATTGATGGTGAGGCTTTGATATTGGTTCTTTATGTTGATGATTTATTTCTCACTGGAGCAGAGTATCTCATTATCAAATGCAAGAAAGAGTTAGCTTCCGAGTTTGAGATGAAGGATCTTGGTCTTAGGCATTACTTCCTAGGACTGGAAGTGTGGCAAAGACCTGATGAGATTATTCTAAGTCAAGGAAAATACACTATAGACATCTTGAAGAGATTTGGGATGATGGACTATAAGTCCATGTCTACACCTATGGAGACAAATTTGAAGAAGTTGAGCGACTCAGCAGCTGATTCAAATTTGGTAGATCCCACCATGTATAGACAATTCATTGGATCATTGATGTATCTAGTCAACATTAGACCAAACATTTGCTATGCGGTGAGTGCTCTCAGCCAATTCATGTGTGAGCCAAGACAAATACATCTAGTTGCAACAAAGCATATTTTGAGATACTTGCGTGGCACTATGGGATATGGCTTGAGATATACTTCATGTGAAGATCTGAAGTTACAAGACTATTCTGATTCTGATTGGGCCGGGAGTGTAACTGATAGGAAGAGCACCTCTGGATGTTGCTTCAATTTGGGGTCTGCCACGATTTCTTGGTGTAGTAGGAAGCAGACTTCTATGGCACTAAGCACTGCAAAGGCTGAATATATTGCAACATGTGTGGCAGCTCGAGAAGCAGTGTGGCTTCAAAAGCTCCTTGCAGGATTGTTTGGTCAAACATTGGAGCCGACTGTGATTCATTGTAATAATCAAGGTTGTGTGAAGCTCTCGGTAAATCCTGTATTCCATGATAGAACAAAGCATGTGGAGATCAAGTATCATTACATCAAAGACATGGTGTTGAGGAAAGCAATTCAACTCAAGTACATTTGCACTGATATGATCAGACGGTTGATATTCTCACCAAGCCCCTTTCCAGAGTGAAGTTTGCATATTTCTGAGACAAGCTTGGGGTAGTGGAGAATGTCACCCTTACTGAGAGGGAGGCTCAGCATCAGTGAGCTTTGCTATAATGCATATTTCTCTGAGACGGAGAAATATGAGGTGAAAGCCCTCGTACATCTCTGAGACGGAGATATGGTTCTTTCCACACATGGGAGTAACCATGGTGGACGTCATGTTGAGAGACTCCACGACGACATCACGTTAAGAGACTCTGTGATGAACCCTTGTACTTGTGTTTCTCTCCACACATGGGAGTAGCCATGGTGGACGTCATGTTGAGAGACTCCATGACGACATCACGTTGAGAGACTCTGTGATGAACACTTGTACATATATCTCTTTCCACACATGGGAGTAGCCATGGTGGACGTCATGTTGAGAGACTCCATGACGACATCACGTTGAGAGACTTTGTGATGAACTCTTGTACATCTTTGAGACTAAGATGTGGTTTTCCACAAATGGGTGTAGCCATTGTGAGCGTCATGTTGACAGACTCCATGACAAGGATATTTGGAAAATACCTCCCTAGCTAAGAGAGAGTGTTAATGTTTATAGCGGAGGGAGATATTTTCCCCAAAAATAAAATTAAATAATAAATCTCCAAGGCAGGTTGGCCTTTTGTTTTTCAAATAATATTATATTTTCTAGGGCCGACCTAGAGAGGAGGTCGCCTAGACTTGTATATAAGCAAGGTGAAGATCTCTCATTTCAACATCAATTCATTCTCATTTCAATTCACATTTTCTAAGAAGAAGTTTGCACTTCAAGCAGCAGATTGCCATTTTGTAGCAGCAGATCAAATTTGAAGGGGAAGCATATTTATTTGTATCTTTGCATCAAGGAGAGGTGTTATTATTCATTGTATTAAATTTGGCCTTGTGTAGGGCCTGAATTGTAAGCAGATTTCTGCTCTTATTCTTTCAATATATAAGAGATATATTTTGCTGGGTTTTTCTCCCTCGAGAAGAAGGGTTTTCCCAGGGTAATTCGCTGTGTTCTTTGTTTAGTGTGTTGTATTTCTGCTTATTTACATTTCTGGTCTAAAACTAACACTATGTGCAAGTTATATTCACCCCATTGGCACTTTGTGATCGTTCTCCTTCAAAAAAAACCAACTACCATTCAAAATACAAAAATGGCTTAGCAAGAATGAATTTCTTTGAAATGGAGTTGTGTTTGTCAAACAACAAAGCAGTTTTTAATTTGTTTTTGGGCATTTGTTGTCTTTACCCGCGCACAGGTGCACTCGAGATCTTCCGGGAGCAGCAACAGGAGTTCTAGGGAGCATCCCAGCTGCCCCGAGTTCCATATTGCAACCCGGGGCAGTTGGGACACTCCGTGGCTGCTCCTGTCACCGCTCCCAAGCCCAGCCCGGTTAGGTACAGGAACAGGACCTGAATTAGGAGAAGACGACCACATAGGTCCTTAATAGTGACTAAGTTCAAACTTCTGAAATCAACATATATTTGAATTTCCTAATTATATCTTCAGGTTGATTATTGCAAACAATCCTCAGACAGAAGCAACAGACCAGATCTACATACAAATAGATCTCGCACTAAAAATGTTGCTACTGGCCCATATAGATGAACAGGAAGCAAGAAACATGAAATCTGAAATAGGGTCAACAAGACTGGAGAAACCATACAGAAAAATATTGACAGTACAGCTTGCACAGCGAAAAACTGAAACCAAAAAAAATATATATAGGAGAAAACTAAGCGTGGAAATTTTACAACATAAACTTATAAGCAGAAAACTGAAATCAGAATTCAAATCAACAATTTGACATATTTCAACATCAGAATCCATACAGCAAGAGATCCAAGTCACAAATACACATTAAGTGCAATAAAGACTGGATGTCAAAGTTGATACGTAGAATTAGATTGGTGAGAGAAAACTTGAAATTTTCAGACATTAAAAAGGCCTGAATGACAAGCTATGATACAGAATAATTTGGTTTCTATTCCTGAATGCTCATTTACATAAGAAGAGCTCTGTACATATATGCAAAAATCCCAAGATATTTGTCTTCAGTTCCCACCTTCTCACCTACCAACATCCAACTGTTCACCTCCTCTAATCTTATTTTTATTTAACCTTTATTAATTCCACTAACCCACTTTTTCTTATAAAAGGTAAAGAGTTGTTTCAAAAGAGCCCCTACCCTTTTAGAAGGAAAAAGAGAAGAAACAGCAGAACATCAGCAATACGACAGCAAAGTATCAACAGAACTGATCTCATTCCACTGACCCACTTCAATATGATTTTAACCTACTAATTATAAAATAATAACAGATGTACTAATAAGTTAAGACAAAAGAAACTATTAATGTGAAAAAATGGGATCTTGTTTGTTTCGTGTTTTAGAGGCACTGGGATATGATAAGATGGGTCTCACGCTTACAGATCCAAAATTAATTCTTTTTCATTCTATTTTCTAGACATATAATTAGAGGAAAGGTGTCTGCTACAAATAAAAGTCGCCTGATCTGCACATAACAGCCTCAAACATTTCCATACACAAGAAGGTTTCCAACAATTACTTTTCCTTGGGTTCATTTCCAAAGCACAGAAACATTTTGGAAGCAAAATATGTGCCCCCAAACTTTCCAGGAGTGATTCTAATATGCATTGCCACTTCAGCAATTTCAAAGCTGGTTTGATGCAGAAGCAACAACTAAAATCATGTAAACTTGGTAATGATAGGTTTCGCATACTACTGACTAAAGAATATTAATAATTTTTTCAGAACATCAATCAAAAGACTCTATTTAAACCAAAAACACTTACAATAGTATACTAACCACTATATGGCTAAGTTAAAAGAAATAATGGCATTCACAAGATTGCCTTAGATTTATACCATTCCGTCTACTTACACTAAACTTGAAGCATTTAAAAAAGCATAATCAGTAATTGCATATTGCAATTATGATTTTTCTCTAGCAAGTTGAAGTCATCAAATTCAATTTTATACCTTGTGGCTAATTTGCTCCTGCAATGAGAATAATTTTCCGTCCTCCCAATCCTATTCAAAACAGAATCCAATGAGTTATATTCAAGGAAAATAAATGCAAGAAAACACAATCTTGTTGTTAAGAATGAGCAAATAAGTAAACTCCCCAATTGACCATTATTTAGTTGACTCAAACTTCTCCAAGACCCAGTGCAAATGCAGAAAAGCAGACCGTACAGTTTTGTTCACACCACTGACCAGGTCTGTTCCAGTATTACTTTGGTGACAACTTTGAATTTTAGGTGTTTGAATATCAAACATATTGTGTTCCATTGACCAAGGCCAAGTGAAAATTTATTACAGTGTTGACCATGTGCAGCAATGACTTATCCAGAATTGATATATTCAAACACATAGTTGATAAAGCGCTAAAGAAATTATAATATTTAACTTATGTCAATGTGATGGCTAAGCGCAGATGAATCTCTGAGTTTTTACTTTGGTGGGCAATTCTTAACTCGATTGTTATATGAAGAGCAAGTAGGTGGGGGAGGCTGCATCCATGTCAAGGGCCTGATCAACTTATTTGATGATTACACATTGAAGGCCAGACAAGACAGGTAAGTTGCATTGTTTAGTTACTTCTGCCACAAACACATGATGCAGATAACATTTTTTTCTAATAAAAGCAAAAATTCTATTTTGAATCTTTGAAAACAAAAAAGAGTTACAAAAGTCCATGTTAGAGCAACCAAAACAGGCTTATGTATAAGTAGAGATAAGACAGTGAAATAAAAACTACAAGTTTTTCAACAGGTGTCAATCAAAATATAAAATCAGGTAGACAAAATATATAACAGAGCCCTAAGAATAGCATGTAGACTAAATGCATCCAAGCAGCTTCAGGTGTGATGACAACCTAGCATGTTGTATGCCATTTTGCTGCCTCAGTTGGCAAAGAGCTGCACACAGTACGGGTTCCAAATGCAATTGTCTTGTGAGAATTTTGAGCACAATCATCATTTGGTTGCATTGGTTCTCAATAGTGCAGAACTGGAGTAGCATGTCTTTTAAAGCTGCCTTGCTCTGATTTTTGGTGTGTTACCACAGCAAGGCATCTTCTGGCCTTTTCCTCCAAGAGAAGTTATTCAATGGGTTTAGTTATATTGTGAAGGTGCAAATAATTTTGATGCAGCAAATTTAGACAGTCAATCTAGTGTTTCCGGCAGTTTTTGTTTGTCGCCTGATTATTCTTTTGCCATTGTAGGTCAAAAACAAGTGATATGGATTGCTGAAAAAGTGCCATATTGGCTTCCTTCTCATCCATTTCTGAGCCATCCCTTTGGATACCATTGATATTTTCCAAGGATATAATCAATGAGAAGTTGGAAGAGAAACCAGGCTGAGGAGTTTTTTAAGAGATTGGGCTTGGAGCTCTTGTAGAAGCAGCAATTGGCATTGACTTAAAAGGAAGGGTTTTACTCTATGCTTCCCCAAGTTTCGGGATGAGGACGATAGGGGACGGCGGGATATGTTTCTAGTACAGGGGGACTTTTTGGCCATTTTTAGGGAACGGCTATTAAAAAATAGGAAATTTTTAAAAATATAAAGAAATTTCAAATATTCATAACATTGATAAAGCATTCATCATAGACATTACAAAACCTTTGTGAGTATGGATAATTGAATAGGAATTATGATGTTTTTTATATATACATATGAGCACGAGTTAATAAAGACATGCCTGACTTGTGTGTATATTCAAGTGAGGAATTTATCATCAAAGTTTTCCTAAAGCCTTCAAGACTGCATGTTTTGTTGACCTTAGATGGGATAGTTCTATGAGTTGTCTGTGAGATTTTTGCATTATGAAAATGGCATTTCCTGCCAACTATCACTTAACTCATATTTAGTAGTATAATGACTATAGTATGCCAACTTTGTCTATGGCAATACTTGATAACTAAACAAGTTTTCCAATGTATGAAACAAGATAATCCTTGATTGCGGCTTTGATTGAGAAGATGTAGAGATTTGCAACAAGGGATATGTTTTTTTTTTAGATTTTGTGATCATGATTCACCATTGATCTATTTCTTGGTTAGACTTATAGTTTGATGGGGGTTTGGCAGCAATACCCCCAACGGGATCGAGAGATAGCATCCCTCACAAGGGTCTAGAGGTAGCGCCCCCAGTAAGGTTGAGGGGCAAAGCCCATTGTGGGGTCTAGGGGCAACGCCCTTGGTGCATTCCTTGTCGAGATACAAGGCGGGGTTGAGAGGTGGAACCCCTACCACCAAGCCCAAATTAACACCTTAAAACCTGTAATGTCCCCATTTTTATGCCATGTTGTTCTGTGAGCATCAGCCAATTTCCAAGGTTTTCCGAAAGTTTCTAGGTGAATTGGGAGAGTTCCGGGGTTCTTGGAGAGCTCAGTGGTAGCTTTTCTCAATGTCAAGTGGTGTATTGGCATTTTGTTGGTACTCAGGATTGTGGTGGTGTTCTCTGTTGCATTTTGGCCATCTAAGTTGTTCTCCACATTTCTTGGAGAACACGGCTATTTTTAGTGTCTGTTTTGGCATCTAGCATCTTCCCTCGTCATCCGAAGCTTCTTGGTGTGATCAATTTCTGTTTCAAATGTCTCTCGGTGCTTTTCGTAAAATGATTGGAATTATTTTAAAATTTACACTAAAGTTATAAAGCAATGTTTTAATATTACTTTAGTGTTAAATATTATAAAGTGAAAAGGTTATTAAAGTTTTTTTTTTAAAGCAAAAGTGATTTTTGGGAAAAAGCAAAAAACGTTTTTCAAAACAAGGAAAAACAAAAAAAAAACTTTTTTCAAAAAGCAGCAAAAAATGTTTTTCAAAAAGCAGTGAAAAAGCAAAAAAGTGCTTTTTCAAAAAAGCAAGGAAAAAGCTATAAAAGGAGATGTGGGGCTCCCATTTGTATCATTCGAAGTTGTTTTCTTTTTCGAAAAAGCAAGGAAAAAACTACAAAAGGAGCTGTGGGGCTCCCGTTTGTATCATTCAAAGTTGCTCTCATATCCAGATGCTATCGGAATGAACATGAGTTCTTCCAGGAGTTGATCGAGGATGAAAACCCTCATCAATATTCTAGTTTCGGTGGTGAAAGATCCACCCTAGCTAGCTAGGTGTTTTCATTCAGGAAACGCAGGATGTATTTCATAGAGTTTTGATTTCCGAGTTTTTAGAAGATGAGAATGTTTATTTTAAATGTGATGATTTTGGGTGTGTTTGGCATTGAATTTTCCAAGAGCTTGGAGAGTCATTGCTGGAGTTTGATGTAATGTCCCCTTTTTTCAAAGATTTGTATCTTTGCAGTGGTTAGCCTACTATCTGGTTCCCGTAGGCTAATGAGACATTTAGGGGACCCTTTGGGGGTATTCAGGTTCGTCAACAGGCTTGGGTATCCATTCCAGCGTATAAAGCTCAATGATACAGTATTTTGGTTGATAGGGCTTATGGAGGCAATTTTGGAGTACAGTGTTTATACTATTTATAGTAAGTTATACCAGGATCAGTGGTCACCGCGCCAGCAATTGGAAATTGTGCTTGGATCACTCTCAGGGGTTATTGTCAAATTATTATTAAGAATTGGCAATTTAATCAAGTTATTAAAGTCAAATTACTTTAATAATATTAATTATTAAAGTGACTTTATAATTTAATGTTATAAAGTGACTATAATTTAATATTATAAAGTGACTTTATAATTTAATGTTATAAAGTGACTTTATAATTTAATATTATAATGTGACTTTATAATTTGGCATTATAAGGGAAATAAAGCGACTTTTAATAAAGTATTATTATTTTAATGGTACTTTATGAAATATTTTATTAAAAGTCAATTATATTAAAAAGGCAACAATTTAATATTATTTCAAAAGCCTAATTGCAAAAGTTGGTGTTGGAAATTGGGAGAAGGATAAAAAAGCCAAAAGAAGTCATTTTTGAGCATTCATTGATATTTTGCAAATTTGGAGAGAAAAAAAGTGTAAGGGTTTGCAGATTTGGAGATCAAGCTATTCTGAGGACAAAATCCATCGAATGGAATAGTGTTTGGAGGTGTGGGAGATCACCCAAGGACACTCGATTGAATAGCCTCACTCAGAGGTTGTTATCAGAGCTTTAGTCGATTCCAGAAGAATAAATAATTCCGAATTTCAGAGTTTCCTAATTGCAGATCAGAAATAAGTTGAGAATTGATATTGTTGGCTGCAACTTCCCAATTGGCACGTGTGGACTCCACAGGCAAGCCGTACAACATTGGAAGGTACATGGCTTTCAATAGCAGATCAACAGGATTTAACAGCTGCAATCACTCAAATTGGAGGCACCTAGGAGTTGCAAACACATCAGCAACAATTACATGGTGTGAATGAGCTAACTTGAGCTATGGCATCTAGGATTTGAGGATCAGATTTGCTGGTTGGAGAAATTAGAACTGTAGCTGTGTATTTCAGCAAATGGTTATGATTCTAAAATGTTTTTGATACAACAAAAATTATTGGGTTTCCTTTAGTTCATGTGTTTACTTGTTACTTTGGCATTTTGGCAATTATCTTTGTTTCCTGCGCTATACCTAGCAAAAACAAACAAAAACCCAAACAAAAATTCAGATCCAAGGGGGATATTATATTTGAGTTTTTACAGAGACCACTCTCTTCCCAGTCCTGGTCGTACCATTCCTGGCAGGTGAAGAGTTTGATTATTGCTTGTTTGTTTAGTGCCCTAATTTTAATCTCTGTTGTCCGTCCAAGGTATTATGAGCAGGTTATTCTCATGGAGGAGGCCGTACTTTAGCACCTAGCTGGCCATACTTGCTTCAGGAGGTTGGCATGAGGGTTTAGAGGCTGAAACGCCTAGCTTGTGGGGGTTTAAACTTCCTATTGGTGGCATCTTGGCCAGATTTCTGATATTACAGACCTGGCTTGAAGTGAAAAAAGGAATATTGAGAGGAGATTGGATACTAGCCGCCCTTGTTTCCCAGTATGTTATTCATGACTCGGTAAATCTGAGTTAAAAATCTGACCTGTATATGACTGTTTTCATGCCATTTGGGGCTGATTGGGGAGGTTAGGCAAGTCTCCAACAGTTGGGTATCAATTAGAGGTGTTCCCAGTTGCATAGAGTGTAAAATCCCACTTAATTTTGCATGATATTTTAACAATTTTTATAGTTTGACATATGAAGACATTTTGTCAAACTAATGGCAAGTTTGCTGGTCTGAGATTTGTTCAGAAATTTGTAGCTTATAATGATGTAAATTAAACTTAGTAATGAACAGAACCATACATGGAATTATCTCAAGTTAAACCTTTGCACATTACATCTTAATGGAACACATAACCAACAACAGATATGTTTTTGAGCATAAGCGAAAATCAGGAATATAAACTCAGAATTTACAAGTTACAATCATAGCATTCAAGTACCATTTCTGCAGAGTCTATGTGCTTAGCCACCACAGTGAGGAAGCCACAACTTCCACAGTGTAATTGTAATAACCCACCCTCAATTTTTTTTCAGAACTTCACAACTTGTTAGCGTTAGCCAATAATCAAAGATGATCAACTTAAGTAAGCTCCCTTCCACTTTTTGATCACCCAAATCCCAATGTGGACAAGGTGAGAGCATACAGTGGTAAGGTTACAATGCTATGCTTTTGAAATGAACCACTTGTTCAGTGGGGTGAGTATGAAATCTTCAAACATAGGAAACATCCACTTATTTGGTGGGAATTACAAAACGCAAAAAATGAAAGCATCAGGCGGCTAGCCGTCCAAAACCACTTATGCAGTGGGATGCATAGCTCAACATGAAAGTAAACATCCGCTTATTCAATGGGCATAACATGAAAGTAAAGAAAGCTCAACCACTTATTCAACGGAAGCGCCACTTATTCAATGGGGGTTAGTATCAAAACCAAAAGAGCAAGATTATTGATTGGTATTACCAAATCAGTATTACAATGCAGCTCAAAACATATGATACTAACAATTAAATCTACTATATAGTTGCAATAAATGACTGAAATCATGAGACAAACAACTCAATATGACAACCAGCTGAGCCAAAGATCTAACCCTGCAACATGTTAGCAATTATACAACAGCTAACATGAAGGAAATAAGAGATATCAAGTTGGGAATGTTGTAGCAGCGGTCTGATATCACTGTTGCAGCAGTCTGGACAGCACGATATATCTCAGAAATCTTCGCCAGTTTGTCCTCCCAACACTTCCAATGGTCAATGTAAGTTTGAACTATGTTCCCGGCTTACTCTACTCAACCAATCTTCTCCCAATAATGAATTGCAATGATCTGATAATGGTCCTAAAACAGTTACAAGTCTGTCCTACTCAGAAAATCAGTCAACCAGCAAGGATAAAATGGTCACAACTCCCAAATAAGCCTCCCAAGTCAACAAGAAACACCAAATGTCTATCATCAACTGCCTAATAGAACCTAGGCACCATCAACACAGACCGAACAGCAGAGAGGCAGAAATCTTCACGAATCCCAATGCACATGCAACCCTAGGTGAACGGCTGGCTGAGAGGGGCGATCAGCTCCTAGAAATTCCAATCTCCTTCAAAAATTCTGAAAACTTGCACATACGGTCGCCCAGGTCTGCCAGGAATGATGAAACAATGCCCACAAAAAGTTTGATAACCCTTTGATCAGCACGAGAAAATATGATGGAACAACCAAGGTTGGAAAGGTATGGCCACCAAACATAGAACTCCAAAAATCCACTCCAAAACATTGCAAAAACCAAATATCACACCAAACAAGCATCTAGAAAACATCAAAGAGATTAAACCAAAATCTGATTACTCTGCTTGTAAGCTCCATGGTGATTACTAAATGCAATCACACCCAACCAGCTAGGGATTATCTTCCAAATCTGAAACCAGCAACCTAGAGAGGGCTTTCGTCCTCTGAAGATTCAAGAAAGAACTCTCAGGTTCCAATCCGGCAGCATAACATTAACATCTTCAACATGACCCAATGAGCAACCCCATGCCTCCTTTTATAGCTTTTTCCTTGCTTTTTTCTTTTTTGCTGCTTTTTCAAAAAAGCGCTTTTTGCTTTTTCCTTGCTTTTTCCTTGCTTTTTTGAAAAAGCATTTTTTTGTTTTTTTTAGAAAATAACTTTAAGTTGCCAAGTCTAGGCATTGGGCACAAGGAGGATCAAAATGAACCTTTTAACTTTATAACATAAATCATAAAAATCACCTTTTGAAGACTTAAGTGAATAATATGCCAAAACATTAGAACTCACCAAACTGCAACTGTCAAGCACTGCCCAAACTAAAAACCTTGCACTACATTGCTGCCAAGACCAGTTACCCAAAATAGCACTTACTAAAAATAGCAAGTTGCTAAAAATAATGTGTCCAAACTCAAAACTAGCCCAAACGGAGATACCTTGAAACTTACTAAAAATAGTAAGTGCCAAAAATAGACATTGCTAAAAATAGCAATACTACCCACCAACGATCTCAGAAAACCCAAAAAACACTCTCGCAACCAACTGCATATACTCCCAAAAAGTGCTAGCAAGAAGCCTCCAAGAATCTTGGAATCCCCTAAACTCCTTTGTTTAACCTATGGGACTCCAGAAATAGGCTAATGGTCACTGGTACACTTAGGACTAAAAAGGGGACATTAGAGTCCTCCCTTCCCAAAGATTGTTTGTCAAGCAATGCCATCACAACTCCAAAAACAACAATGTTGGCGTTTAAATTCGCACCTCTGGAATGCGGATTTGAAAACGGACAGCTATGCACAGATAAATTGCTCTTCAAATTAGGAGGGGAAGCTCCCTCTTGCTGATGGTGTTTGAAAGAAAGTAAACTAAAACTAAATTGCCTATCTTTTTGATCAGCTTAGAGCACAAGGTTTTTTTAAACACAAACGCCGCAACTGAGATTTTCTGATAAGAAGTTCAACTACGACTAACTTAAACTAAAGACGTTCCTAACCTCTCAAGTAATAGCAGAGCAAGAGAAGTTAGAAATTAACAAGGTAGATTTTCTGACAAAAATACTTCAATAATCTCTCTTTCAACGAACACCTACACACTTCACTGCAAGCTGAAATAAAGATCATAAAAGTAGAACATAGATAACGGAAATCTGAGATTTTGGACCAAGGCAAAAGAGGCTCATGATTTTATTACTCAAATCTCTGAAACAAAGCTCACTTCTAACATGCCTTGAACAAGAAATTGCAGCTAAAGAGGCTTGCAAAATTATTCTTAACACAATAGAAAACAACAATCACACTAACTCCTTGTTGGCTAAAGAGGCTCAACAATTTGCTTATCACAACACAAATGAACAATACTTGAGCAACAAATAGAAGGCACAATAGGCTCAGCGTTTTGTTCTCACTAGCACGTTAAAGAAACTAAATGAGCAAAGGCTCTTATTTATAGAGAAGCAGAGGAGTAGGGAACCCTAAAATCTCCTTGCTTTCACAATCTAGGGCTTGCTCAGCAAGTAAGCTTTATTACTAAATCTAGAAAGAAGATAACAACTAAAACCCTAAGCAGAAAAAGCGGAAATGCCAACTATTACATCTTATCTTCTTTCTCTTCTCAAAGAATGGATAAGGATTATTCCAAGAATAGAAAGAAAGCGGGAAAGAAAGCTTCTTTAAAGCTCGATCACATCCACTAGAAGTTAGAGATTGTGTCCCGGTTCGGTGCATTTATGCCATCAACACAAAACACCGCTTTTCAAGAATATCTTCAGCATCCAATAGATCTCAGAAATCTTCGACCTCATTGGCCGCTTTATCGAACTTTGCTGACATCATTGAAGTGTAACTTGGCAGTCTTATGTTTTTCTTTCATTCACTTCGGTACAATCTTCTTGTTGTATTTTTCCTTGTGCATATTCCATATCTTTTCACATTCACCCTTTGAGAGAGTAACGCTTTCACGGGAATGGAAAAACACTTCTCAACCATATCAGGCTTTAGACTGCAAATCAATCTACCGTCTGCTAACTGGATCTCCCTAGTAGCCGGGTTGTAATGCTTAATGCAAGCGATTACGAACTCAAGGCTCTGAACTGATATAGGAATTGATGCTGCTGCGAGGAGTCCAGAATGTCTCAGGTTCTTGATTGAAGTGTTGCCTGCTCTCTCCAAGGCATGTAGATCGAACACCGGCTTGACATGATGCAAGTCTGTCTCAGCTATTTTGATATAATTGTGAAAGAGAGCTGATTCGGACTTGAAAACATTAGGAGTGTACTCCATTTCAGAAAACTCAAAGAATGACTGTAAACTCGCCTTGGTTCAAATAAGTCTTGAACAATTTCTATTTTTAGAATGCTGATTTTTGTGCTCCAACGGACAAATTTTTGAGAAATTTTTCTGAGATATGGGTTTTGTTCAGAATATCGATACAAGACAACCCAGATCGTCCGTTTTTGAAATTTTTGAATTTTGCCTAAAAAAGCAGCAAACCCTAATTTCTTCAATTTTTTCCGAAAAAAGCTGGCATCTGGGTTTTGTTCAGAATGTGATTAGAAATGAACCCAGTTGATTGGATTTGCAAAACCCTGACGTTTGATCGAAAAAGCAGCCAACCCTAGATTTTGAACTTTCTTGAAAAAAGCTGCGATATGGGTTTTCTTCAGAAGACTGATTGGAAAGGACCCAGATGGTTGAAATTTGAATGCACTGAGGTTTTCACTGACATGCAAGATAAAAGTACTTGCTGCAACTTGATGAAGTTCTTGAAAAATTCTTCAGAAGATTGAGGCAAAAAGACCCAGATGACTGAAAAATGGAAAGCCTTGGCCTTCTACTTGAAAAATTTAATCTTTTGGAACAAGAAGAATGAAAAAGCAAGGGTTTATGCTTGCTGGTCTGAAAAATCTGATGTAAAACCAGCAACTATGGATTCTTGAATCACAAAAAAATTTCAAACTTGCTGCTCCAACTTTCTCCTCTGAAGGCTACCTGCAAAAATAATGAAAAAATACATTGAAAATAAGTGTTAAATAGACTTAGGGTTTGATTTAGGTTTTGCTTTCTTTTTTGCTTTTATTTTCAAAACCCTAAATCTCAGTCTCTTTGAACTTGGACGCCATTTTCTCTTGTAATTTTGAAAATTTTGAAAATTCTTGAAATTTCTCTAAGGCATGAAACTTTGGGTGCCTTTCTTCAACAGGGGCGCCCACTTCTTCCAATGTTAGTCAAAATTTTAACCTTTTCAACTTTCCTTCATTTTGACATGCTACTTTGCCTCTGATTTCCCGTTGACAGATTAACCCGACAGGTGAGCTGAAGGTTTCACGGCGGAGCTTGACAGATTCTGAGAAAGAAGTTCTGGAGGCATCTTTGGCGAACGACCTCATTTTGACCTCCGAATTCACGGGTGCACATTCCTTCCAGGGGCGCTCAACTTTTTCAATGTTAACCATTTTCATGATTTCCGAGTTCTTCCTTCTCCCTTTGATCTTCTGATGAATCTTCGATTCCGGGAGCTGTGTAGATCCGACTAACTGTTTGAATATTTCGTTGGATAGCCAGACTGATTTTGGTGAGGCATTCTTGGATGCTACTTCTGCAAAATCCATCATTATGAGCTTCAAAAGTTTGGGCCCCCTTCCTCAACTGGGGCGCCCATTTTTCTAGACTTAGAAAATTTTCAAGTTTATTCACGTCTTTCACTCCTACAGGTGATCTTGTTGAATTCGGAATTTCGGGCGTCGGATTGATGGATGTTTGGGCTCGTTGCGAAGCTGAGAAGATTTCAGGAGGGGTCTTCTGGAAACAACTCTGCCAAAAAGTAGATTTCAGGTCCTCAAAAGCTTGGGCGCCCCTGGCAAGCTGGGGCGCCTAGTTTCACCAGAGTTAGTTTATTTTTCACATTTTTCACCTTTGCTTTCGAATTTCTCTTTTCAACTCTCATCGGACCCTCTATTCAGCTCTTTGAATCTGATGACTGCAAGCTTCGTTTGTCGTGCTAGATAGCTCACTGGAAAGCCTATTGCATTCTGAAGACATCTCGTTATAACTTTGACTGCAAATTCATCTATTTGAACCCTTGAAAAGTTGTGCGCCCTTCTTTACCTGGGGCACCCAGTTTCTCCAGACTTGGAAAAAAAATTTACTTTAATCTTCTTCTTCGAGTTTCAGATCTTCATTCTATATCTTCCACTTTGACTCGAATTTGCCAGAGACTGGATTGTCGGATGCTCTGACGGGGATATTCATCGCGAAGCTGACTCAATACTGAGCAACTTCCATTGGAGGTCCAAACCCTAATTGGGCGCCTTTCTTCAACAGGGGCGCCTAAACTCAGCAGAGTTAGAAAATCTTCATGACTTTTCAATTTTCTTTCTTGTTCTTCGTGCATGTTCATCGTTTCACCTTCTGCTGAAAGTTTGAATGCTGAAACTGACGCCTGGCAGCTGAATGACCTCCATTGATGACCTCGGAGCTCCAGATATGCTTCTGAAAAGCAGAATAGACCCAGTAGGGCAAAACTGATTATTTTAAGATCCTGACTGCACCAGCCTGATATGGACGCATTTTGAGCCAATCAAAATCAGTTCGGACCCTGTTGGACCAACTTTCTATTTTTAGAAATTTTCTATTTTTAGAAAATTTTGCCAGTATCCGTTTCGAGAGAAACCCAGAAAAACCCAGAAAACGTTACTAATTTTAGAAATTTTCTAAAAATAGCAGTTTTCCTAAAATTTAGGGATGAAAAACTGAGATCTGGGTTTTGTAGATTTAGCTGCTCTTAGCAGACCCAGATCGTCAGATTTTGAAAATTTTGCGTTTTAACCCCTCATGCAAGACATGCACACCCAAATTTTGACCTTTTTGACTGATTTGACAAGACTTTTACTCATTTCTTCAGAATATCTAAGTGTAACAAAAATTTTAATTTTGGGGTACAACAAACAATTTGATCCACATTAAAACCAAGTAAGATCCCAGGCTTCCACATCAACCTAGGAGATTTGTAGCTCCATCTACTCAAAGCATTGTCCTATTGGACATCCATGCAAGAGACCTCCTGGAAACTACTAGTAAGAAGAGCAAGCAAATACTGCAAGCTCTGGATCAACTCTTCAAAGAACTGCTCTCCACAATCATAAACATGTGGCACCGTACAAGTGAATCCGAGAAAATTAATGCAAGCCTTCTCAATTTTATCTTCCAACACTTCAACATCATGGTTATAGCTAGAAAATAACATGTTCAAAACATAAGTGCAAGCAAATGAATTAAAGAAGCAATTGATTAGTGCCTGAAAACTTATCCAACACTAAACCTGGTTGGCTAAACTTGTCATCCCCTTCATCAAAAGCCATAAATCAATCCTGATAGGAAGCTGAATGAACTGAAAATGTGTACACTTACAGCTATCCAAACCTAAAATGGGCAACTCATAGTCTGATTTTTGAAAAACCAGTGCCCCAAAAGAATAACAGCTGCTGCAACACTAAAAATCTTCAGCCAAAATGAAATTTTTGATTATTCCTTTGGCTAAAATTTCTTAAGAGTCTCCAACTCAATAGTGTACCAAATTTTGCTCAAAATCTCTCTCCAATCCACTTGTATGAACATAAATGGACTCATAATATGACTTAAAAGAAAGGTAACAGTAGCATTCCTATCACCATTTTCATTTGTAACCTCCCATGGTATGCTTCTTCCATCAACTTTAATTCCCAACAACCCATGCATATGATCCTGGGCAAAGGAAGTCTCCCCCAATGTGACTCCATCATGTTTGTGTTGCGCAACTTTGCTATTCATGTGTGCCTCATCAGAAGACCTCTTGGTGAGACTAAAGGCATCTTCTCCAAAAAGAATGTCCCTCATGCAAATCATCCAAGTGCCATCAACAAATTGCACCTCCAAGGCACTAAGATAATTGTAAGTGTAACCATCATACAATATTACATCCATCATGAACTCATCCTCTTGCTTCCCATAGAGGATTGTGACATCTTTGACTTCTTTTTGCAACTCAACCTTGAAAGCATCACCAATTAAACATCTAGGAACAATTGATGTCTCCATATTTCGTTTCAAAGAAGGATTAGCATATGTCGAATCAGCTCCCAATCCAAAAAGTGGATTGTCAAATAAGTGGAAATCATGTTTAGGCCCCTGTCTTACCATCTCTTTATGCAAAACAAGTTTTGAACTTGCATTATCTACTGCTACTATAACATTTTCAACAAGCTCACAATCATTTTTTGGAAACTCCTCAAGGTTAGGCATGATGTAGTCTGCATGTTTCAACAGATCCCATGTGGAAACTTCTTCAACCTCACTTATGCATCCATTATCAAGCGACCCTGGAAGATTACCAATCACAAAGTTTGGCACATCCTCATGATTTGATCTCATATCATCAATAAGTTAAAAACCACACTCTATCTCATGCTTGGAAACTTCATCAAGATCCCATATCTTGATATTGTCACTAGATGTTTCATCTTCCATCACAAAGAGTGGATTATCATAAGTTGACTCTATACCCACTTCAAAGAGAGGATTATCAAGAATTTGAAAGTCATTCCTTTCCTCTTGATCAAATCCATCTTGTTGATCCAAATTTGCACATGTAACTTCTGATTTATTTAGCAAGCCCTGTAAATCAAACTCCTCTTGAAGACTATCAAGTTCATCAATTGCTTGCTTGATTTCTTTAGCTCTTTGTTCATTCTTTTTCTTCCTAAAAATTTTTGTATTAGCTAGTTGACCTTCTACCTCTACTAATGCCATTTGAGTATTTTCTAAAATTTCCCTAGTGGAATAAAGCTCAAGAGTAAGCTCATCAACCTTTCTCTCTTCTTCTTTGAATGCACTAATAGCCTCCTTTGCAAATTCGATGGCATAATCTCAATCTCTAATCAAGTGTAAGTAATCTGATTTCATTGTCTCCAAAGAGTCTTTGATAAGTTGCAAGTTTGAAGGAGTAACTCTACCCTCAACACCCTTTTGCAAGAGGATTTCAAAAACCTTGTGAGTGCTGTCCAAACTTGTGAGGACTTGAATCTCTTTCCCATTGGTGACCAAGAGTTGATTCTTCAATTCACATAACTCTGTAGGTCTTTGTTCAACCAACTGACTTGGTTCCCCATGTAACAAAGATCCTAAAGTATCTCCAAAATCTGCTTTTTCCTCACAATCACCTTGAGGAAAGGTCATGGCAGCACCATACTCAAACAATGAGTCATTAATAAGTGTTGATTTTGTTGTACCCAAAAATTAAAATTTTTGTTACACTTAGACATTTTGAAGAAATGGGTAAAAGTCTTGTTCAAACTATCAAAAAGGTCAAAATTTGGGTGTGCATGTCTTGCATGAGGGGTAAAAAGGTGAAATTTCCAAAATTTGACGATCTAGGTCTACTCAGAGCGACCTAATTTACAAAACCCAGATCTCAGTTTTTCATCCCTACTTTTTAGGAAACCTATTATTTTTAGAAATTTTCTAAAAGTAGTAAGTTTTCTCGATTTCTTTTGAAACGGATACTGGCAAAAATTTCTAAAAATAGAAGTTTGTCCGCCAAGGTCCAAACTGATTTTGATTGGCTCAAAATACTTCCATATCAGGCCGGTGTAGTAAGAATCTCAAAAAGATCAATTTTTCCCTAGTGGGTCTATTCTACTTTTTCAAAAGCATTTTAGGAGCTCCAAAGCCATCAATGGAGGTCAGTTGGCTGCCAGGCGTCAGATTCAATGATCAAGCATCGAACAAAATATCAAATGATGAACGTGCATGTTGAATGAAGAAGGAAGGTGAAATCTGCTTAAAATTGACTAACACTGCTTGACATGGGCGCCCCAAGAGGAAATAGGCGCCCATCTTTTCAGGGCATCAAAAGTTGAAATTAGGGTTTACGCCCCCAATCAAAGTTGCTCAGTTCCTTTCCAGCTCCGCAATGAATCTGACGGTGTAGTCAACAGATCATCCAGTCGCCCGAGATTCAGAGCTGAACATGGAGGATTCATACAAAAGTCAGAATGAAAAAGAATGACAATTATCAAAATTTGACTAAGTCTGGGAACTTTGGGCACCCCTGGTGAAGAAGGGTGCCCAGCTTTTTGGAGCACCTAACTCAGCTGTAGGGATTTGCAAATATGCTCAATCTCTCCAGAATTCAGGCAGCTTCACAACAGGTGTCTTCTTCAGAGCATCCGACTTGTCGTTCTCCGACAAATCCAGATCCAAGTGGAAGGTACAGAATGGAGGTTTGAATCTGAAGATAAAATCTAATGAAAATTTTCTATGTCTGGAGCAAAAGGGCACCACTGAAGGAGAAAGGCACCCAAGTTTTTGAGTGTCCAAACAGATGAATTTGCCAGTAAAGCTCTAACGTGACTTCGTCAGATTTGATCAAGCTTTCCAATGAGATCATCAGCACATCGATCGGAATTGGCAGTCGTTAGATACAGAAGGCTGAACAGAGGGTTTGACAAGAGTAAAAAATCAAAATTCAAAAGCAAAGGTGAAAACACAAAGAAATTGGCTTACTCTGGTGAAGTTGGGCGCCCCAGCTTGCCAGGGGCGCCCAAGCTTTTGAAGGCCTAAATTCAACTTTTTGACAGAAGTGTCTCCAGAAGACCCCTCTTGATTTCTTTTCAGCTCCGCAACAAGCCCAGTCATCAGCCAATCCGAGCTGCGGGTCCCCGGATTTGACAAGATCGTCTATAGAAGAGAGTTGATGAAGAAATGCTAAAATGGCTAAGTCTGGTCAAGTTGGGCGCCCCTGGAGAGAAAGGGCGCCAAACTTTTGAGGTCAGAAATGATGGAATTTGCTAATAAAGTCTCTAAGATCACTTCGTCAGATTCAGCCAAGCTATCCAGTGAACCTGTCAGCCAGTCAATCAGATCAGCGTAGCTCCCGGGACAAGGATTTCACCAGAAAATCAAAGGGAAAAGGAAGAACTTGAAAATCAGAAAAATGGCCGACTCTGGACAAAATGGGTGCCCCTAGAGGAAATAGGCTCCCATGAATTTGAAGGTCAAAACGAAGTTTTTCGCCAGAGACGCCTCCAAAACAATTTTCTCAGAATTAGTCGAGCTTCACGATGAATCATTCAGCTCGTCCACCGGTTCAACTGAACATTCAGAAATCAGGATCAAACCAAGGGTCAAAATGGAAGAAAAGTTGAAAAACTCATAAAAGTGTTTAAATCTAAATGAAGTAGGCACCTCTAGCCAAGAAGGGCGACCAACTTACAATGCCTTAGTGAAATTTTCAAAGTTCTCAAAAGATTTAAAATAGCAAGGGAAAGATGAATGTCTAAATTCATTGAACAAGCTGAGTTTAGGGTTTGAAGATTAAAGCAAAAGAAAGCAAATCTATTTAAGACATCCCTTCCTTTCAGTTTTCATCATTTTTGCAGGTGGCTTCCAAAGAAGAAAAGTGGAGCAGCAACTTTGAGGTTTTATTTCAAGATTCAAGAGCTCAAGGTTGCTGATTTTCATGAATAATTTTCAGACCAGCAACATAAGACCTTGCTTTTTCATGCTTTTTCATCCAGAAGATCAAATTTTTGAAGGAGAAGGTCAAAGATTTTTTAATTTTTAGCCATCTGGGTTTCTTCATCTCATTCTTCTGAAGAATTTTTGGAGAAATTCATCAAGTTGCAGTAGCTGCTTTTTCCTTGCATGTCAGTGAAATCTTCAGAGTTCGCAAATTTTGATCATCTGGGTCCTCTCAAAACAGTCTTCTGAAGAAAACCCATATCACAGCGTTTTCAAGAAAATTTCAAATTCTAGGGTTGGCTGCTTTTTTGATCAGCCATCAGTGTTTTTCAAATCTGATCAACTGGGTCCATTTCTAATTGTATTCTGAACAAAACCCAGGTATCAGCTTTTTCGGTGAAAAATTGAAGAAATTAGGGTTTGCTGCTTTTTCAGTCAAAATTCAAAATTTTCAAAAACGGACGATCTGGGTTGTCTTGCAACGAAATTCTAAACAAAACCCATATCTAAGAAAAATTTCCAAAGATTTGTCTGTTGGAGGAAGAAAAACAAACATTCTAAAAATAGAAAGTTGCTCAAAGCTTGTCTGAACTTAGGCGAGTTTACTGTCAATCTTCAAGGTTTTCAATATGGAGTACACTCCCCTCAAGTTTAAGACCAAATCAGCACTATATCAAAACTTCATCATCTCAGCTGAAGAACACGAGGAGGTGTGATATGAGAAAAAGGAAAGGTATCGGGAAAGAGTTGTGCAATACTCTTCTGTTGGAAACCAGGGGAAGTGTCAGAAGCATAAAGTTGCAGAACCGCCAAGTTATCAATTAGTGAGTCATCTTTTGGGGCAGCGATGTTTTTCAAGAATAAAACTCATAAAGCAGCTAAAGAAGTGAAAGATTCTCTAGGTTTGATCACAAAAGGCGAAGAGATCATGGAGAATCGGAATATTGCCTTAGATAGTATCAATGCACCTAACTAGGACCCAGTTTCTGCTTTTTAGCAGATATGATTGAGATTTAAAGTGGCTTTCATCTAGAAGCTTTCTTTCCGCTTTCTTTCTATTCTTGGAACGATTCTTATCCATTCTTTGAAGAAGAGAAAGAAGATAAATTGTAATAGTTGGCATTTCCTACTTTTCCTGCTTTCTTAGGTGTTAGATGTTATCTTCTTTCTAGATTTAGAAATAAAGCTTGCTTGCTGAGCAAGCCCTAGATTGTGAAAGCTAGGAGATGTTAGGGTTCCCTACTCCTCTACTTGCCTATAAATAAGAGTCTTTGCTCATTAGTTTTCTTTAATGGTTATTGTGATAGCAAATTGCTGAGTCTCTTTTAGCCAGCAAGCTATTATTCAGTGTCAGTTCACTTGTGTTTATGATAGCGAATTGTTGAGTCTCTTTTAGCCAACAAGGAGTTGTTGTAATTGTTGTTCCTATTGTGTAAGAACAAGATTGCAAGCCTCTTTAGCTGCAATTTCTTGTTCCAGGCATGTTAGAAGTAAGCTTTTGTTCCAAAAGTTTGAGTAATAAAATCATGAGCCTCTTTTGCCTTGATATAACATCTCAGATTTCCGTTATTTGTGTTATGCTTTTAAGATCTTGATTTCAGCTTACATTGAAGTGTGTAGATGTTTGTTGAGAAAGAGTTTATTGAAGCACTTTGTCAGAGAATCATCCTTGTCCATTTCTAATTTCTCTTGCTCTGCGTATTACTTGAGAAGTTAGAATCATCTTTAGCTTAAGTTAGTCGTAGTTGAAGTTCTTAATCAGAAAATCTCAACTGCGGCATTTGTGTTTTATAAACCTTGTGCTCTAGCTGATCAAAAAGATAGGCAACTTAGTTTTTAGTTTACTTTCTTTCAATACCATCAGCAAGAGGGAGCTTCCCCTTCTAATTTGAATAGCAGTTTATCTGTGCATAGCTGTCCGTTTCAAATCCGCATTCCAGAGGTGCGAATTTAAACGCCGACAGATTTAAAATCTTCATCATGCTCCTTTACTGAATTCTTTGAGAAGTTAAAC
Organism: Sequoia sempervirens; assembly: GCA_007258455.2. Classification (NCBI taxonomy): domain Eukaryota; kingdom Viridiplantae; phylum Streptophyta; class Pinopsida; order Cupressales; family Cupressaceae; genus Sequoia; species Sequoia sempervirens. The sequence continues at coordinate 145,082 of VDFB02263775.1, forward strand.
GGGTGTTCATCAAGGGAGTCGAGTATTATTGTGCCATCATTTATCCAACCCGTATTTATGTGTCATCAGATCATTCGTGAACAGGCTGAACGAAAAATGATGAGCATACCTCACCATGCAATCAAGGTGAAATTCACCTGCTTGTGCCATTGGAATACCAAAATAGTCATGTGGATTCCATATTTCACCATCCTCATCACATGAATAAAGAGGTGACTCACATCTTAGATCACAAAGGGCAGATTTTGCATTAACTCTATAAGCCTCCTCTGCAAACCTAATGGCCAAGTCCCAGCCTAAGAGCAAATAGAGGTAATTTGATTTCATTGCCTCTAGGGAATTTTTGATAGTCTGCAAACTTGATATAGTAACTCCACCCATTACACCTTTCTGCATTTCTTCCAGTTACGTTGACCAAAGAGGTATTCAACGAACTTATGTGTTCTATCGAAATGGGTTAAGGTTTGAACCATAGTTTGCGGACTCTGCGGACTCGCCGCGGACTCGGGAATCCCGACCCTGGCCGAGTCGACTCGCCACGGACTCGGGAGTCCCGAGTCAGGACTCTCCTGCGCACGGCTGAGTCTTAAAATGGGTTAAAACCCATGTTTATTTTTTATTTTTTTTTCATTTTTAGACACTCAATTGTGAAAAACAGGTCTGCAACTTGATTTGGGATTGATTGAAGCAAGGAGATTGAACTAAAAAGATCAAACTAGAGCCAGGTAAGTGATCTAACAATTCTTTTTGTTTGTTTTCTTCAATTTCTTGCATTCAAAATCAAAAAAATAAAGAAAAATAAGGGGAAATGCTACCAATTTTTTTTCTATTTTCCTTAATAGCTTAATTCTTATTGTTTCTAGCTTGGTTTTGCATTCTTTTTCTTTTGCAAATGTTTGAAACTTTGAATCACATTTATTTGCTGATTTTTTAGCAAACCCTAGCTGATTTTTTTTTTCCATGTTGAACTTGAAACAACAATGTCGTCTTCAAATCCAAAGGGACTAAAAAAAGACCCTGCATGGAAGTATGGAATTCCAGGAAATAAAAAAGGTGAATTGACATGTAATGAATGCCAAAAATGGATGACAGGAGGAATAAACAGATTAAAATACCACCTTGCTAGAATACTTGGGCAAAATGTGGAGGGATGCAAGAATACTACTCCTGAGATTATTAGAGAGATGAAGGCCCTTCTTGCTGAATATGAGCTTAAAAAAGAGGAAAGACAAAAAACAAAGGATGCCCTAACAACAGTGATGAGTGGATCCCAATCCCAATCTACACCCTCTATGCCCCATGGTGCTGCAAGTCCAAGCTTCCGTGCTCCACATTCATCTTTTGGTGAGAGTCCTGATGGTTCCTTTTCTACTGCTAGTGCTAGTCAGGGTCCTTCATCAGGACCAAATTATTTTATTCCACGTAATGTTCCAGGAGCACAACCTTCACTTGAAGGTACCGGTTGGAATAAGGAAAAGCATCAAGAAGCTAGGATGGCTGCTGCAAACTTTTGGTACTAAAATAATCTACCTTTCAATGTTGCAAACAGCCCATATTGGGAAGGTTTGGTGAACGCCCTTACAGTTGCAGGAAAGGGGTTTAAGACACCATCATCTAAAGATTTGAGTGGGCCATTGCTAGAGGAAGCCGTAAAGAATACACGGCTTGTGGTTGATGAACAAAAGAAATTTTGGCGAAGAAATGGTTGCAGCATTTTATCTGATGGGTGGACAGATGGACGAAATAGAACTCTCCTTAACTTTTTAGTGGCCTCTAATGGTGGATTGGTGTTTCTAAAATCAATAGATGTCTCCCATGAAGTTAAAAATGTTGAGACTTTATGCAATCTATTAGATGGGGTGGTCCAGGAGGTTGGAGTTGATAATGTTGTCCAAATCATCACGGACAACGCAGCTGCATATGTAGCTGCAGGTAGACTACTTATGGAGAGGTATCCCACAATTGCATGGTCTCCATGTGTTGCACATTGCTTAGACCTATTGCTAGAGGACATTGGGAAGATTTCATGGGTCAAAAGTGTGGTTGAAGATGCAAAAAGTGTTACAAAATTTATCTACAACCATACTTGGGTGCTTTCTTTGATGAGGAAATTTACAAATGGCAAGGACCTTGTGCGACCTGGAGTGACATGATTTGCTAGCCACTTCCTCACATTGCAAAGCATTCTTGGTGCCATTGGTCATCTCAAGCAAATGTTCGTGTCCGATGCTTGGAAGGAGTCCTCATTTTCCAATAGACCTGAAGGGGAGAGGATTGTTGCCATAGTTTTTGATGAGACATTCATCAAAAATGGAGAGGAGTTGATGGGGGTAAGTAGCAATCACACAAAAAAAAATTATACATGATAATCTATTTGCTGTTTTTATTTTTTGAGGGGTTAATTTTGTTATGATTTAACATTTGTTTTCATTTTTTTAGGTGACAGAACCTTTGGTGAGGGTTCTTCGTATGGTGGATGGAGATGGCATGCCAATGGGTTTCATCTATGAGGCCATGGATAGGGCCAAAGAGGCCATATCACGTTACTATGGCGGCAACAAAAGGAAATATGAAATCATATGGCGCATCATTGATCGGAGATGGACACACCAACTCCACCAGCCGATTCATGCCTTTGCCTACTTCTTGAATCCGAAGTTCTACTTCTCGGACACATTTAAGGCGGATGAGGAGGTCATGGAAGGTCTTGTCATATGCATTGATAGGATGGTGCCTGATCGTGAGCTGAGAGATAAAGTGCTTGATGAGTTGGAGGTGAGATTTGTTACATCTTATTTATGAATTTGCAATGTTGAGCCTTGACTATCTATGAATTTTCTATATTTGATTTACTTTTTCTTTTATCTATTCAAGGTCTACAAGGGTGCAGAGGGGAGACTCTTTTCCTCCCAGCAAGCAATTGAAAGGAGAGGAAAACAACAACCAGGTAAAAAATGAAATTAGAAACTTGATTCTTACATATAGATTGTTTACTTTATTCTTATTTCTTAATACTTATATTTTTTAAACATGTTTTTGTAGATCTATGGTGGGAGAACTATGGTGCTAGCACACCAAATCTTCAAAAGCTAGCCATACGTGTCTTGTCACAGCCATGTAGTGCTTCTGGGTGTGAACGGAATTGGAGTTTATTTGAGAACATTCACACAAAGAAGAGGAATAGGTTGACTCAGCAACACCTAAATGATTTAGTTTTTGTTTGGTACAACCTTCGCCTTCGAACTAGAAAGGTGGAGGGTGTTTCACATGAGTCCATCGACTTGGATGACATTGATCCATATGGTGAATGGACTATTGATGAACAAAATGATGAGGCTGATGTCTTCCTTACTGATGAGGATCTTGCTGAATTAGAGAGAGCAGCAGCAGAAGAACAAGCAGCAAGATTGCATGCCATGGAGGACGATGAAGACACATTTGAATATCATGTTTCCCCTGCTCGATCTCCTAGTCCTCATTTGGATACTATAGCACGGGCACCTTCTAGTTCTAGGCCTCCAAAATTGAGTACCATTGGGAGGGGAAAAAGGAAGATGTAGATTACATGTGGTTGTTAATGTTTTCCTCTTTTTGACATGATTATATGTAAACATTTATAAACTTATGATGCTGTTATACATTGAAACTATGAGTATTTGATGACTATGAATGATGAAATTTCAATTATTGAGTGTTTGATGATCATATGACATGTGTAATCTTTGAATTATGAGTGTTTGATAATCAAATTAGGCTCTTATGTTCTCTAAATGCATTAATTTGTTCTTGTTTTTTTGTAAAACTACGGTTTTTTTTTTTGCCAAGTCCTAGCCGAGTCTTTTCCCGAGTCCGTGCCAAGTCCCAAGTCCGAGTCATATTTTTGGGCTGCTGAGTCCGAGTCCGAGTTTGCCAACTATGGTTTGAACAACCTTATCTTTAGGAACTTTCAGCTGTACTTTTAATTCACATGACCCACTAGAAGATGCCATGTTATCCTCAAGAACCATTGGGACAGCATTATGATCTAACACACAACTCTTAGAAGAATCTGCCTCCTCGTCACAAAACTTATCAATAGCAATCTCTACATCACCAATGTAGAGACTTGTGCATATTTCACCTGTACATGATTCTTCTTCCAAGACACCTGTTGGAACATTTTGTTCCTTTTTAAGCTCGTCCAGTGCACACATTCCATTCGTATCATCTGCACCTAAAACCAAGTTTGATGTTTTCACATCTTCAATATGCCCATTCCCACAATCAGTGGATGTATGCTCTTCACTGTTGGCTGCCATAGATGACTGAGTTACACTTGTGGATGATGCAAAATGTACTAAGCTCAACTCGACAGAAAGCTCATCAATCTGAATCTATGATTCTTGAAGGGCCATTTGAGTGCTCTTCAAGGAGTCTGAGGTAACCTTAAGCTCATGAGTGAGCTTATCGACCTCCTCTTCTTTCCCCTTTAGCGCATCGTAATAAATCTCATCAAGCATGAGAAGATGATCTCTATTTGCAAGTAGGTGAAGGCAATTAGATTTCATTATCCCCAAGGCTTCTCTAAATGCCTGAAAATCTACAATGGAAAGTTCTCCATCAAGGTCCTTATGTGTTCCCTAAGTCCTCCAACAACAATTTGACATCAACTTTTGAGTATCATCAAAATGTTTTATGGCTGCACTGATCATGTCTTCAATTACTTTCAATTGACCTGCCAAATGATAGGACCCTTGAGACCTATCATCCTCATACAAAATTTTTAATTTGTAATCAGCACTAAGATAAGATGTTGAATCATCGCCACTAGCTGATTGGAAAACATCATCATGTGTGCTATCAACATGCCCATGATAAGCACCGGTGTTATCCGCCTCATAGGATAGCTCTAATGGTCTATTACAAGTTGTTGTTTTGACAACCTCATTGCACACATCCTCTACATACATAGATGCAGGCGCATCCAAAGAGTCATCCTGGAATTCCGTCAAACAACCATCTTCAAGTATGACATCCTCGTCACCAACAGCTACTGATTTGCACCCCTCATCTTTCTTCCCAACTGATAGATGGGGCTCCAACAACTCAAGGTTCTCTAACAATGTTGTTAGATTCTTCTAATACCCTTGAAAAACTTACAAAAACTCTGTCGTGAGTTCCTCATTTGTCTTCATTTTCCCAATCCAACAACCTGTTGAGACTGATAGATGAGTGTTGGACTCAATAAAGAAATTGAAATCACCTTCCACTGATAACCCTCAGGCTGGCAAGATGCACAGCTCTAATTCCACTATAAAACCAACTTAATTTTGCACAATATTTTAACGATTTTTAGAGTTTGACATATGAAGACATTTTGTCAAACTAATGGCAAGTTTGCTGGTCTAAGATTTGTTCAGAAATTTGTAGCTTATAATGATGTAAATTAAACTCAGTAATGAACAAAACCATACATGGCATTATCTCAGGTTAAACATTTGCACATTAAATAAAAATGGAACACAACCAACAACAGATATGTTTCTGGGCATAAGCGAAAATCAGGAATATAAACTCAAACATTTACAAGTTACAATCATAGTATTCAGGTACCATTTTTGCAAAATTTGTGCTTAGCCGCCACAGTGAGGAAGCCATGACTTGCACAGTGAAATATTCCCTCTTAATTTTTTTCCAAAATTCAATACACAAACCAACAACAAGTCACTGATTAGCGTTAGCTCTAAAAGCAAATCAGCATGGAAGTAACTCTAACCAAGAATGTTCACCAAGATCCCAATGTGGGCGAGGTGATAGCATATGGTCAGAGGATCATTAAGAGTAAACTGAACTGAAATTACAATTCATCTACTGATGCAGGCATCCACAAGCAGTGGGGATACTCCACTTATTCAGTGGGTGAGATTATTACATTATTAAAGGCGGCAAGCCAGCCATTTAAATCCTCACTTCCACTTATTAACGTGGGGGGAATACAGTCCACACAACCACTTATTTAGTGGAGGGAAAATTACAACTAAAGAAAGATGATTACTTAAACTCAACCACTCAATCGTGTCAGTATGAAATTTAAACTAATTGCAGCAAATCAAATAAATAGCTGTTAGTACTACTAATCAGCTTTACAATGAATTAAACAGCTGCAAGTAAGAAAGATATGCTTCCAAATCAATCAATGGTTAGAGTAACACTTCCTCTAACTCTTACAATACAATAATGATATAAAAATGAAGCTCAAAGCAGCATTATATCAAAAACTAACAAGTCTGATCAGAAACAAAGAATACAGAAAATCAAACCACCAAGTAAGAAAATCACCATAATGGACGTAACTCCTTCAATACAGCTCCAGAAAGCTTCAAACAGCAGTCAAATGAAGCCTCCAAACACGGCGTCCATCTTCCAATAAGAAATTCGAACCATAAACAGCAAACCACAGTTGGCACGAATTCCAAAGCCAACTAGAAATGGTACGGCCTCCAAGAAGGGTTGACCTTCTCTAAAAAATCAAAAACTCAGTAAAAAAATCTGATTCCTTGCACAAATGGGCACCCTCCACAGAGAAATAGCTTGGGCCAGTACCCACAATGATATAAAATTCAGAGGCGAAGCTATCAGCAGAAGTTCGCTTCAGCCATTGACATCAGCAGTACAAACAGATTATAAATCAGCAACTTGCCTGTAATTGAAATCAACATTCGAGCTCTATCCACACTCCTGAATGAAGCATGGTCTTCAGTAAACTTTCTAGGAAGCCATAGTTTCAGGCCCGAAGAAAGATGTGTTTGCTAAGCTACCCCTCAGCCAGGTTCTGGATTCAGTCCAGCAGCATAACTTTGCTTTCCAAACCATAACATAATTAGCTCATCATAAAACATCAATATATAGGCTTCAGTTGGCAAATGAAGCAACAAAAGACTCTTCAAATTCCAAGAAGTTGAATCACTTCAACTTCCAAAAGGGACGCCACTTTAAGCATTTCACTTTTTGAAATATTAAAATATCATTCAACTTCCCCTTTAGGCATCCATTTCCATATTGCAACAATAAAGCATTTATTAAATAATTAAATGCTCACTTGACCCCTTAATGTCCCCTTCTTTAAAACAACTTGAAGTCATCAAGCCTAGGCATGGGGCACAACTTCAAGACATGAAAATTGACTAAGTCTAAAACTCAATCCAAGGAGATAACCAAATACAAGCCCAAGCTGCAACTGATGAATTGCTAAAATTAGCAAACTGACAAATGCCAAACTGAACCAAGTTGATGATGATTCTGCCAAAAATGAACTTACTAAAAATAGCAAATGCCAAAAATAGTAAGTTAACTTCAAAACCATCAGAAAGTCAAACTGACCAACCAAACTGAACTGCAACTGATTGAGCTGCTGCTAGAATAATACTGCCCAAAGATAGACTTACCAAAAATAGCAAACTGCTATAAATAGTAAGTTTGCAAAAACTCATCTGTACGCCAACTGAGCAGTAATCAAAACTTACTAAAAATAGTAAGTGTTTCCAAATATGATTTGAGCACAAATCGGGTAGCCATCATAACTTACTATAAATAGTAAGTGCCCGGAAAGGATGTTAGAATTAGATGCATGTCACATCACCCTGGAGGTCACTGAAAACCCAGAAAAACCCAAAAACCTTTTACATGCAAACCCTCGAAAAAGCATCTGAAAGAGGAAACCCTAATTTTTTGCTTCAGCTTAGCCTACAGATTTCCAGAAATAGGATAAATCCAATTGAAGAGCGTAGGGCTAAAATGGGGACATTACACACAGTGTAATCCAGCTGAAGGAATTGGATGGCGTTTGGAACAGTCAGCATATCCCTCGCAAATGAATCCGCCCAAACCCTATCTTCACACCCAGCAACTCACATGCAATTCCCATTAGTCACCCATGGCCAGAATGAGGATGACGGGTTGAAAAAGGAAGACCCATGCCCTTCCTGTAATCTGCATGGCTTTATCAAAGACTCAGGACCTGGCAAAATGAAACGGCTCCCTCAAACATCAAACTCCATGCCACTATTCATGGCATCCAACCTCTAATTAAGAACAAAAGGAAATGGTGAGTTTCGAGTATGCACGCTAGTCAAGAAATTAATCCCACGCCTAACTCTCTAACGCAAAGGTTTCTACTAATATGGAATATCACGACCAGGTAAGATCAATCTTAGAAAAGTAAACTGCCCCATGTAATTCATCAAGTAACTCATCGATCTTGGGTATAGGGTACCTTTTCTTAATCGTCTTCTTATTTAAAGCCTAGTAGTCTATACACATATGCATCGTTCCATCCATCTTCTTAACCAAGACTACTGAAGAAGTGAATGGAATGGAGCTAGGTCTAATGCGGCCCATGTCTAACAACTCCTTAATAGCATTCTCTATCTCATCCTTGAATTTCTTCGGATTCCTATAACGAATTGTTATCACCGGTTTAACTCCCTCTTTAAGCTCAATATTATGCTCGAAACCTCTATTAGGAGGTCTCCCTGGAGATATCTCTCCAAAAACTCTATCATGTTTGCCCAGTAGTGACTGAATGTCCACATGATAGGGTTGGGTGCTATTTGGAGACTCCTTGGAAGTAATCAAACACTTTGTTGTCTAAGCAACATCCCAATGCCTAAAAATACTCTCCATCCGCTTAGCGAAAACTATCTTTGGAGAACCATTGGCCATACCACTTAACACCACCTTCTTACCATTTGCTGCCCTGAATTTTAGCTCTATTGTCTAGAAGTTCTGAGAGTACTTCCCCAACGAATGAAGCCACTAAATCCCCAGTATGGCATTAGTGTCACCTAGGTCAACTACATAAAAATCATCCGTCACCATGTAGTTTCCCAATGTCACACCCAACCGAGGAACCCTCTTTGTGCAAGTCATGTTCAACCCATCTGCTACCATCACATTGAATCTCTCGAAGTCCTCTATAGGAATACCTATCTTAGTCACCAATGTTGAGTCTATGAAATTGTGAGTTGCCCCACTATCAATCAAAACCGTAACTCTCTACCCTTGTAATACTTCCCTAACGCTGAAGGAGTTGAATCTAGGAGTACCTGATAAAGTGGCAATAGCTCCATTCTTAGCCTCCTCATGTGGCTGCTCATCCTTTGAACTGCTACGATCGCTGACATGCACTTGTTTTGCCTCCCCTTTATCCTCATTATCGAAAAGAACCTCAATGTAATGCACTTTTCCTTTGCCCATGCATCTATGTCCAAGCTCCCAAGGCTCCTTACAGCTGAAACATAGCTTTTTCCTCCTCAACTCCCTACAAGCCTCATCATCCAACTTGTCCTTCCTGGGCCACTCCTTTTGAAAAGGTTTCTTATCTATGTTTTTCTGAGGACTGAATGGTTTGGATAGGAATTTGCTCTTAGGAACTGAGTTCTCCATGTCATGAGACCTAATGATGGCATACTGTAATGACTCCAGTTTGAAGGCCTTAATCCAACCACGCAATGGCTTGAATAAACCCTCAACAAAGAGTATGATCAACTTGTACTCCAACACATCTGACACCATAACCGAGTCTCTAAAACTCAAAAATATAGGCATCCACTGTACCAACTTGCTTAAGCTGCACCAACTCCCTAAAATGTAGCTCTGGGTCCTTCTTGTCAAATCTATCAATCAACTTTTGAGTGAAGTCCAAATAGGAGGTAATGCTAGCATGCCCCAAAGTGACTAGCCCATGGTAACACCACTCATGGGCCTCACCCTCTAAATGTAATGTGGCATATTTAATGGCTTTTGTTTCCAACAGAGGGTTGAGTTGGAAATAGGTGTCCAACTTTTGCACCCACGCTCTAGCAATGCATTTGCTTCAACCATCAAACGAGAGAATGGACAGCTTCCCAACCTTACGTTGCAGGTCCTGATTCTAAGGGCCCTGTTATGATCCCTTGGCCTATTTATGTACTTAATAGCACAAAAATCCTGTAGAGTCATCGCTGCATGAAATTCATCACCAAGAGACTGATACTCTCTCAAGTAGTTTGTGAGCCCTTCGCCTTGTCCTTGCTGTCCCTAATTTCCAGCCTGCTGTCCTCCCAAGAACTGAGGTAGAAGTGGTCTAGGAGTCACTCTACTCGCTTCCCTAGTGTGACTCTGAGCAGGAATGTGAGTGTTACTCCCTTCACCATTGTTCTCATTGTTACCATTGTCACCATTATGACCATTAGGACCTCCTATACCATTGTTACCAATGTTCTAATTTTTCATAAACTGAGTGAGGAACTGAACTAACTGTTGTTGACCCTGTGCAAGGTCATTTAGTATCTGCATAGTGCTGCCCTCGGGCGGTTCACGCCTGTCACCCATATTTTCGTCTTCCTCTAACTCTGAATCAAATATACTACCATCTGCTCTCACTCTTTCCCTTCTACTCTTGTATGTTATATAAGCCCCGTCCTCTAGATTCATAAATGAACATACAACTAAAATTTCTAAAACCAAGTTACGAAAGCAACCTCATAGGCTAGCAGGAATTCTAGCTCTGATATCACTGTAAAAACCCCACTAGAAGTTGCACGATATTTCCAATACTTTCAATTTGACACATATTCCATTTTGTCAAACATTTTGCATGTTGATTGAAATGTGTGTTTCAAGTGTTTGAAGATTGCACAGCATAAAGGTGAAACTTAACAAATATCAATCTCATACATTGCATTAACTCAAATGGAAAGCTCATACCAATTCACAGCTTGCAACATCAAAAAGCTTTAGCACTAAATTTTTGAATATTAACATTAGCAGGAATACACTGTTTCAGACCTGAACATTATATTTTAACAAATTATTTAACAATTTGCATAACCTTATATGCTAGGCGACTCTCCTAAGCTGCTATAGATGATAGACAACAATATATAACAATTTTTCAGTCTGAAATACAAGAATATTACTTTGCAACCCTAACGTGGAAATTGTCACGCCCAGGCAACACTTCTATGGACTGTGGCAACACCTTTTGATACCCCTACGACTTGATGAATATTATTGCAAAGGAATGTATAGGTAGCGGTGAGTGTATACCATGGGTTTATCCTGAGGAATCATGCCCAACTCCTATCACAACCCCTTCACAGCCTTCAATAGCATGGCTATTGGATGGCACTAGGGTTGTTGGATCAACAACTCCCCTTCTAAACACCCATGACCCTCAGCCAGTGCTCACATGGGAAGCCCAGTATACAATGCCTCACCTATGCAAATGAAAATGCCACGCAAGAAATGATGGCAACTACAATCTTCAGAAAAGACCACGTCCTAGCTAGCATAACATAAGGTTGTCGTCCCACTTCAAAACTGGAAATGCCACTACTAAATTGGAAGCTCCTGAATATGGAGGCTAAAGTTGGCCTAGCAAATGCTCACAAACTGAAATATAATATCAACCTCCAATAGCCCAGAATATTTATCGTTTATCTCCAAATTTGTCTCTGTAGGAGACTCACAAATTTGCCATTATCGCGCAACTAAAAGACTTAAATGATCTTCCTCTTGAACCAGCTAGGGTGGAATTGTTTCACCACCGAAACCAGTTGCCCTAGGGTTTTCGTTCCCCAAAGCCAAGAACTCCAAAAAGCTCCTCAAATGTGAATTAGAGAATATAAGCAAGCATAGTACAAAGGAGCTGCAAATCCATCTTTTATATCACTTGCCTTTTCCCCGCTCGTTAAAATAAATAAAGTGACTTTATAGAGTTACTTTTTAAATATTTCCAAAAGTCACTTTATAACACCTTTTAATTAATTATTTAACATTACCTCTTTAATTGCACTTTTTCCGCCAGGTAACATTAAATAATTAAATAAAATAATTCCATTTTTTGACTATAGCCTACGAAAATTAAATAGGCTAATAAGTCCATCTAGAGTGATCATTGAGAAGGGGACATTACAAGGAGCAACAAGTACTTTTTCATTTGTTGCATCACAAAACAAATCTACAAAATCAAAAGCTAGAAGTTTGATACAAGAGCATCCCTACACTATACATGTCACAAAGACCAACATTGTAAATTTTGTTGAGAATAATAGTAGTGAATATGTTTCTTTGTGTTAAATTGAACAATGGTGTAAATTATACATTTAAGAATGTTCATCATGTCCTTGACATGAACAAAAACCTACAATCTATAGGTGAGAGCACTAAGAAACCTACTCTTTGTGTAAATTTTCAAGGAAACAAATTTATAGTAACTACTCTTCAATTTAATAAAATGATTGTAGTTGGAATTGGTTTAAAGGGAATGTATAAGTTGATTGATCCTAAAAAAAAAGCAAAGGCATGTGCAATAGCAATAGCTAAGAGTGCCAATAAACTTTGGCATGAAAGATATGGTCACCTACATTATCAATATTTGTCTATGCCTAAGACTAATATGGTGGATGGACTTCCCTCCATTCAGGAAAGTCAGAATGTGTGTATAGGGTGTCAGATAGCAAACAAAGTCAACATCCATTTGATACTAATAAGGCATGGCAAGCCAAAGGGGTTCAAGATTTGGTCTATGTTGATTTGCGCAATCCTATGAAGACACCTATGGTGTCTAGTGCCAAGTATTTATTGTTACTTGTTGATGACTTTTCTTTAAAATGTGGGTTTATTTTCTAAAGTGAATGTTTTTCTAACTTTGCAACATGGAAAGCTTTGGTTGAAAATAGACAAGTAAACAGGTCAAGACACTTCAATTAGATAATAGAGACAAGTTTATCTCCAACCCATTCAAATAATTAGCAACATGCTACTCCATACACTCCATGAAAAATGGAGTTATGGAAAGGAGGAATAGGACAATTATGGAGATGGTGAAGTGCATGGTGCATAGCTGGGGTGTGTCATATAGGTATTGGGCCAAAACTGTAACTAAAATAATCTGCATCCTTAATATAAGTCCTTTAAAGCTATGCAAAATATCACTCCCCAAGAAGCATAGGCAGAAAACCTTTTGTAAGTGATTTCCAAATTTTTGCTTATATTGCTTTTGCACATATTCTTAAAGAAATGAGAAATAATTTAGATGCAATAAGCAAGATATACATGTTTGTTGGTTGTAGTGAGCAATCAAAAGCATACAAACTACTAGATGTTTCTACAAACAAAATCATGATCAATCGAGATGCTATTGTAGATGAGAAAATATCATTCTCATCAATTAATGGTAATTCTACAAATAGTGGTGTACAAGTAACTGGTCCGGATTCTGAAGCAATTTTTGGTGTTGAAATCAAACCAGAAAATTAGAGGGGTCAAATTCCCAGGGAACATAGTAGAAAAAAGAGTGATCTGTTTCTCAATTTTCACAACAAGATCAAGGATCTAGTGGAGAAGAGATCATTCTCAGTTTTCATAGCAAGACCAGAAGGGCCAACACAAGAGACTGAAGTACTATTCCACAATGAAGGATATTTAGAGAGATGAATTAATAAAGACAATGGAAGGCCAGTCTATGCTATTGAGTAAACAACTTATGCAAGGTGGCGAGCAAGTAAAATTTGCTCTAACTTCTATTGTTTCACAAGTATTCAATCCTACCACATTTGAAGAGGTCAAAGGGAAGCTTGAATGAGAAGATGCCATAAAGGTGAAATGTGATGCCTTGATGAAAAACAAGACTTGGGTACTATCAACATTGCCCCTCAAGAAAGAAGTCCATTGATTGTAAATGGATTTATAAAGCCATATAAATCAAATGGTTATTTAGACAAGTACAAAGCTAGGCTTGTTGCCAAAAAAATATGTACAAGAGGAAGGGATAGACTATGACGAGACCTTTAACACTATTGTCAAGATGGCCAAGTTCGGTTTGTTCTCTCCATCACTGCCTAGTTTGGATGGCAAGTATATCAAATGGATGTCAAAAGTGCCTTCTTGAATAGAGACTTGGAGGAGGAAGTCTACATGGTTCAGTCGGAAGGATTCCAAGTTCCTAAAGAAAAGCATTTTGTTTATAGGTTGGTAAAGTCCTTGTATGAACTTATGCAAGCTCTTCAAGTGTAATATTTTAAAATTGATAAATATCTTAGAGATTCTAGTTTTAAAAAAGCTATTCTAAGCCAACTCTCCATGTCAAACTCAATGGTGGTGATGGAATATACTAATTGTCTATGTTGATGATCTTTCCATTGCCAAAAGCAATGCTATTTTAATTCAAAGGGTGAAACCCAAGATTTGTTCTATTTTTGAAATGACAAAATTAGGTCTACTTCAATCTTGTTCAGGTGTAGAGTTTTGGCAATCTAATCATAAAAATTTTGCACCACAAACTAAGATACCAAATCTCTTTTAGATAAATTTAAATTGACTGAATGTAATCCTACATCTACACCAATGGAAGTTGAGCCAAGCTCTCAGCTAGCACTGCTTCATCACTAGTCAACGAAACAATGTAATGGCAACCAGTTGATAGTTTGATTTATCTCACTACCATTTCCCCAGATATATGTTTTGCAATCAATTGTCTTTCTTGATTCATGTCTAAGCCTCAAGAGGAACATTGGGAAGCTACAAAATGAGACCTTCAAAATGTCAAAGGCTCTCTTGACTTTGGCATTCTATATCAAAGATCTGTTGACTTCATGCTAGATGGAAATAATGATTCTAATAGGGGTATATTAATTGATACAAGTGTACAACTGATTACTTGTTCATTCGTAATTCAAGAGTGGTTTCTTGGCGAAAAAAGATACAACAAATAGTTGCAATATTTTCCACAAATGTAGAATACAATGTAGTTTGTTGGAAATATTGTCATTGATGTCAAAGGGGCATGGATAGTTTTGTTATTAATGCCGAAGAATGCAAGAATAAAGAATTGGAAATTGTTTTCATTGATTTCAAAGGAACTAGAAGGCCAAGAGAGATCGTTGAGGAAGTAAATCATAATATCAAAGTAAAGATCATTTGAATGTGTTTATGAGCAGCCCTCTATGAAGTTGTCGTCCTCACAAAGGGAAATAAAAAACTTAATTTTATTTGTCTAAGGGCCAGCTTTTAGATTCCTAGCACCCCCATGCAGTGACTTCAAAAATTAAATTAAATATGAAGGGGCCAACCCCCTCAATGGAGCACCCCATTTTGGGGATTTAAATTTGAAAGTAAAAATAATAAAATATATTTTTATGAAGAGGCTGACCCCTCTTGGAAGGATTGTAATGTCCCAAATTTAGCCCTACACTCTTCAATTGAAATTAGCCTAATTCTACAATCCCATAGGCCAATCAGTTGAGCAATTTAGGGTTTCCACTTTTATAGGAGGTTTTGAAGGTTTGCATGTGAGAGTTTTTTATGCATGTCTGGTGGAACTTTCTGGGTTTTTGGAGAGCTTCAAGATAAGGTAACATGCATGTTGAGAAAATGACATGCATTTCTCTCTGGTTCCTTGCATGTAGGAAAGGTTTTTGGGTTTTTCTAGGTTTTCAGAGATCTACAGGGTGGCGTGACATGCATCTGAATCCATCAACATTTTCGGGCACTTACTATTTATAATAAGTCATGTGTTCTACTCAATTTGGCATTTTGTTGAGTTTGAAGTGAACTTACTATTTTTAGCATTTGCTATTTTTAGTAAGTCTATTTTTGGCAGTGGCATCGTCGACAGCTCAGCTTAGATCATCATGCTATTTCTAGCAGTCTAGAGGAATCAATTTTGGGCGATAGTTTTGGCATTGGCTTCTATCTCTCCTTTGGACTGAGTTTCAACACTTAGTCAATTTTATGTTTTGAGTTTGTACCCCTTGCCGTTTTGAGTTTGTACCCCTTGCCTAGGCGATGACTTCAAAGTTGTTTTAAAGTTGGGGCCATAAATTGGACGCCTTATTAATGCATTTAATGCTTTATTAATGTTTTAATATTTCCTCAAGAGTGGGACAGCTTGGGAAAGAGCATAAAGAGTTTTAAATATTTTATTTTAAAAATGCATTTGAGGAGGACGTCCTTTGGAGAAGTTGAAAAGCTTTCTTGGTTGGAGTTACAGGTTGCTTCAATTGCCCAATTGTGCCTATATATTGATGCTTTGCTAAGTGTTGAGGATCTTTTGGAAATTTGATAATGTTATGCTACTAAACTAAGTTCAAACTTTGCTACGAGGATTGCATACCTCTAGCTTTCTATGCCATTCTTCGGGCCTGAAACTATAGCTTCCTAGATGGTGACTGAAGACTGTACTTCACACAAAGGTGCAAATAGAGCTTAATCTTGATCGTGATAGCAGATTGTTGTTGTATAATCTGTTATTGTTAATCATTATAGGCAGATTGTTGGTTTATAATCTGATTATATTACTATTGAAAGTGCTAGTTGAAGCATGTTTTTGTTCGTAGCTTCAACAGCATAATTTATTTGGTTCTGGGTATTGGTACCAGCTGTGCAACTATGGAAGGTGCCCCTATCCTCCAGAATTCAGATTTTATTATTGAGATTTTGATTTTTAAGGTGAAGTCAACCTCACCAGGAGACCGTACCATTCATCTTGGCTGCATTGGGAGTCATGCCACTGACAAGTGCAGATTTTGAAGGTGTATTTCTGCTGTATTTTGGATGCCTAGCTTCAAGGATTCATCAGCGTTCAGTTTCACGTCAATCGGGCTCTGTTTGGCAAAGATATGAGCAAATTGGTGAATTCTCTTCTTGCTGGTCTGATTTTCTGTGTTTACTTTTTCTAATCAGACTTGAAATAATTCTGATTTTTTTGTTTATTAGAGGCTAAAATCTGGTTGTATTCATTGTAAAGAGATAAGGATAATGTCCTTAGCCATTGGTTGTATTTGGCCTTCATTTTGATATGTTTGCAGCTGAAACTCATTTATTGTAAGGCTGGTTAGTAGTACTAACAGTCATTTATTTCATTTAGTAGATAAGTGGTTGAAGTATTTATATTTTCAGCACATTTAAGTTTAATAATTCCCCCCACTGAATAAGTGGTAGAGCGGATTCATGGTCGGCTTGCTGCCTATTAATATTTGTAATTAGTTTGCTCCCATTGAATAAGTGGTTGAGCTTATGGTCGGTTATCCGCCTACTCTTGTATTTACTTTCATTTCATGATCGGCTAGCCGCCTAGCAGCTTTGTAATTCATTTTCAGTTGCTAAAGATCCCCGACACCGTATGCTCTCACCTCGCCCACATTGGGATCTTGGTGATCAAAAGGTGAAGGGTTACTTTCCAAGCTAGCTATTATTTAGAGCTAACGCTAACAGTGTTGTTTGGTGCTGATTAAAATTCGAAAAAATTAAGGGGGAATATTACAAGGATCCCCCCTCTTAGGAGAGTCACCTCCTTTGAACGAAGGGGCATGTTTGATAAGGTATAAAACAAGGCAAAGTAGAGGTGTGAGAAGCAAGTTTTTATTGAATATTATTTTGAATATTGAGCAGATTTAAAACAAACCAAAAAGGAAGAAAGTATGAAGAATACTTCTAATTCATATTGAAGAACATATGAAGATCTATATGTGAAATGTGTGCAAGTTTATTTGAAGAACATGAGCAGATTGTATGAAGAGTTTATGATCAGATTTATGGAGGATTTTTTATCATATGTCTAAAGTTTTTTATGAGCAGATCTGAGTTTACTAGAGCAGACATTAAGGCAGAAATATATGTGAAGATGTTGTGATCAGATTTGTAAGTAAAATTAGAGCAGACCTGAAGGCAGAATTATAAAGGAAAGTATTGCGTTGTTTGAGAGAAAATTTGTGAAGGAAAGTTGTTGCATCATCATTAAGAAGACTTGTGAAGGAAAGCAATTACATCATCTACAAACCAAATTGTGAAGGAGAGCACTTGTGTGATAACCGTTAGATCATCCACAAACAGAGGTGCGAAAGAAAGTGCATCTATAATCAAATCTTTGTGAAGACAATATCATCCATTGAAGAATTTGGAGGTTGGTGCCTGTCAAAGAAGAGATTGGTGTCTCTTGCTGAGTTGGTGCTTAGTTGTGGGGATTGGTGTCTCTAGTGGGTTGGTGCCTACAAATTTTGTAAGTGGCGATTGGTGTCTCCAGTGGATTGGTTCCTACAAAAAGAAGACTTGTAAGAGAAGTAGATTGGTGCCTACAAAGAAGATCAATATATAGTATATACATAAGCAATATTTTGTCGTGGTTTTCTCCTGCAAGGGTTTCCACGTAAATAGTGTGTTCTTCGTGTGTTCTTAATTGCTAGATCTTGCATGTATGTTATTGTTATGGATGATTAAATTTTGAAGTATTACAATTGTGGTTGATTAAGTTGTGAAAAGTAAAAGATCGTTGTTATACTGATTCCCCCCACCAGTTTAAGTGTGTGCTCATCATAGTTGTCAATACAAGTTGTGAGACAAAATTAGTCAATTTTTAATTTGACCAAACAACACCAACCTCACTTTTTTGTGATAACCAAAGTGCTCTCAAGATGGTAAAGAACCCAATCTATCATGCAAGAACTAAGCATATTGAAGTTCATCATCATTACTTTTGCTAGCTGGTTGGCAATGAAAACATTTGTCTTTATTATTGTCCTACAACAGAGTAAAGTGCTGATATAATGACTAAACCACCCAATAAAGCTATATTTGTCAAGTTTAGAAATAAACTTGGAATTGTTTCAATGGATATATGTTGATAGCATTGTAGAGGTGCAGATTTTTAGTAAGTTATCCTTGTGCTATCATTAGCACATTGTTGTACATAGAAGTTTATTTGTTATGAGATTGTTCCTGATTTCTAGGAAGTAGTTCATTTCCTCAAGTTTATTTGACAAGCCTCTATGTAATCTAATATTCAACAGCTCAAGAATATAATGATAATATAATTTACATGTTCAGAAAGAGAAAGTGGTATGATTGTTGGTGGTTTGTCCTTGGATGTCATCCTAAAAATCAAGGATGGGGTTGTGTGCATGTCATTAGAAACCTCCTAATCTCTCTCTTTCTTTCTCTTCTTCCTTGTAGTATAAATGCTCAATAATAAATGAACTAACTCTTGTTGACTATTATTAGTGAGAAATTGATAGTCCTTACTACTGTGTTCATGTAGAAAGGATCTTGTGAAATGATACCTTTCCTTGGAGTGTGATTGTGAAAGTATGTAAGATACCTTCCCAAAGTATTTTTGCAATTCCACAATATTTACTTGGCAGGTGTAACGTCAAACAATTTGTATGAAGGATGTGTGAACTAAGTTTGTGTTTGGTAATCCATATATACTTTCCATTGAATTTTCAAATAATATTTAATTCAGAATACATGAGAATTTCTATGCTTTGACAACAGTTATATTTTAAACTCTCAAGCAACAAAGATAAACTTCAGATATTATAGCTGAATACACAATACATAGACTGCATAATACTGCTCAGAGCTTAATTAAATCAGTATCAGCTAACCTGGTCAGATTTTAGCTTCTGTGTGATGGAGAATTGGATGATTAGTGCCCTGATGATTGTTTGAATTTAGATGGCACCTTTGGACTTGCAGCTACTGAATATCCAATAGTCTTCTAATACTGGAATGAATGCCTACTGGCATGATTACCCATGTCCAGTTTGTAGAAGGCAACAACCAATGATATTCTAGCATCCCCTTTCAAATATAAAATTGCAACTGTAAATAATGAATGATTGGCATAAAAGATCTGCCCAACCTCAAGTCATAAAGGTATGGCTCCAATACTTTTCCTTTGAACAGGTATACTCATGCCAATCTTAATTAATATATTAGACCATCCATTATTAAATTTTCCCTTCCACTACTAGAGGCTTTATGACTACACACCCATCAATTCGAGCATTTGCAGCTTATAACTTTGTCTGGGAAATCACCGCTCCCTTGTCTTGATAATTGATCCCTAAGATGTAATTCGATGCCTTTATAATAAGTCGATTGTTGTCTAAAAATGTTGCGCTATCCATATATTAATTAACCTTCAATAGCAAGGCATTGACCTTACCACATCAATAATACAAAGAATAATTGGTGCTCAGTCTTACCAAAGGCGGCGGCAGAGATAGTCTTAATCCACACGTTCTCGTCGACTTTTCTCCAATTCTATACTCAAATTGAATCTTTTAAATGAAGTAGTAGACGATATGGGATTGGCATGTTCTTAATACACAAAACTCTCCAATGATAAATCAGTGCCCTCTCATTTGCAGATATATCCTTATTTCACCTTAATGCCTTTCACTATGCCCACGATTTATCAATATTCCAACGCTCCACAAATATCACCTCCAATAGACATAGAATATCCTTAAGCCTAACCCCCTTAATGTTGAGTCCAAGATGGTGGAAACCTAATCTTTGTAATAATTACTAGCACATGAGCCTCCCATCCGTTGTTCCTTATACCCCTTTGAGTGCTTCTCTACACTTCATACAGCTGTTTTCCCAACATATCTAGTGGATGGCAAAAATCTAGAAATGTTGTGAGGTTATAGCTACTAAGAATTCTTCAAATACATACAACACACAATGATAAAATATACCAGCCAAAGCACTTATCTAAACCATCCCTGCTACCGAAACATTGGATAAAATATATGGACCTACATTACTGAATACATATTTTGCACTACCGGCCTGCATGGGATTAACAATATTCGATATTGTCAACCTGTACAAACCCGGAACACCGTGAAATTTATCTTTTACTAAAGACTTCACAAATTTCCACAAACAATGTGAGAAGCCTAACACAAGTAAACAGAGAAAAATACTAACTTGAAATATAAATACCATCAAATTCAGTAAAGACCCCAGTGTACACAGTACAGTAACCAATTTGATAATTCTAATACTTAGATCTGAGGAGCAGTAATGTATATAAATTCACTCCCACACTACAATAAAATATTGATATTATTGAAATTCAATCCAAGAAGGTGCAATCGATATTTGCACTTGTCACATAGTGATTACATATATTGCAGACGGCATGTGAAGTCAAATGCAATCCAATCGCTCACTACCCTGTAAATACATAGCCCAATAAAAGGATATTGTATGCGTGAATCCTTCCGAATCAACTTGGTTCCCTTAGTCGATGACTACAATCTGCTCGGAACAAATATGAAAGCTAGAGATCTGCGTCACTCAAGATACACTCAAAGGGTCCGAAATGCATTGTCTAATGGAGCCTGATAGCTTGTGATGTTCCTGTGATGCGGTTCCAATCCAAATCACATGTCCCAGTATGCCTATAGCTTCGCGCGTATGTCCCGATTCTTCCTCCAACAAATCTCTTGTGTGTTTCATGCGTGCTAGAACATTGTGCGAGACTCGTTCCATCTTATGTAAACTCCTTAAGATGGATGACTCTTCAGGTAATCCGAATGGATCAACTATGCTCAACTCCTATAGTCACCTTGTAATGTCCCCTTCTCAAACCTGATTGTTCATGTGACCGTTGGCCTTTTTTCTGGAAACCCAAAGGCTAGTCGGAAGGTAAAATTAGGGTTTCCTATTTTTGAGGGGGTCTTTGTTCAGAGATGGTGGATTCAAGGGCGGTTTCTTTCTGGGTTTTCAGAGAGCTTCGCAGTGGTGTGTTCATCTCGGCATTCTGAGCATTTCCAGGAATTTACTATTTTTAGTAAATTCTATTTTTGGCAGTAAACAAGATGGTCTCAGGCGGTTGACCTTCCCCTTCAATTGACTCAAGTGGCGTATCCAGTTTCGGGCTTCAGAATGTGGTTTTGGGGAGTTGAGCTCATTTCACTTAAAAAATAACATTATAATTTAAATGTTATTTTATCACCTTGGCCTAGTCAAATGACTTAATGTTATTTTAAAAGAGGGACTTGAAGGGTGGCGCCATCATTAAGGATATATTTAATATTTGATGAATTTTCCAAAGTCAAAGCAAGTTAATTTGGGCGCATTTATCAAGGTGTTGATTTTAATTAAAATATGATTATTGAGCTAAAAGGGAAAAGGACGCCATCTTGAAGGAAGAGTTAGGGTTTGGTCATGGAGTTGGATTTTAGGGTTTCGTGAAGTCAACCGAAACTTATAAAAAGGAGACTTGAGCATCATTTCATCATCTTTGGTCTACTATACTGTTATGCTGCCGGATTGGCTCTGGATTCGCTTCGAGGAATGAAGGCCTCCTAGCTCGGGCATCGCTTCTCGTTTGTAAGACAACAACTAGTGGTGATTCTTAGTTCATTTTGTGAGTTTATTGGAAATCATGCACTGTAATCTGCATTTGTCTATTTAGGATCAGATTTTGCATCTTAGAGTTTTCTGATTTTAGTATTTTAGCTGTAGCAGATTCGATGTTTTGTTCATAACTCAAAAAAGGCAAAAAAATTAGTTGTGGGTATTGTTTATTTCCATCCATCTTGGCTAGGCGCCCATGTATGCAAATTTGTAGATTTTTTGAAAGTGAATCTGATTTTTAAAAGCAAGTCGCCCCTGTCAGCTGGGCCGTACCATTCAAGGTGTCTTGGAATTCGTGCATTTAATGTAGTCAGCATTCTAAGTCTGTTTTATGTTGTTGGATTGAGCGCCCTATTGCTAGTAATGGTTTGCATTTAGTTTCATGTTAATTGAGTGAGTTTCAAGGGAGTTACGAACTATTCTATAAATCTCTATGTTGCTGGTTTTATGAAGAAAATACAGTACTGTCTTATCAGCTTGTAGAAATCTGCACTTCCGTTCGTGGATGGGTGTTGGGAACTCTTAAAGACTCAGCGGAAACTTCATTGGAGATTACCCAAGTGAAAGAGGTTGGATCTGTTTTGCTCATGCAGTTATAAGCTTTAATTCTTGGCAAAAAAGTAATTCTCTAATATTGTTGTGATTCCATTCATATGCTGATTCGTATTGATAGCAAGTTATCATCTTTCAAAATTGTACGCTGGCAGTAGTACTAACAGCCATTTAGATTCTTGCTTATCAGATTGTAATGCTCTTCTTTCTTCCAGCATTTGATATTGTATTAAATCAATCTCCACCCTATGGTAGCTACTCTCCCATTCTGGGTTAGCAAGCACATTCTGGGTGTTTGAGTGTTTTCAGCTTTCAGCATTTCTCTTTCAAGTATTGTTATTGTAGTCACTCCGTCATATGGTCGCCCCTCACTCCGCATTGGATTGGGTAGCACATACTTGACGTCGAGTTCCCTTTCCAGCATTTAGAGTAGAAGATCCTCTGACCAATGCTCGCCATCATCGGCGCCATACTGGTTAGAGTTGTTTCGGTACGTTTGGGTTTACCTTATAACCTTAACGGGTACTTGAATGTAATGTTGTAATCTGATAATTGAAAAATCGGAAAAAATTGGCTCGGAATATTTCACACCTTCAAATCGAATGCCCAGTCAAATCTCGAGAATGACCTGCGATTGAGAAAATGGGGATGACGGATTAGAGGAATGGTTGAGTCATGTGAATGAACAGAGACAAGAATCCCGGGTAGAGACTACGTCCTACCGGTTAGTCCAGCTACACGACCAATTTCCTTGTCTCCATTCCCTGATTTCACCCCGGCCAACTATTCGCTTAAGTAGTAGTAGATAACACCTCCCAGAACAGGTCGGCCAGAGAGAAACACGATTATTTAAATTTAAATGTTATTTATTTAATAATTTAAATTTATATTTATTATTATTATTTATTATTAATATTATTATTAAATATTATTATTATTTATTATTATTATTATTTATTATTATTATTTATTATTATTATTTATTATTATTATTATTTAATATTATTCTGAATTAGCATTTAAAAATGCTTTCTTCCCGCCAGTTGGAACTAGGTCTCAAATTGTGGACATGACAGTCCTTCCATCCCAAAAATTGCTTATCCTCAAGCAATTTGCACTTGTATACCCGGATCCCATATCAATCTAAAAGTCACCACTCCGCCATTTTGTTGGGCATCATTGCCCTTTTGTAGCATCTCGTGAGGCATCTCATCAAACATACCAATTCTCATGTCATCACCTTCCTCCAACATGCTCCATTGAGGAATACCGCTATGCAAACTCAAGATGAGATAAACATCTCTCATCAAAACTCCATCAATGATCTGATCATCATTGGAACAAAGGAGTGTAAAGGTTCTTTGGCCATCCTTCATGTAATCAGAGTGCATAACCATGGGGTTCCCTTGCAGTTCTTGGACTTGGGCTGATGCAACTTGCACAATACAATCCTTTGTCAATGAGGTGTCTTCTTGTTAGTCAGCTTGAAACTCTGATCCTTCTTCCTAATCTATTATCATCATGTCTTCTTTAACCTCCTCATACATAGCTGAAATCTTCTCTACTTCAAGTTCCACTTCCGCATCCTCAAGGAGCTCTTCTTGTTTCAAGATTAATTCATCTGGCTCCAGCCCTTTTATCTCTTCCTCTTCTTTCTTCTTTCGCCTTATGTAGTCATAAAGTCCCTTTTTGAGGGAGTAGAAGGACTCGTGTGCTCTCAAGTACTCATCAAGGGGAATACAAGCCTTTGCATCATCTAGTAGGCTTTGGTATTCATTCAAAATTTTGGACACCTCAATCTCATACTGCTGCTGAACAAGATCTATGTCCTTATCAACATTGTTAGGCCCTAATTTGTTGTTGGTTATTACAGCAGTGAGGGTCTACATCATTTGCAACAGCGTCTGATTAACTTGATCCTGCTTTTCTATGAAGGATTTGATTTTGTTATTCTACTCCTTCATCTTCTTCTTACCTCTGCCCTCTATTCCCTTGTCGCTACTCCCTTTCGCTTGTTTGCATAAATTTCCTCAGGCTGGCAGGACTTGAGACTCTAATACCACTGTGAGAAGCCTAACACAAGTAAACAAAGAAAAATACTAACTGGAAATATAAATACCATCAAATTCAATAAAGACCCCAATGTACACAGTAACCAATCTAATACTCAAATCTAAGTAGTAGTAATGTATATAAATTCACTCCCACACTACAATAAAATATTGATATTATTGAAATTCAATCCAGGAAGGTGCAATCGATATTTGCACTTGTCGCGTAGTGATTACATATATTGCAGATGGCATGTGAAGTCAAATGTAATTCAATCGCTCACTGCCCTGTAGACGCATAGCCCGATAAAAGGATATTGTATGCATGAATGCCTTTTGAATCAACTTGGTTCCCTTAGTCGATGACTACAATCTGCTCGAAACAAATATGAAAGCTAGAGATCTACGTCACTCGAGATACACTTGAAGGGTCTGGAATGCATTGTCTGATGGCCCTGATAGCTCGTGATGTTCCTATGATGCAGTTCCGATCCAAATCGCATGTCCCAGTATAGAGTGCGGTATATGCCTATAGCTTCATGCGTATGTTTCGATCTTCCTCCAACGAATCTCCCATGTGTTTGATGCGTGCCAAATCGTTGTGCGGGACTCATTCTGTCTTATGCAAAATCCTTAAGATGGATGACACTTCAGGTAATCCGAATGGATCAACTCTACTCAACTCCTGTAGTCGCCTTCAAATCGAATGCCTAGTCAAATCTCGAGAATGACCTACGATTGAGAAAAAGGGGATGACGGATTAGAGGAATGGTTGAGTCGTGTGAATGAATAGAGACAAGAATCTCGGCTAGAGACTACGTCCTACGGGTTAGTCCAGCTACACAGCCAAGCTCCTTGTCTCCATTCCCTGATTTCACCTCGGCCAGCTATTCGCTTAAGTAGTAGTAGATGACGCCTCCCAAAACAGGTCGGCCAGAGAGAAGCACGATTATTTAAATTTAAATGTTATTTATTTAATAATTTAAATTTATATTTAATACTATTATTTATTATTAATATTATTATTATTTATTATTATTATTTTGAATTAGCATTTAAAAATGCTTTCTTCCCGCCAGGTGGAACTAGGTCTCAAATTGGGGACATGACAAACAATCAATTGTCCATTGAAACCCACTACGAATCTTGAATGAATCTCCCAGTTGATGGAATTGAGTTTTCATTCAATCCACCCTAAAACCCAAGGGTTTTTGTCCTCAAGCTCCTAAAAGCCAAGCTCCCCAAAATCCCAATAATAATTTTTCCAAAAAATATGCCAATGAATTCATTTTCACCACCTTTATACTCCACCACCTTTTAATATTTTATTATTAAATATTTTGCTCCACTAAAGTAACTTTATTTAATATTTTCTCCATTCCTTTAATAAAGTCACTTTAATAAATATTCAATTAATTAAATATAAATGTCCAAAATATTATTTCAAGACAAAATAATATTTAATTAATTAAATTAAACTTTGTGGTGGCTACTCGGAAATCAGGGACATTACAAAGTATTCTCTCTTATCTCTCTCTTTGGTTCTCTCAAGGATGTTTGAAGGAATCAACGAGATCAATAGAATGATAATGTGACCATTCCTCCTCCTTATGTTGAGAAAAGGAACTTGTGTTTATGCTTGCATAGTTTCTAGTGGGATGAATGTTGTAACATTTATTTTAAGCAATTGTAATATAAGTTAGAATTGAATCCCCTATGTATGGTTGATGACAGTGTTCTTCCTATCTCTCTCTATGATAATGTTTAATTGGACAATTAGATAGACATCCCATGTGGATGGCTTCTTGCTATTTCTCTCTCTCCTTGTGCAGTTAAAGATTGAATGAGTAAGCTTTATGGTTAATGTGCCTAATCTCTCTCTCATGCTTGTGAAGTTGTAATGAGTAATTGAATGCAGTGAACGAACCTAATGAAGGTAGTGAACATTGTGAGGATTCATATGAAACTGTTGAGGAAATGAGTAGTGTTTTCCTGCTTAATGAATCTAACTCACCTCCTCACTCTGGTTAATGAATCTAGGGAGTAAATTGGTGTCTCCGTTTTGGTTGTAGTCTTCTGCTGTTGTATGTGCATGTACCACATTGTGTTGTGTGTCTTCTCAATAGATTGAGTTGGAGACAACTCTTTACCTATGTGAATCTCTTGTGTTGCTGCTTCCGTTTTAAGAGAGTGCCACATTTAGATGCTTGCCACTCCTTCCCTATTGATATTGATGTGTCTCTCTTCATGTGTCACCTACACATCTCTTCAACAAATGTATTGGTGCTTGTGTTAGGGTTGTCATAGAGACAACACTTGTGCGAGTGTGTGCATTTTGCAACACTACTTGTGTCATATTTTTGAACATGAAAAATTTGTTCAACCTGTTTTATCCTGCTAATGTTCTTATTAACTTTCGGACATTTCACAAACATTGTTTATGGGAAACTGTCGCTACCAGCCATGATTACCATTTTGTAATCTCACATCTACTGAGATATTTTCAATAATTTTGTAAAAGAAAATTTGCCTTGAATAAAGAATAAAGGAATCAGAACAGAGTTTGATATCCCAATATGACTAAATGTTTCTAGTGCTATACTAATTAGTTCTTATAGCATATCTTTTCCAACAAAATATGTTATCGATAATACACTGGAAGCTTAATTTTTCTCAGATTTCATTAGAAAATCAGTCCAATGTCATTTTTTAATTAGAATAAGAAGCCAAGCTTAAATTTTCTGTCTGAATTTCTGCAACAATTGGCCATTTCCTGTACCAAATTCTGCTACTGTACTTCAAATAATTATAACATATTTTTCCAAATAAAAAACAGAGATGCATATCCAATCATCAGAATAAACATAAAGTATTCATATTTACAACAATGATATCCTATTTCAAAAAAAAAAATTACATCAAACATTGAAAAAAATAACCTTTGATGTGTGGGCCACGTGTCCAACAGCTGCAATGATTGCCATAAAAAACCAGCATAGAATTAGAGAAAACATTATGAGTTTGATCAATTGATTTTCCCCATATTGACAATCTGTCAGAGTTCATAATGTGTTGACCATACCAAAAAGAAAAATCTCATGTAAGATATTTTTATCAATCATAAAGTTTACCTGTTACAGAAGCTTTCTTATCTAGCAGCTCATATAGGACTTCTAGATAGTCTCTGTAGAAGGTGACAATTCCTGAACAGAAATGCAGTAATCTCAAGAATATATATCATACACAATTTTTTCCAGATCAAAATTTTAAATCTCTCATTGAACACTATCAAATGCATGGAGACCATTGCACCCACATCTTCAGAAGTAAAATCATTAATGAGGTTAGGTATTATGGAATAACTGTATGATGAGAAAGAGGACAGAAATACCTGGATTTCCAGGAATAAACAAAATGTGAAAGGATGGTCTTTCTGCATGAAGCTCCAATATTTCGGTCATATGCCTGCAAGCATAGCCTTATAATATTAAAGACAAATTTCTCCCTGCACTCTATACAACTGGCCTATTTTGTTGCCCTACTAGGAATGAGCAGTTGTTTTCTAGTTTTATTTCTCATCTACATCACGGATTGAAGACGCAGTCTAGACCCAATCAATTAGTAAGATCAAACCAAAACCTAACTATATAGAGAACAGCTATGAATTGAATTTAAAATTTATGAAGCAACTTTCATACCCAGCAACCTTATGTAAGCGCAGCTTGGCATGTGATCTATTTTCATATGATTCACAGAGTCTCTCCATATGATAAGCAGCAAGTTTCAGACAAACCCTGCTTCAACATAATGAACAATCATCATTAAAAGTTTGAATCTATCAAAAATGCTAAATATAATTACTCTGTTACTTTCAGAGAATCAAATGAATGGAGTAGCACAAGCATACTTGAATTACAGCAATTAGAAAATCAAAATAATAACCACTATTACCTTTTCCCTCTAATTTAATTATCTTGGCATGTCATGGTGAAGTTTCTAACATGCAAAAAATAACACCTTGAGGTCATACTAGCAAGACTAAGCAAGTAAACATTTTACTTATTTCATATTAACTATTTCATCATATAGGTGTACATTTATTTATCTCCATAAAAGTTGGCAACATGGCTAACGGATCATTAACAAGGTAAATCTAAATAGAAGACTGAAAGCTTATTTAATCTTTGCACAACTTGGAAAGTGATGAAAATATGTCTTCTGTTTTAAATTTACTGTCTGAGCCATGGGACCCAAGTTATTTATTGTACTTTCTGTTTCATTTAAAGGTTTCATATCTACTAATTTGCAATTAAGCCATTAGAAAAACACATAACACACATCCATACAACCTATGTTGTCAAAGTATAGGATGCAAGATAGAAGACAAACAAGAAATTTAAAATGGGTACATTGAGTAGCCTTTACTTCATTGATTAAATGCACTTTCAATAAACAACCTTCAGTTGATTACATTGTATAATCAACCTCATCATAAAATATAGCATAATATCTACACTTAAATCTTGACACATTATGCTATTATATCTTTAAGCGATGCATGTGGGAGAAATACCTGAAAAGCAAAATTTAAATTCCAACATCCCCCCTTAATGCGAAATTGGAGGATTTACAACACATTCAATATAACACTGGCAGTACATTGACAAGTAAGAGAATGTCATCACAACAACCCCTGTTCATGACAAGCTCTTTGAGATAGAACTGCTCTAAAAACTTGAACTTACTCTTCATCAATGGCTTGGTGAAGATATTGACCACTTCATCCTTTGTTTCAAAATGACCGATCAAAAATCTTCTTCAGCTCCAACAGTTCATGAACCTTGTGGACTTGATCTCAATATGCTTAATCCTCACATGAAAGACTAGATTCTCACCAATCTAAAGAGCACTCTAATTATCACAATGAACCATTGGCATGTCTTTCAACACATTCAACATGCAAGTGATATAGCATGTCATGTAACCACATTGCTTCATTCGACACTTGAGCTAGTTCTATCTACTTTGTCTCCACTGTTGATTTTGAAAATCGTTTCTCACCTTGTGTTGCTCTAGTTTAATCCCATTGCCATACAAACGTTTAATTAAAACATTTACTACATGGTGTTTGGTTTGAGCAATTATCCCACATTGATCTCGTCATTGGATGGGTGAGTGATTTAAAAAGTTCAACAAACATCATAAGCTATACTAATTGGGAAAGAGGCTCAAGGATGAAAAGCCCAAAATAATTTAGTTTTTTACTGTTTACACTAGTCATTCCTTCCACATACTAGCATATGCTTCATACTATTGAGAATAATATAAATCATTTTCACCTTGTTCTTCTTCTATTTTATCACATTGTGATAAAAAGGAAAAATCAAAATGTTAACCACAAGTTGCTTGGTTTGAACTTTGAACAATTATCCCATATTCATCTAGACATTGGAGAGGTGGATGATTTAAAAAGTTCAACAAAAAATAAAACAAAAAAATATGTAGTAGAACCACTCTTCAAATTAGAAGGAGAAACTCCCTAACAAACAAAAACTAACCTACTATGAACAATATGAACTTGCTGTTTACAAACATTACAATATTTTCTAGGGTGTTTCATGCTCATGTTGAATAAAAGTAAATGCAATTTTTGGACTCACCTAGGGTAAAAGGATAACAAACACTTCAATGCTAGGCAAAAGTTTTTTAACTTTTTTCTATAAATCTATCTATTGCAAAGTTAACACAATTAAAGAATGCTTATGATTTTCAATTAAACAGAGAGATCAAAAACCATAAATGAAACAAGATCAGATTGGAGACACAAACTATAATGTCTCAATTTGAGCCGAATTGTTTTGTGAGCTTTTAGCGCAATTCTTGAGTCTCGTAGGCTATTTGGTAATAGACAGGGTGGAACTCCAAAGTTCTCAAAGGACGCAAGGTCAACAATTCATGATTTTTGTTTTTGGCAATGAACCCAATTAGCAGTATCCATCACAATGACACTTAAAAAAGTGTTTTCAGACTCCAAGGGTGTTTTTCAAACTTCTTAGAGAGCGTATCTATTTTTAGTAAGTCACTGAGTTGGCTCTAATCATCTTCCTATTGCTTTAGTTTCATCATGGTGTGGTCAGAATTGGATTCCGATGTCGTTGCAAGACTTTCCACACTTGGGTGAGTTATTAAATTATTAACTAATATTTCACTAATGTTGTCTAATGTTGAGAAATAATAAAAGGACAACTTACTGTAACAGCTCGTTGGAAAGGTGATTAAGTGTTTTAAACAGTTGGATGCCTAGGCATAAGGGGTCTTTTGCATGTAATGAATTATTTAATTTGAAAAAGAAAAAAAAAGTGTATTTTTTTTGGAAAAAAGCAATAAAAAAGCTATAAAAGGAGGTGTTGGAGGCTCATTTTGGGATGTTGAAGATTTTTTACACTATTATGCTGCCAGATTGAACCTACATGTTCTTCCTAAAATCTTTTGAGGATGAAACCCTCATTTGATTTAGTTTCAGATTTGCAAAACAAGCCCTAGCTAGAGTTAATTTGATTTCATTCAAGAATCACCATTGTGCCTCAACAGAGTTTCAGTTTTTTGGGTTTCAATATGGAGGTAGTCAATGCTTTCTAGTTTGCAGATTTTTGGGGTTTGATTAATGATCTTTTGCAGAGTTTTTTGTAGAGGTTTCCTTGGGGTGATTGAGGAGGTTATTTTCAAAGGGTTTCTTCCAGACTTGGTGTGGGGTTTGGAGAATGAACCGCCCCTTTTTTCTTGGATTTGCTGACTGTATGGTGGTGCTGGGTATGTCTCTGATTGTTTGGCACAGATTGGAAGTGGTTTTCGCTATGTTAATAGGTGTTTGATGAATTTATTTGGTTCACAGACCTGCTGTCCCTGAGTATCAGACATGCTGGGTATGATTTGCTTATCTTTTCATGATCTTTGGTAGATGTTGGTTGGCATTGGGGGTGTATGTTACTGCTGGTCATTGCTGGGAGGTGTTCTTTGGTGGTTTGGAAAGGTATTTGGTGATTTACCAAGGCTGTTTTAACCTGCAATAGTAGTATATCATACTCGCAACAGCTCTCTTGGTCATATCAAAACCTAATTCATCACATACATCAGCCTAAATGGGGGTTCTTAGACCTGTCCCAGATCATGTCAGCGAATAATCTCAAGGTATGTCATTAGTATTTCAGTTGGTTATGAGTTGATGAGAATTTAGAGTGATCTTATTGGCTGTCCACACCTGTAGCAGCGAGTTTCAATGTATTTGCAGACCTGCAACTAGTTTCCAGTCATCCTTTGAGGTATTTTGTTGATCTTTATAAGCTGGGAGGTTACTTCATGATTGTGGGAACTTTGGGAATTGACATAATGGTTCAAATTATTATAAACTATCACTTTATGTTCATATCTCTCACATGACAAGAGATCAAAAGGTAGATGATCTACAAAATAACCTTCTCAAAGAACTCATCAAACTAAAAATAAAGACAACTAAAAATTGTGTGGGCAATCTTTAGCTCAAGCTAAAAATAAACTCTTGGATAAGTGGATTTAGATGATTCTAATCAAGCTTTCCCCTTGTTCTAGTCATAGTGGATGCTTTGAAAACACTATGAAACCTTTAGTCAAGATGCTCTACCAAACACTCGAACTTGAATTTTTCGCAGTGGCAACTTCATGCTTGAAATATTTATCTCCAGTTGCAAGAAGTGTTTGACGAATTGTATATTTCAGCTAATCAACAAATTGTAATTTAATTTATGATTATGAACAATTGTTAGATTGCTATCAACTGTTAACTGTTCATACATTTTAAAATTGATTGGACACCTATTGTGAGTATTTCTATTACTTGAAGAAAAAATTGGCAGCTATTTCCAAATATAAAACTCAAAATTAATGAGTAAATTTTTACTCCATCAACTGTTTGATGAAATTCCTGCAAATTGACTCATCAAAAGTGCAAGGGAATGAGGAATTTATTGTTAGCTATATTCCATTGTTACAAAGCATGCACTAAATGACTTGACTTTCTATCAAGTTGAAAATGTGAACCACTTGTCCACAATATTGACACATAAAAAAATACTCCTATGGTAGGAAAAGTTGTGTTGAAAATGAAGGTTTATGATGATCCTACTCCATGTATAGTCATCATGAACCAACATGAAGTATGCAATATCAAGTGTTCAAGTGTTGATTAAGATCTTGTGGCAATATACTACGATCACAATTTCTCAATGAATAATTTGAGAAGTATCCAAGTACCATGCTCAAAGAACTTGAAATCTTGATGTTTCTCCAAGTACCGTGCTCAAAGAACTCGAAATCTAAATTCTGATGTTCCCCCATATAAGATGAGAGTAGAAAGAGCTACTGCAAAGGCCCCCCCTAGAAAGAGAACATGAACTTGTATAGAAATGCACAACTCAATGACGCCCTCTTGGGTTTTCTTCACAAGTCTCCATTAAGCTACTCTTTCGAGTTTTCAACTTAGTGGGAAGAGTTTGCAAACCACCCTTTCAGGTTTTCATCTTACAACTCAAGTGCAAAATTATGATCAACAAGAGGCAATATCCATGGCCTCATATAATCTATACTAAGCTGCATATCCAGCAGTCTTAGTGTGCTCATTATCAATATTCCAATATTAGTCACAGGTTTAAAAAATAATTGCTTTGATCAACACCAAAGAGACTGAGAGCACAATCATCCTCTATGGGTGTAGTAACCCCTACTAGGATATCTTGCAATTTTTACAATTTGTGATGCACAAGCATTCCGTCAAACACTTTGTCAATAATCAAACAAGGGGTATTCCTGAGTGCGAACACTGTGAGTTGCTGCTACTAAAATCATAAATCATAAATCCATCGCAAATTCATAACTTTGTTCATATGTATCATATGGGCATTTTGTCAAACAGTTTGCAACCAATAGAGTTTCAACTGATTTTCACAAATAATTACCACAATAAATTCTCACAACTCCAATTACACAAAACAACTTTTCTTTACCAAAGTTATTGAATGATGAATATTGCAGCTTCAAAAGACATTTTCATATGCTGCTGTTGTAAACTAAGATATTCATAAATACCAAGCAGACTTTTCTTACATTCATGAAATTATAAAATAATCTTATTTCTTTATTTTTGCTGACCTCATATAAGCCGATTACCAATCCACATCAGCTTTGACCATCCTTGAATTTGTTTAGAACCTCAAATCATGGTACAGCAAGTTTTGTATATGCTAATATTTCCTGTCTCAAGGGCTGCGTTGACCATGTTGATTTCTTTATGTGCTGGGTTGAACTTGGTAAAGGTTATGTTGGAAATAAGTAAGGTTAAGTAAGGTTTATATGCCTTCTCAATGCATCGCCCTCCTTTGGTACGACACTCTTTTGGGGAGCCAATATATGGTGTAGCTGGAAATACTCTGCAATAGTAAAATATATATAATTTTTAATTCATTTCTTCACTTGCACATACATCACTATAATTTCCTGCTCTTTTCACTTGCACACACTGCACACAAATTTATTATTTGTCTGTAAATTAAATAACTTTGTACCAGCACCCCTGGCAACCTATAAAACCCAAATAGACAAATTGTTCTTCTCCAAACCCTTATTTGCAAACATTCAGCACAAAGTCAACTTCTGCATACAACAAAATCCAAGGATTTTCATCCCCAAATCCCAAATCTTTAACACACTATCGATCCCTAGCTGGGATCGCACTTCCTTCCAAGTTTTCGTCCGTCAAGAAACCATTGGGGTTTTCATCTCTCCGGTGAGAAATTTGGCCATAGGCACAAATCTCCAATAGAGAAATAAACAATATCCAAAATGATTCAAATGAACTCACAAAACTCCCTTTATAACCTTTTCGAAAACTTTTCCAAGAATATAATATAAAATCACTTTATAAATCAAATAAGCCTTATTACTCCAAAAAGTGATTTGTTTTATTTTTTTAAGCATTCTCGGTGCATAAAGTCGCTTTATCAGCATCCAACATTTAAAACTTTTCATCCTCTTTCCAACGAGCTATTATACTAAGGTGCCCATTAACGTATTTTAATAAAATTAACAACCTTAGTAAAAATAATTAAATTATAGCTCATTAATACATTTGAGTTGGGGAAACTATCGAAAAGCATCGGACTCAAAATTTGACTACACTAGAGTGATACCGATGATGAATAATGAGAATTGGATCAGATCAAGTGACTTACTATAAATAGGCACTCTCTCCAAGAATCTTGGAGAATGCACCATAAGTCGGAAATAACCTCAAAACATGCCATTTGAATCCTTTAGATCATATGAGCTCACTAGCAACATCAAATAACCCCTCTAATAACGCTGACACATGCCGAGAAGGTGAGAGCCAACTGCAATGCAAGAGAACCCAAAAATGGGGACATTACAATGGGAATTGAATGCAACTCTACAATTTTCTTAGGTTTTCACTCAATATTATCAATATCTACAATGCTTAGCTCATCATCAATTGGGTCAACAACAACATCTGTATCAAGAGTAGACAAACTCAACAAGCTTTAGTACCATTGCTCAACAATATCTGTAATGTTGAGTTTACTATCAACTAGATCAACTACAACATCCACATCAGGAGTAGATAAGCCATCATTTGAAATGGTGGATTAGACTTTCCTATAGGATTTTGACAAAAGGTGAGTCCCAATTTTCCACCTAGAATGATCTATCCATCCAAAATGCATATGCCTCACTAAATTGGTAGGTGGATCTCTGATATAACATCAATTTGTTGAATGTGTGTTGACCACATGATAGACAAGGAAGTATATCAAAACAGTCATGGGAGGTATGTACTCGAAGTCCACAATGACAACATGTTTGGACTTGATAGGTTATTGCAGGTTGATTTTGAATGACATGACAACTTGTCAATTTCACAAGACAAACAAATAGGTGAAGACTCAACTTGACTATTGTTTTGAATACCTCCAAACACAAATTTGATAGATTTGAAGTATTCTAGTACATGAAAAATTGTAACACTTGTATACCCTAGCCCAATATGATGTTTGTAGGGTTATATTGTCTCCCAGACTCACACAACACATGGAGATTCAACAATGGGAGGACTCAAAGGTATTGCAACCATGATGGATTTTGACAACACACTTTTAGAACCAAAATTGTTCTATAGCACATGAGGGGGTTGAACATTGCTTTAAGTAGGAAAATGAACATTTTTCTTCTTTACAACATTTTTATGTGACATTAGGGGGCTTAACATTCTTCTTCAAGGATAATTTGTCTTTAATAGTCTTCTAAGTTTAACTGCTAGAAGAAGAAACATCACTATTGATAGCATATTTCTTCTTTGTTGAGGCATGGGGTGCCTGGTCTTGTAGTTGATCTTGCAACCTGTTGATCTCTTTCCACAACATCTTGTATTGGTTGCAAAACTACATAAACAAAGGCTTGTACTGGCACCAACATTCTAATATTGTCTCTACTTCTTGCTTGTTGCTAACATTAATTTGCAAAAATAACGTGCCATTGTGTATATCCAAATATTACACACTTCCAAATTGGGTTCTACCAATAATGCTCAGAGAATACACTTCACAACACCTTATGGCTTTTGTTGTCAAGTGGAAATGGATGGGTTCTTTATCACTCCAAGAGGTTGCCTTTTCTACTATAAGTCGCCAAACCGATTTACCAAACCTTTCAATATACTCACCCTTCCAATATACCAGTTGATACATAGAAGGTCATCCTTTCAATATACCCATTTGTAGATGAAAGTGGCATTAAAGCATGTGAGTAAAGAGGTATGTGGCACATAAACAACACATGAAAAGGATTCGCCCTATCAATGATGCTTGCTTAGAAAGAAATCAAAATTTCCTTCAATCAAGATTTACATCTTATGATAGCAACAAATGGGTATGGGAGGGAATGAAATAAAAAATGACAATGTCCTTATTTCTCCCCAAAGATTAATAAGGACGAAGCGATAGACATTGTTGTTGCAACTATATTAGTATGGTTGTTGTAAGTTTGAAAAAAAAAAAATTGAAATTTGAAATTTAGATTAATAACTAGCAAGTTGTAAAATATGCCCCCCTCTAAACATGACCTTCTAAAAGAGTTTTCCACTTTATAAATAAAATCCCTCATTAATGAACATATTTCCAATTTTCTGAAGTAACTCAATGGCCTTTTAAAACACCCCCTAATTAAAAAACAACCTAAAACTTTTGCTACTTTAAAACTTCCTAAAATTGTAGACTTGAATATGAAAAGCCATGAACCAAAACATTGCTACCATGAGCCAAAGAAACCTTTGTGAACTAAATGTGACATGGGAGGTTGATTCAAGTGCTTCAAGATCCACAAATTGGAAGTAGAAATCAAACACATTCAATCATTTGAAGAGCCATTGCAACGACATTCTAGAAGCATCCAGGCAAGCAGCATAAAGTTTTTACAGGCCCATTCTAAGAGTGTGTTATGTTGTTGTGTAAGCCAAATCATATGCATCCTTGCCAAGCATAACTACCCAAGATATAATTACATATCAACTCTGACACCCAAGTTCCACACAAACTTGGTCGAGCTTCCTCAAGGTGAACCCGATCTACAAGTAGGGCATCAACAAGTGCAAATGAATCATCACATGGTTCATAGACATCTAAGTGTCCTCCAACACGATGAATATCTAGACTCTTCCAATGTAGGTGTAATGTCCCCTTCCTAACCTATTCAACAGTTTGGCAAAGTTAGCCTATTCAGTAGTTCTCATAGGCTAACGAGGTTATGGTTAGGGAACTTTGGTGACAGTATATCCAACATGGTGTGATAGAGAGTTGTGTAACAACCTTTTCTGGAGTGTTTTCGGTGATTTCTCCCATACTATTTTTAGTAAGTCAGTCTCGAGCACCAACGAAGCCAATTGTCTATCCTGCTATTTTTAGAAGTGTCAATGGGAGCAGTTGATATCAATATTATAATATTTAAATGGTCTGATGCATTTATTCTAAATAGCATTAAAACTATTAAAGTTTTTTTTTTTATTCAAGGGGTAAACGCTTTTGAACCGGAGCTATGAACCACAATACAACCATTCAACAATACCACCCCAACGGGGTTTGAACCTTGGTGGCAAGAACAACAATGCCACCTTTAAACCAACACGCCATGCCAATACCGGCATTAAAAATATTAAAGTTAAAATTAAATATTTAACTTATTTATTTTATAAAGTTGCTTTATAAAGGGGGTCAAGGGGGACATAAGGGAAAATATTTTAAAAAATATATATATTTGTGCAACTTAAGTGGGACCTAAAGTTATTAAAAAAAAGCGTTTTTTGAAAAAAGCAATGAAAAAACAAAAAGCAATTTTTTGAAAAAGCAACATAAAAGCAAAAAAGCGCTTTTTCGAAAAAGGAGCGAAAAAGCTATAAAAGAGGGTGTGGGGCTCTCATTTGGTTTATGCTAGTATTGGATATTTCGTTTTTCTTCAAGCTGGAGAAGACATTTCTTCAAGAGGGTTTGTGAAGATGAAATCCCTTGCACGTGACATCCTCTACGTTGGTGAAAGATCCAATCTAAAGGACTTTTTGGTGGTTTCACACAAGAATCACAACTGAGCCATATTGTTTAAGAGTTTTAGTAGTTACAGGTCTAATTTTAGTGAACAAATTGCATAAGGTGAACAGCAGATTGAAGATCATTACTTTCACCTCAGATATTCCTTTCCCTTGTTGGTCGTACAACTACATAGGGCGTGTGGAATAAGAACCCTAGCGCAGGGTTTTATGGGCTGCATATTGATCAATTTGGGGCGCCATAATTTGGGGAACACTCAACAATATTAGTAGAAGGCATGACAGTAGGTTTGGAGGTGGTTTCCAACCATTTTCGAAGGTCCCAGCTAGCTAGTTGCAAGTACAACCCTTTGTCAAAGTTGTCAACTCTTTCTAGGTATGTTGGATTTAGATATGAAGTGACATTTTTTGATCTAGGTTGTTGTAATTCAGAAAAACTCAATATTTTGATTATAATTCAAATCTGGAATTTTATGTGCATTGTAATTCTGAAAATTGCAATTTCTGAGTTGTTATTCATTGCTACAAGTTACTTTAATTTTCTACACTTTACTAATCATCTCAAACCATCACAAAACTATTGCAAAATACATTTCAAACACATCAAAAAACACAAAAAAAAACAAGGGCAAATTGAGGGTGCATGTTACAGTGGTATCAGAGCCTACGAACCTACTAGCCTGTGGATTTTTAACCTGAAATTTTAATTCAGCTTTTAGTTGTTTCAGTATGTTGGGAGTTTCCGCGAGCACGATGAAATCCATGCAAGAGATTATGTCAAAGATGATGCAAAATTTCGAGAAATATGATAAGACTCTAACAAAGTTTTTAGAGCATCCTGAAGTGCTAGATTCTATATCTGCTAAAGAAAAGAAAGCAGATACCAAGGTAAAGAAGTATACCAACACAAAAAAAAAGGAAATCAGCAGGAATGAACTTAGAAGACAAAATCCTTGTTTCACATGCAAAAGAACCTAGGAGCTTAATCACCAATGCACAGGTAAAAAGGTGAAGAGGCTTGAGGAAGAACAAATAGTTACAAAAAAGGAAGTTGGAAAAGAGATACAGGTGGCTGAAATTGTTCCTAATGGTTATGATGATTACTTTTTGAGGTCACAGGAGTTGAGAGCGCAGTTGGAGCATGAGTTGATAGTTTATATCATAGTGGCGCAGTGGAAGTCAACAGACATTGAGAATGGTGGACTTCCAATTTGGCTGTGGGATCCAGAATTTTTATGACTCGCAGGGATTGACAAAGTTGTTGACTATAGTGGTATCAGTAGTATCAAAGTAGTGCAACAAAAGCATGGCGAAGCATTCTACAAATACATTTGGGATCCTAGTATTTGGCCATGGCATTCAGGTACAGATTGCTTGAGGACAAGCAATTTTGGGAAGGGCGGACTGTAATGTCCCCTTCCTAACTTGTTCAGCAGTTTGGCAGAGTTAGACTGTTAAGTAGTTCCCGTAGGCTAATGGGGTTATGGTTAGGGAACTTTGGTGACAGTTTATCCAACATGGTGTGGTTGAGAGTTGTGTAACGCCCTTTTCTGGAGTCTTTTCGGTGACTTCTCCCATACTTACTATTTGTAGTAAGCTCGGGCACCGACGGAGTCAGT
Source organism: Sequoia sempervirens (assembly GCA_007258455.2). Lineage (NCBI taxonomy): Eukaryota > Viridiplantae > Streptophyta > Pinopsida > Cupressales > Cupressaceae > Sequoia > Sequoia sempervirens. Next base: position 185,116 of record VDFB02263775.1, read on the forward strand.
TGTCTATCTTGCTATTTTTAGAAGTGTTGGTGGGAGCAGTTGATATCAATATTTTAATGTTTAAATGGCCCGATGCATTTATTTTAAATAACATAAAAATATTAAAGTTAAAATTAAATATTTAACTTATTTATTTTATAAAGTTGCTTTATAAAGGGGGTCAAGGGAGAAATAAGGGAAAATATTTTTAAAAAAAATAAATATTTGTGCGACTTAAGTGGGACCTAAAATTATTAAAAATGTTTTTTCGAAAAGCAATGAAAACAAAAAGTGCTTTTTTGAAAACAGAAAAGAAAAGCAAAGTTTAAAAAAGCAACAAAAAAGCAAAAAATGCTTTGTCAAAAAAGCAACGAAAAAGATATAAAAGAGGGTGTGGGGCTCTAATTTGGTTTATGCCGGTATTGGATATTTCATTTTTCTTCAAGTTGGAGAAGACATTTCTTCAGGAGGGTTTGTGAGGATGAAATCCCTTGTAGGCAACATCCTCTACGTCAATGAAAGATCCAATCTGGAGGATTTCTTGGTGGTTTCACATGGGAATCACAACTAAGCCATATTGTTGAAGATTTTCAATAGTTACAAGTCTGATTTCAGTGAGCAAATTGAATAAGGTGAACAGCAGATTGAAGATCATTACTTTCACCTCAGATATTCCTTTCCCTTGTTGACCATACACTCCCAGTTGGGTCGTACAGCTGCATAGGGAGACGTGTGGGATAAGAACCCTAGCTCAGGGTTTTGTGGGCTGCATATTGATCAGTTTGGGGCACCATAAGTTGGGAAACACTCAGCAATATCAGTAGGAGGTGTGACAGCAGATTTGGAGGTGGTTTCCAACCATTTTCGGACATCCCAGCTAGCTGGTTGCAACTACAGCCCTTTGTCAAAGTTGCCAACTATTTCCAATTATGTTGGATTTAGTGTAATGTCCCCTTCCACCTAGCCACTCCGAGTGCCTCATTGCCTTTTAATTCCCGAAGGCAATTGTTGAACACCGGGAATCGTTTATTTAATTATTTAATTATGGCCTAAGTTTCATAATTATTCTAAGGCAATATTAAATAATTAATTAAATTACTTTTGCAAGTGACTTTATGAAGTTGATTTAAGTGACTATGGAAATATTTCATTAATGAAACATTACAAAAGTTATTTGATGGTTTTGAAGGAGAAAATAAAAAGAAAAGAAATAGTCACTTATCAGGCATGAAGGGAATATATGGTGAAAACAAAGTTTTGAACGCACTTTTTGGAAAATACATATCTTTCATGGCAGAAGCTGTTCGAGCCTTTTGGCTTAGGGTTTGCGAACCTCCAAGTCCAGTTTCGGATGTATAATACCATCCCTAGCTGTAGCAAATTCAGATTTTGGAAGGGAGGGATCTTCTTGTGTATGGACGAGTTTGGTGATAGCTGGAGATGGATGCCAAAGCTTCATTCCACATTTTTGTGTTCATTACATTCTGAGTCATGGCGGTTTCAATGATGTCAATTTGAGAGTTCTTACATGCTTTTTGGAGGCATGGTTACTTCAACAAAACCTGGGCGCTATTTTGCTGAGTGTTGGGACTGTACAAATCAGTGGTAATCAAAGTTATTGAGAGGGAAATAGAGAAACGTGATTTCCAGAAGAGACGCCTCAGATTTTTGCTATATTCCAGGTCGCAGCCACTATTAGGGGTCTTGGAAGGTGACGTCTGGGCCATTCAAGGCTGGGTACACTCAAGCAAGGGAGAAACGAATGCATCTAGGCCATAATAGAGGCTGCTGGTCGATTCTGATCACTCTTCCAGGTTGGGTCGATCTCTAATGCTATCATAAATTGCCATTCCTTATAGCTGGAAAAACCTGTAAGTGGCCATTGCTTTTGAAACCATTCTAGTGTTGAAGTTATGTGTCAAGTTCAAGAAGATCTTTGTAACAGCTGGTTATCATATTCCATCAATGTATGAATTGCTGTTCCTAAAAACAACTCCTAAACATTTAGAAAATATATTGCAACTTGTGGTTTCAGCCTCATAAATATCCTGAGTAATATCTTGTGTGTGTCAAAGAATTTGAGCAGCAACTTAAATCACTGTGATAACTTTGAATGTCAGAAAAACATGTTCCCTATGCCTTGTTACAGATTTGATAATATTGCTGCACATGGGTCATTCAATCACCGAGAGCCTTGTCCAAAAGATCACTGTGATTACTGATAATTGTGGCTGGTAAATATGTGAGTTGCTATTAATGATCCTTAGTCAATTTACACTCAGGAAGTTGTCATTTCAGCTTGTTGTTATTGCTTTACAGACAACTCTATTGCAGCCTGTGCATTACCAGTGTCCCTTGTGTAAACACTGAATTTTATGGGATATTAGGACTGTGGTCTTATATTAACATTTTGAATATGTCACTATTGGAAATATAGCAAAATCTGGAAGTATGTTGACCTGTCATTTTCTATTTGCGATCTTTGTTGAATGCCCATAGTTGCATGGGGTTGATCCTAAATTGTGACAAACAAATCGATCCAAACAAACAACTGCAAAAAAATTACACACCACAGCCAGGGAACTTCACATTTAGATATATAGTGACATTTTATGATCTAGGTTGTTATAATTGAGAAAAACTCAATATTCTGATTGTAATTCAAATCTGGAATTTTATGTGCATTGTAATTCTGAAAAATAGAAATTTCTAAGTTGTTATTCATTGCTGCAAATTAATTTAATTTTCTGCACTTTATTTATCATCTCAAACCATCACAAAACTATTGCAAAATACATTTCAAACACATCAGAAAACATATAATAACCCCCTCTAATGTATAATTGTTTAAAATGTTTTTGCTGATTTAATTGGGGTTTTGCCAGGCAATGCAGGAAAATGCAAATAATTGTGTAATTGACAACTCAAGCAAATATATTAAACTAATAACTCAGATTTTTATTATTGCTTGGAAATTACATAAGATTCATACCCGTAAAAATCAACAACATAAAATGCAGGTCTGAAAGTGATTAACTAGCATCTGGAAACACCTAGAAATGGACACCACACCTTTATATCCAATTACCACGCTTAGGAATTGTTGTAGTTCTCTTGCTAAACCCTATGTGCCTCCCTTACAGCTGTTTGCAGCCTTGAAACATAGGCGACTTGCTCAGACAACATCACGCCCAGCAAGGAGATGTACGGCCTGCCATGAATGGAACGGCCTGCATTAAATGCTTCGCACATGCCAACAATAGGGTGTGAAATCTGCCTTAAATCTCATGGCCAGCTTAGGAAAGAACAATCAGCAATTTTAACCAGCCATTCAACTTTTCATCTCTCAATGAAACCCTGTGTATTAGCTGCAAATGAATTTCTGGAACAATCAATGAAGCCCTGCAAATAACCTTTGTGTGAGACTATCTCCCTAAAATGCCCTTGGGTGATCTTTCACACTTGTAGACACTGCTCTCTCTGAGGGTTTTCGTCCTCAAAAAGCTTCAATCTTCAAAACCAACAAACCCTTGCTCAGTTTCTCCAATTTGCACAAATTTTAATAAAATCATCAAAGATAATGAAAAAACAAATGCTTTTTGCTTTTTATACTCTCCAAATCCCCAATTGACCAAATAATTAAATAAAATCAAGGAAACTCAAGGACGCATCCCCCCCCCCCTGAAATGCCCCGTCCTTGTCCCCGAAACGTCTTGGGTACAGGGGGACGGCTGGGGGACGATCCCCTGGCATCCCCTTTTGAGGCAAAACAAGGGAAACCATCCCCAAAATGGGGGAACTGCGCTGACCCAAAGGGGGACGGTTGACCGTCCCAAGAACAGCCAGGGGACGGCTAAGCCATCCCTCGACTGTCTTGAGGACGGCCGGCCGTCCCCCACGTCTTGCACTCATTTAAATTAAAAAAAACACACAATTTTTAAAAAAGAACGCCCCTGCCTACGTGGCATCTATGGGCCTCATTGCTCTTGACTCTCTTATGAGGAAAAAAAGGCCTCTTTTAATAAATTTTATGCATTTGTTTGTTGTGAGCAGCCAAGGGTTTGAGAGCAAAAGAAGTTGCAGCCATTGAAGGAGAAAGAACAGCAGCTTGAAGGAGGAGAGGAAGTTGAAATTAGTGTTGTTGGGAGTGCAAATCCACCAAAGAGGTATGCATTTCCTTTCCCTCTTTATTTTTTCATTTTTTTTGCAAAATCTCAAGCATACATTGTCTAATTTTTTTATTTTTTTGCATTTTTCAGTTGAAACTTACATTCTAAATATAAAAAACATGAGCAGCAGTGGGGGTGGGAGTGATAGCAAAGATGGAGTGCAAAATAGAAGGGAAAGTGGTGAGGGTGTTAGTGAAGAGCAAACAAACCCATACCAATGCCCTTCAACAATCATGGAACGCTATGCAAAACACCCTTTAAACAAAAAAAAAACATTCCTTCAATATGTTACACCTGTGGGCCAAAGACAAAAAAATTCAGGGGGGAGTAGGGTGTGGCTTTGCCATGTTTGCGAAAAAGAATTTAGGGGCAGCTACACAAGAGTAAGGTCTCATTTTTGGGTGAAGCGGGCCATGGAGTTAGAATGTGTCCTGCATTAAAAGATGATCAAGCATTAGAGTGCCAAAGAATTCAAATGGAGTTGGATGGGGTTCAAGGTGGGTCACCTTCTTTCCCAAGTGCACAATCATCTATGCCTAATCCTATACCTTCCACAGTTGGTAGTAGTGGAGTTGCCTCAAGAGGAAAGAAGAAGGTGAGTGGCAGTGGGAAGGCAAGTTCAGTTGAGTCTATGTTTAATAACCAAGCACGAGAAGCCACCAAATCTTCCATGGCCAAATTCTTTTTGCCCATGCCATCCCATTTCATATGGCCCGTTCATCTTATTTCAAATAAATGGTTAAAGATATACACACTATTGGTCCTTCATTCATACCCCCTGAAGATCATAAGCTACGCACCACCCTCCTAATCAAAGAGTACTCCAAAGTTAATGTGTTAATGGAGAGATGAGGCAAATATGGATGAGGACGAGGTGCTCTATAGTGATGGATGGGTGGACTGATGTTAGACATCGGCAACTCATCAATGTCATAGTCACATGCCCTGCTGGTTCTTATTTTCTTAGAGCCATAGATTGTTCGAGGAGATGTAAGGATGCAGACTTCCAGTTTTCGATTTTGAGAGATGCCATAGAGGAGGTTGGGGCTGCTAATGTGGTGCAGGTGATGACCGATTCAGCACATGTGTGCAAATCGGCTGGTTTGATGGTGGAGGGTACTTCTAGGCACATATTTTGGACCCCATGTTGTGTTCATGCATTGAACAATGCATTGAAAGACATAGGGAAGTTGGATTGGGTGAAGCAAGCGGTGGCAGAAGCTAGAGATATTCAGATGTTCATTTGCAATCACCACACCTCACTTGCTCTCTTCAGACCATTTTCAAAGAAAGAGTTTCTCAAACCTGTTGAGACAAGGTATGCCACTTCATTTTGTTTCACTTTCAATTTTTCAAATTTTGAAACTTCAAAGTTCAAACATTTCAATTTGTATTCATAATTTGATTTTGTTTTAATGAATCGTTGAATCAATGAATGTAGATATGACACATACTTCATCTTGTTGGAGAGGATGCTAGAGGTGCATGAGCCTCTACAAGCAATGATGGTCAATACAGAGTGGACTAGATGGCCTAATTCAAGTTCTGCTCAAGGAAAGACCATCAAACAAAAGATCCTCAATGACAATTGGTGGTCCAATGTGAGGTAGGCATATTAGATTGCTGATTTTCATATTAAATTTCTGATTTTAATATTTTAATTTTATTGTCCAATGTTCCAACTTTTGAAGTTTCTAACATGTCAATTAACTTGTCAATTAAT